>VXBC01003631.1:36882-88925 GCA_013399945.1 Ploceus nigricollis | reverse complement strand
GTTCTTTACTATGATAAAAAGTACCTATTATCTAAGCATTTTAAGATGTTCACAACAGGCTCTTTTAAAAAGCCTAGCACTCTGCAAATGTTAGATGACCATATTTAATATGAGTATAAAAGAGTCAATAGAGTTTCTTTGGACTAACCTGTCACAATTAATTTAGGCAGGCACAGAAGTGTGAAGTAAATGCTTATTTTTCAGATTCAGAAATGGTCAAAGAAAAGCGGAGTCTTTCATCCCAAACTATCAGAGTGATCTACAGCAGAGCTTGGCATAAACCCCAGACCTGCCCAAGTACAAATTATGTACTTAATCTTCTACACTTCTTTCTTTTTTCTCTTTATGCAAAAAACCAATTCCTATGATTGTTTCAATAAAGAAAAGTCAGAAGAAAAAAGTCAAGATTAAAGTAGGCATGGATTCTTGATTATTTCCTTATGAGGGAACAGGGTCAACTCTAGATGTAAGTGGAAACAGCAAGTTTGTGAGAAAATGAAAATGCTTCTAATTCATCTTCATTTCTTCCAAGGCTATGTGTCTGTAATCATCTCAATTTGGCATCCCACACAAACAATGTGCACATTAAAAAAACCAATAAACAACTTCTTAAGGTTATGAAAGAGGACATAAAGTGAGCTCTGTGACAACTCCTCCCTGAGTTGTGATGGTCTAATTCACACTAACACTAAAACCACTGCTCGCCTTTAATAAAACCTAGGAGAACGCTGATTATTTTATGCTGTAGAAAACTGTGGACAAATTCCAAGTGGAAAACAGTTGTGAAGGGAGCACTCCCTAAGTTAGAGTCTAAAATATTGTATAATTTAAATTGTACATCCAGGACAATTAACCAGGATAAAATACATGCAGTTCTGACTTATACAAATGTAAAATCAAACACATAAAGTATAGCAGTATAAAGCCTACATGTTTTTGCTTTTTTTAAATACATAGCTTTCTATAATATACATGCCTTTCACACATTTTGATATTTGAACAGTTGAGACACAGTATTGCTATAAAATACAGCACCATGCCAAACTGCATGAACAATTTTGGGGGAGAGCATAGGTGCCACAAAAAAAACCCCACCCAAATCCCGCATAAGAAAACCATGCAAACATTCCAACCCAAAAAGGCAAGAGACAATCATGCTGAGAGATTAAGTTGTAAAGCAAAATAAGATGAAATAGAAACCCTGAAAGAAAATACGTACTTCAGGGGGAATAGAAATAAAATACATCTCGGAAACAGGCAGTAGCTGTGAGAAAGTTCTTTTCCACAAAATTCACATAGTCTTAAGAGAAGAAAATGCAATTTGGAGTAAACATCATAAACAAATTAGTTGGACACCAACTATATATCAGATCTGAAACCACAACTGACTTTCACAAAAAAGCGAAGCTGAGATTATTTCTTGTAACTGGCCATCTTGAATAAGGGTCTGAAAAATTAAAACAGGCAGTTGTTTATTAACTCTGAATAGAGAGTTGAGCTAGGTAACATAAAAAATAAATCTGAAAGAACAATTTTTTAGAAAAACATTAAAAATTGATTATTTATACTTCTTTGTTACAGAAAAGAGAGCAGAAACACAAAGGAGACCAACAACACTCAGGCAATGCTGTAAACACATCAGCAAACAATTCTCTGACTTCACTTTAACCTGAACGCACCTGAGCTCCCATGAGTCAGCTGCACACCATGTGCTTGTCCAAAGATTGAGTGGAGCTCATGGTATCAACTAAACTGGTGATACAGGGATGAGCTCTGTATTATTGAAACTATTATAACGAACCAAAAAGTTCAAAATATTCTGACTTGGATGAACCAAAGAAGTTTCAGAACTGAGATATTCACAACTCTCCCTATGACATCAATATGCTGACAAAACTCTGTACCCAACTATCAGGGATGTAATCTTGAGATATCCTTACAGTATTACACTTTAAAACAGATGCTCAAACCTCAAACTATAACTATTCAGATGAAGCCTGATACTGCACTGTAAGTATAAGCACATATGAACTTAAGTTTATAGCAGAGAAAGTAGACATAGTTGAGCTCTTCCAATTTAAAACAGATGTAGTGCTTTAAAACTAGCTAACATTTCAAAAACAAGTGCCACTTTAATCAGGTATATTTCAGATAATTTATAACATAAAGGAAAAAAAATTATCGCTGTGGACAAACCTTGTCTTGCTCAGACCTTTACATTTGCAAGCATTACCACCAGGGAACACACCTAAAGTACTGTCAAGTTAACGTCTTCAGATAAAACTCTCAGGAGAGACATACTTCTGTTCAAAGCACTGCACACACTAACCAGGGTTAGGCCATGTTATAATACGCTACTCAAGACAGCATTTCTTGGCATACCACATTGCAATTTGTGTGCATGATTGAAAACAGATTTTTTTTTTTTTAATATATATGTCTTTCAGACTTTTTCAGAAAAAGACAATGGACATACAAGTTCAGTTCACTTAAAAATTATTAAAACATCAGAGATAAATATGCCAGTTCTCTGGCACCAAAATGCAGATTCTCCATCGTGAAGTCTATTGACTTAATGCTTTCAAGACTTACTCTAAACACACATCAGATACACATGTAATCCCTGGTATTACTTGAGCACATCAGCAGAGAATGATGTAAAATGGATGGCAATCCTGGGTGTTCACATTTTATAGCTGGTAGTTCACTATATGGCACACAGAACCTTTATGCTTAGAGGCTCTCGGGCATCTTCTAGGCTACTACATTATTATTACTTAACTCTGGCATGCTGTTTTCATAGTTCAACCACTGAACCACTCCAATCATTTGGCAGTTATTTGAATTCCAAACTCCAGAAAAAACAGATCATCACCACTAGAAATTTAATGTTGTTATATTTCCACTAAGTCACTCATTACCTCCAGTTTCCAATACTTTGTCTTACCTACCAATATTGCCAGAGAGGTGCAATGTGCTGTAAACTTATGCTGTCATTTTACCAAGCTAAAACCTTTTCATGTGCATGGTCTTAGCAGCTATATTCACTGGCATCCCAATACATGAGAATTTTTTTTAAACAGAATTCCAGTAATTCAGGAACATCTTCTACAGTTTCAGGCAATGGTGGCTCTAACACTTTTCTTCCAGTTTTCCAGTGTTAACAACAGATTGATGGGCTTCCTAATGAGCTGAAAGAGCCTGCTCAATTCAGTAACTTTTGTTTTACTTTTTTGATTTTTGTAACTATCAATTTCTTAGTACTTACTTGGGCACTTTAAAAAACTTACCTGGAGATGGGAAGAGAAGAGATGGGAAGAAATCAGAATAATGTACTTTATTTTTACATTATATATATAATGAAAAACTGATAGGGTTTAATTTGTAAAAATAAAAAGGAGCACAAGACACCAGCAGCTGGTTTTCATTTTCAAAAATATCAGGAATGTCAGATTTTTTTTTTTTTGATTTTGCAATGCAATTCTGAGTCACACTACAGAGCAAATATACAGAAAGAGTTTTTCCAGTTAATAATGCACAAGGAACTGTTAGTCTTTAACATATGTAATTATACTTGTTTATAGAACATTGAAGACATCTTAACACTTAAAATTCTCTAAGCAAGCAACCAAAATAATGTTTAAACTCATGTAAATTCTACCTTATGTTGTCTCCTTGCACTTTTCTTCTAGATAGGAGTGCATTCACTTGGCACACTATCATAGAGTCCCAACTCTATTGTGCTTCTCAAAGCAAGATAAGTCCTAATAAACTTTGGCCATTTTCCCCTCCAGGGTTCACTGATTTCTCACATTCGCAAACACAGAAAAAAGCCTTCCTGCTGGAAGTTAAATCTCTTAAAACCAGCTACAGGAAGCTTGATTGAAATTGCTCAATGAGTATCAATTCTCAGAGGATTTAGAGATAGATGACAAGACAGAGGAAACATTTTACTTTGTCATTTGGTTGCACAAATCCATCTCCCTGCCCCTTCATGTGCATCAACTTTACAAACTGATTACTTTCCCTATGGATATATAAAAGATACAATTTAAAGATTCTGTCCTCAGTATTCAAAAGAATTAAGAATAACTGAAAACACTGACTCTTATTAGCTCTCCCAAATTTGTAGCTTCTCTAGTCTCATTGAACATTTTCTGTTTACCATTACCATTCTCACTGGGGCCTGTAGTACATAACTGATATCAAACTTTTATTACGGTTGGAACTTCCATTCAAAACACTTCTGAGTGCTTTTTTTTTTCTGGTAATACCTTTGAGCTGTTAAACTACAGTGCTTCACAGAAAAGTACCACTCTCATGCGTGTACCTCACACCCCATTATCCCTGTAAAGATGGTAAATGGCATTAAGTATCTTGAAGACATGGTGGAAGGAGGGCATCTATATTATATGTGATGATGATACATGTCAGGAATTTTAGTTTCTGTGCAAGGGTTACAGTGCAAGGGTTAATATTGAAGCATTCATAATTTACACTCTTTCCTTGTACCTTAGTATTGGAGGTGTCAATCAACTGTCACTGTAGCCAGTCTGATTTACCTTCATTACTTGTTGGATCAAGCTGTTCTGTCCTTGGCCTGTCAGAGACATCCTGAAAAGTAGCTACATGCTCCCTGTGTGTCACATCACTGTTAGTTTGATGTTCCTCCATGCATATAACCTTCCCTGTGCTTTTAAATATTCCTTTATGTCCTTTATAATTTTCAGTGCTGAGAGCCCAGTGTAATACTGATTATGCTGCAGGTCATCCTTCCTATCCAGCTTTTCCTGGCCCCAAACATACTACAAATATCTAAGGGTCTAATTTTTATACCATACACTTATCTAGGCACTGATATTCTCACAATGCCTCACAGGCATTGTATGTGAGTCTGGAGAAGGAGATTGTGGCCATCAGTAATTTGGCCTTCCTTTATTAAAAAAAAAATAAACCAACCAAAAAAAAAACCCAAAACAACAAAAACCAAACCAAACCAAAAGGTTGCCAAATCAACCACAATACCATGAGAACCTCTTTTCATGCCACTTTCCTTGTATTTTCTTCAAGGAAAGCATAGAAACAAGACTACTTCTAATATTCTCCTCTATTATTCCCATGACAGCTCATATCCAGATAGATACTGATCAGACATCACTCATATACTCATTTAAAAAAGGAATGAAAAGTTGTGAGTTGCCTGTCCTTTGTGAGTGCTGTAACGTAAAGCTTTCTGTGATTGATGAAGTACAGCCGTGTGTATGTGCAACATCACACATCACAACACCACTACCACAGGCGTGTATGACTCTAACAGCACTGTTCTTCCCATCCCACTTTTCATCCATTATACCCTCACAAGCATATTCATTTTGTTTGAATTACCTGGGGATCCAAGCCAAGTCTCACAAACATGTGAACCAACTTCCTCTGAGCTTTACTAACTATGATACGCTTGCCCACATTCTGGTCTGGCACATAAGTAAGTGAAATGAGCACATTCAAATCATAGGCAATCACACCACTTCTGAGTCTGAGCCTTGTCTAGGGAAAAGACTGTACTTTAACAAACTTGAACTGTTCAGCCAGGCAACAAAATTAAGAAATACAGCCTCACAGGAATGCAAATGAGTGGTAGAAAGATTCTTGGACTAGCAATTTAAAATCTGAAAGGAGACAGCCTTTTTGTGTCAGAGATAAACAGTATCTCTGTGAAACACTGCCAAAGTTACTAGCAGTTTATTTCAATATGGAACTTAAAAGAAGACTCCTTCCAGAATGAAAAAAATCAAAGCTGTGGTTAAACTGAGTTCATTGCAGTTGCTACTCTGATGTTGAAGGTGATGCTAGCTTTGGTCTAGCCTACCTCCTTGCTCTCAAACAGTGGCACTATAGTGGAGTGTGTATGACAGCTTAATTTGAATGTGAAGAAGATACATAAGGTGGGAGTGACAAGGATAGAACCCAGTACAACTCTGTACTCTCCCACTGGAAGCCTGGGGAGGGATTGATACTGGCTAGACTAGCAGACATATGGACAATTGCAAAGCAAATTAGGTGGGAAAAAGACTGGATAGAGATTTGTCAAAAATTGGCCGACTTCATTTATACTGACATAAAATTTCAGTTGCAGCCACAGTAATGGTTTCTAGGCTCTAAAATACAGCCTGGTATATATAAAAGCCATGCTAAACAGCTTGGAGTTCAAGTGATCAAATGTGGAAGATGAGGAACTTTCAGGAAAAGAAAACAAAGAACAATCAATCACACAGAGAAAGTATTTACATCTGAATGTGATATTCATCAAGGAATGCAAAATTCTTCATTTCATCAGTGGTCTTCGGAAGACCACAGACATTCCTGTTTAACACTAACATCTGGTGTTTGACATGGAAAATTCTCAGGAAACTGTGGCTTCATACATTTAGTGCAACTTCTATTCAAAATAAGTAAAAATACTCAGGACAAAAGGAATTAAACCCTGTAACACTGATGCCCAGCATAAAGACAATTATCTTAGTCTGTGATGCAGGAAATTGTAATATTAAATGAATGCAACATATTTCCGGAAAATATAACATGTTGACAGATGCATCTATTACAGAGAGAAAAGTCTATCTGGCATCTAATATGCAAATTAATATCTATTGTTTCATACTGAAATAAGATGGGAAGGTAACATTTTAACATGTAGGAAAATAAATTAACTATTATTATTTTACTATTTTCAGCATAGACACATTGTTGGAGAATAGAAATATCCACATACCGAGTAAGGCAATACATTCCTCTGGAGCAAAAGGAAATAAGATAACAATGTTTCCAATACTTAATACTTAGAGAGAAGGTGGCAGGGAGTGAGATGGAGTTTATCTATGAAATCCAGGTAGGCTATTAAATCATCAGTGTATAACAACCAGAATTTAGATAAAAAGGAGAATCAAGTTTTTCATGGGTTCCCCAAAACCACTAGCCATTTGTCCTCACATAGCCAAAATCAAACCACAAAATTGCAATGTATTAATGATAAGCATATTATACAACGCTTATGGACTATCACATCAGTATTACAAAGAAAATTGATTCATACAATAGTCTTGTCCCTACGGTTTATGTACTGCAAACAAAATATTTCCATAAGCAATGTTAAAAATCCATGTACATAAGAATCTGCTATTAAAGGCACTAACAACAGAAACAGAAGTTTTACGTCACTAATAACACCTAGACTAATTAGTATGTTTGTGTCGTGAGTAGAATTCTTCAGGAGGGCTGGGGGGGGGGAGAAGGGAAGAGGTTGTGGAAAAATCCTTGAAACACAAAACGAAAGACAGCAACTATTCTGTGTCTGATCCAAAGCCTTTGAAGCTAACAGCAAGTCTCCAATTAAAATGCAGAAGATCCTTTTTAGGGGCCCTTTTTATGATTTAGTACATTTCCTCAGATTAAATCTACAGTACATGCAGAGGGGTTTGTTTAGATATTTTCAACTAGGAAGTACATTTTTAAAATAAATGAAGGCGAAGATCACAAACATATATTTAGGATTATCAGATGAAAGAGAAACCTTTATATTTTTCAAAATTAGAAAATACAGATATAACTTCTCCTCTATAGATGCAGATGTGTTTAATTAAAAATGCTACTTGATTCAGAAACTACATCTTTCTTATCCTGCCACAAAGTTCAAAAGTATGAGGAGTATTAAGTTTGAAATTTCCTTAATAACTAAGTGTATTTAGTAGAACAATGTCTCGTGTATTCCTTCAGCAAGAATGATGTCTTGTATCCATCTAGTGAGTTATTCTGGGACACCTGTGCTCCAATTAACTACTCATTGTTAATTAAAGCCTCAAAGCTAGCAGCCTTTTATAAACTGTCTTTCACATGCTGTTGGTGTGAAAAACATTTTCAATATAAATCTAAAAAGAAGATCAAAACTAGTATTATGACTACTCCACCCTTGCTCTTTTTTGTTTACTTATGACAGAGGCTGTGAATTGATAGACTAATCTCAGGCCACCACCTGCATAATTTAAAAAGGACATGAATCTGACAAATGCTATTTTGATAATGTGATTGAAACACACTTTTGAAAGAAATAAAGCTAATACATATTTAGCCCTACAACTCTGTCATTCTTCTTCCTGTCTGTCCTGAGCAGAAACACCTTTCTAACCTCTTTCTCATGTCCTTTTTGCCTAAGGACTGACTTCCTTAGCCCCACACCAGAGACTGAGTGAATTCAAGGAGAAGTTTGGGAGATGAAACAGAAACGTTCTTCTCACATGTAAGTCAAAGTCTTGTTTGATAAATCACAGAAAATCCTTCCACATTACTGTTAGTATTTGGGCTGGTTCCCCATCCCAAGTTCATTTAAGCTGTATAGGTAAAGTGCCAGAGATACTAAATCCACTCACCCCAGAACTTCTAAGTGTAATGTATCTTTGAGCATCTGTTAAAATTACTTGCACCACAACCCACACAGCACTAATGTCAACCCGCCAAAATCATGTTAAGCCAAGCTGTCCCCATCAGGCAGCTTAGATTTTAAATGACTAAACTCATACTTAGTTGCCCAGTTAAATCCTGCCATGTCTCCCTATGGCTTTTCATGAGCTGCCTGAGATCCTATTTCTAAAGCCTTTGAATTCCTTTTAAATTCCAAACAAGACAAAGTTGGTTCCTGTACATGAAGCAATCCAAAACAAGCTTGCCAGACCTTAAATTAGGGGAAAAAATAAAAGGCCCTTCAAAAAGCTACTAATGACTTACATTTCTGGCCTACAAATTTTTTTTTAACCTATTTAGAAACCGTGGCAAGTTTTTCAGAAATATTGAGATTCAGAGGAATGTGGCCCCAAAAAGCTCTGAGGATCATAATATACTCAATATTTGCTGTGCAAAATCCTCTTTGCAGACAAGCATCTGCATGATTCAAACACAAAAGGATTTGAGCAATAGGTGGAAATATAAGACTTAATAGGAAAAGGTGGCATTCTTCTCAAGGACCACAGATTAAAGATCAGTGTAAAAGAAGGGAATATTATGCTTTTAAGGTTTTGTGAAGATTGCATCTGGAAGCAAAAAATATAGGTGGTATTTATCATCTCTGAATGCTTGTTCTGCAAGTCAGAAGCACATGCTCAATCCAATCTCTGATCCTAATGTATACTGGTACTCTATTCTTCACTCAGAGTAAAATATAATAGTTAATTTCTGTTTCAACCCTGCTCCCCAAATCAGAGAGTTACTGAATTTTGAAACACATAGACTTTATTCTTTAGAAAAAGTAAGAAGTATTTTGACTTAAGGCAAGATGACATATCACTGCTTGTAAGCACAGTTCCATTTGCTGGAATTCTGTCATTCTCACATGTTTAAAACACAGGGATTTCTTCCTTATGTGCTATACACCAAAGACTTATTGGAAGAAAAGCTAAATGAGATGTTACAGTAAGTTAGTCAACATCTATTAGCAAAGGCAACAAAACCAACTGTGGTTATGATGAATGTGTTTGCAGGTGGACCAACATCCTCTTTTCCTGAGGAAACAGCCCAGATTATAAACATAATTTTGTAATACTGGAAGAACATTAATTCATATTAACTTACTTATCCTGCCTATCTTCACCTATCTGAATTACCCTAAATCTCTGCTATCAACAAGCTGAAGATAACAGTTAAGCCTTTGCCAGTGCTCAGTTCAGTTTTCTGCTTGTAATGAACAGCATTATTAGGATTAGCTTCCAATTTATTTCCTGGAGCACAACACTGATGAATCAAGCTTCCCATACACTGCAGGAATATATGCTGTGTGCAACAGTTCAAAATGCCATCACAGCTGCAAATGTGAGTTTAAAATATGAGATCTATGACATCTTTTTCTAATTTCACTAATATCTGTCAAAATATATTTGTCAGACAATGCAGAACTTGGTACAAAAAGTGCACAAGGACTTGGAGAAAACCTACAAAAGACAGGTTCTGTTCTTCAACAGCTGTAAATAGACCCAACAATATAAAGCCTAGTCAAAGTTGCACGGTAACATTTATTACAATTTTTACAATCACCTGTTGGTAACAATGGTGCTAGCTGCAGCAATATTCAAATGGACCAAAAATACTTTAGCAGACATACACAAAGAATTGTTCACCACCTGCTTCTTGTAACGCTTTTATAAAAAGTCTTGTGTCATGGGGCTGGTGACTCTTGCTAACACCCCCTGTAACTAGATAAATCTGATCTGCATATTATCAATACAGCCATACTGAAATCTAAATCACAGTAACTCTCAGTAAACTGCCACCTGCTAAACACTTAGCACAATTTATTGTACTTGACGGAAATATATGCTAACTCTTTTTAGACAGAAAAGTATGCTTAACTTATTCTGAAAAAGGTTGGGTAACAGTAATGGAACATAAAAGCTCAGTGAGCAGAAGCAATTAAAAAAGTATCTTGACTACATGACCACTATGCAAAACTAATATTCAGCATTCCACAGTGAATTAAAAGCAGATTGCCTTTTGTCAATGAAAACAAACCTATTCTGAAAATGAAAACAGCCACAGGATGTTTTCCTTCAAATATTTTGAAACTCAAATTAATGAAAAGGTAAACAGTGTGGTCTGTATTTCATGAGATTACAGAATATTGCTAAGGATAGAAAATCAAAAATTTTTTTATTGTATGTTTAATGACTAACTGTGGGAAAATAAGAAACAAAATATTGGAGAATTAACTTCTGTTTAAGCACAGAAGGGATGCCTTCTCTAGTTGAGGATATGCTATGGCCAACCAAAAGCAACCAGTGAAGTTCTGATATATATTGTACATATTCTTCTACTGCAGTGTGGTTAAAACCGTCTACGGATTTAAAAAAGCATCAGCATTCATCCATCAACATGATTTGAAATGTAAGTTCCATCCACTAAAAACTGTGAGATTAACAGACTTCCACTCCCCGGAAAAACAGGACTACCAGCAGAAAGTAACAGAAACAACAACAGATCAAAACCCCAAAACAACTCCATGCATTATGCATTTTCAAGAATTAAAGCTAAATTAAAGCCTATTTTAAGGCTTTAAGTAAATATGAGAAGCACACCATCAGTCACGACTATGAATATATAAAAAATAATAGGGTGAAAGTAAGATTAATTAAATTCCTTCAGCATTCTTTTCAATAAAATTGCCACCTTAGAAAATAAAATTCCAACTGTAAACCTACAAACTCCTTTAAAAAATAGCATCAATAATTTCATTTTGGTGCTACTTGACTTTATGAAATCAGCATAAGCCTGATGAATTTGAAATCTTGGCAGAAGAATCTCCTATGGTTAAGTGACAAAATGTCACTGAATTTAGCATCCCTCCTCAAGAATGAAATCCCTCTCCATGTGTCCTCACACATTCAAAATCTTCATGCCTGCCCCACTTCTAATATCACAGTAACCAGCTTCTGATTGCCTCATCTTCACACTGGAAAATCCTGGTCAAATAAATTTAAAAGAAGAATGCTTTTTAGCTTCATGTCAGCGTATCTGTGACCTTTTCCTTAGTCTCTTCTATCATTAAGAGAAGGAAAAACAGTTAGGATGTTTCTACCTAAACACTTCTCCAGAAATACCAAATTCCTATGATATTTTCCTATTAACTTGATTCTTCTGACATAAAACATTGAAAAACTTGCTGCACACTATGCTAATAACTGAACTACATCACACATGACTGTAATATGCAACAGCAGAGTTATAGTACAAACTAATGATGCCATTACAGGAGTGAATGACCTAATTCTACATTAAAACTTACCCTGTGTACAACAAACATTTCAAGTTTCAGCCTTCCTCAGTGGACCACCCATAGGAATTAGAATAAAGTGAAAAAACCCATGAAACTTCACGCACGGACATTTTTAAACTCAGAATTGCTTTCTGGCATCAAAAATATAACATACTCTTTGAAATAGGACTGCTCTCAGCCTCAGCTGCTTATTTCAATGAGTGTCTTCGCACTTCTGTCTTCATTTAATCTCTTACAGACATCACTAGTTTGGCTGTTAATATTTGATACTGTACCATCAGTAGGCTTCAAGAGAAACATTACACTGAAACGAATGAGCCACAGGGGTGCTAGAATTCCACCTTTATTTTCAGCTAATGTTTGTCCCGTTTTGTTTACACATGGAAACTTCTCTCTGCATTTGAAAGTATTGAGAACCTTTTTCCAACCGTTGCTGAAAGCTTACTTAGATTATTTATACTAACTGAAAATTAATTTATAGTAATTGAACTTATACTATATCATGTATATATACTATATAAACAAAACAAATCTAAACATAAAGACTAAGAAATCACTACTATGCTTCCTGGTATTCTGTTCTAATTACTACGGACTAGCCCACCCGACGAATGACAATTCATACTAGATAACTATTCATTTTTCTGTAGCTATGTCCCAGTGGACAAACCTCCTCAGAAAAGGAAGATCTACAATGAAGATACAACACAACAAACAAACACTATGTCAAATCCATGTACTTGAACCCACACATGCACCTTTTCACACCCAAAGAAGCAGAGGAAGGAAAACAAAAACCAGCAAGTCTTACCTTTTTGCAGACACTTTCAAAATTAACTTCTGTCCTAAGAGCAAGTCTGGTAACTTCATCTGGTTTTACTTCCTGTAGATGAAATATAAGTTTATTCTTCTTATGATCAGACTATATGAAGTCTTTCTAAGGCTCACCTTCCTTATAAACATTCTAATCACGGCACCTCCCTAATCTCTTAAAGGAAGAAAACCAGTTTGTTATATGGTGAATTTTTTGGTGTGTATGTAAACACTACATTTATACTGACTGACCTTTTCAAAACACTACCTTATATCTAATCTGACTGTATGTACTAGTGCTGAAGGCAACAGGTAGTTTTCAACAGCAAAGTATGAAGAATGGGTGGTTTTATTCACAGAAATATTTCAATTGCCCATATTGTTGTACAACACACAAACATTGGAAGGCCTTAAATTCCCAACTTATCTTCTCATTAAGTTACATCTTATCAATGTACATGAATATATAAGTTAAAGACAACGAAAATGAAGCTAAGATTAAAAAAATACTATGTTGTTTCTCAAGAGACTGAACATGCAGTTTGCATTCCTGGACTTAAGCATTTGCATTGGCAAATCCTGGACAAGTGGATTTTCTTAAAAAAGCTGAATATTTTAGGAAACATGCCTCCACAACAGATTTCTTGCTACTTTAAGACATGCTTTACGTAGATTGTATTACAAAATGCTCTATTAACCTCATCAAATGAATTAATTGAACACTATTTTCCTCCTAGGGCAGTGCAACAAAAAGTCATGTTACATACCAGTTGTTTCCCAGACAGCCATTTTAAAAGCAGTTTAACTATTCTTATGCCAGACCCAAATAACATCCACACATTTTGAGAAGTTAAAATTCTGCACAAAGTAACTCAGTTCTTCTGATAGGTTTCATGTTCAACAACTACATTTTATTTGTTAATTTCTTTCTTTCCCTGCTTACGCATTCTTGAAACCTATTCCAATATCTTCATTTTAACTCCACTGTAAAGTTCCATATTCTATCCCTTTTCTGTTGTAAATCTGGAGCAGTCTGTACACTTCCTTAGACATAATTTCAGGAAGAACCAAGTAGCTTACCTTCTTATAAAAGGTCATACCTTGCATCTCAAAACCTTATGTTTTTCTTCTTTGTATAGATAAGATACTTTACAAACACTTGCAATTTAGCTATTTATTTATCATGAATTGCATATGACTTTAAACAATTATTTACTAATGGGAAAAAAATAACAGAACTCAGTTAAATTAACAACAACAACAAAAAAATCTCTTTCTGTAAATGTCAGAAGAGCTTCCTGACAATGAGATCTAGAACTCCGCAAAATCATCTCCCAAAGGTACTAATGGAAGCCCAATCACTTAGAGGACAGGATCCACACTGGAAAAACACTGGTGTATGTAGGAAACAACCTTCTACTGGCAGATGAACAGCTGGATGACCTAACAGAGATGGAAAAGACCTATGATTCAGTTTTCCATGACTTTCCAAAGTGTTTCACAGATGGTGAAAGTAGGACACCTTGGTTAAGTGACATGCTTATTGTCACACAGGAGGTTAGGGGTTACAAATGAAGCTCTGCAACCCAGTATTATTCATTAAATCAAGCTGTTGGTTTATAAAAAAAAGCCAAAAACACAAAAAAATATAATTCCTATCATCTTCATCCCAAATAAAACTGCCTACTTCCTGTCCCCTTAGGATTTAAATGCTGCAACAGGGTTCACAGGAGAGGCAGACAAACTTCAGCAATCCCTCCATGAAAATGTCAGAAGTTTAATTTTGATATGACAATATCGTAGAATTCCCAAGACATTGCAAAATCATAAATAATACTGGAGAATGAATTACACTTTGGAATGTGAACTCATTAAAGCCACACTGAAATGCCTAGGATACAAAATGGGCCAAGAACCCTCCGTTCAGGCTTAAATCCCCAACTTTATAAATTATTTCCTTCACTTCTCCTAGACTTAAGTCAAACTAAGCATGTTTGACTTAAATATTCTTCCACAGAACCTTGGTTTTGTAAACGTAGTCACGTGAGTCAAGTTACTGTAATAAATACATGTTCTGTCTCTATTAATGGTCAGCAACAGACAATAAAATAGAAAAAGGAGACAGTGGTATTTTTCCCAGTACAGTTTTCTCAATTTTGAGATGCACCTGACTCACAAGGAAAATCTTGGTATTGAATATCTATTCGGGAACCCTCTTTCCAATTGTGTTAAGGGATGTTATAAATGGATGCCCCCTCCAGCATCTCTGAGGGCAGTCCAGGGATTCCTCCTGCCCTGATGCTGCAGCCCAGCCCTATGTGTCCAGAGATCCGGAGGTGTCTGTCCCAGGTCCCAGGAAAGCAGTTACTTTCTTATTGACAGGTTCAACAAACAGTGAAGCTAGGCTTTGCATCATCTAGCACTCTGAGGACTCACATGAACCTCAGTAGAGCCAGCCAAGACCTCTTCCTTCTTTCCTGATCTGAAGTTCACTGTTGAGAGCATGCCACCTCCCACCCCCTCAAAATGCAGAAACTCAAGAGCACCTGTGGATCACTCAGTATCAGCACAGCATATGCTTCTATCCATCTATACCCCTCAGCCTGGGCCATAGCTCTTGTGCCCCTCTCATGGGCTTCCCACTTGCTGGCAGCAAGTCACCAGCAGGTAGATGCACACACACACCTTACAGGCACCAGCAAGGGCCCTCTGGCCACCTGATACCCCTTCCCAGATCACAGAACCATAGAAATACAGAATGGTTAGAAGGCGCCTTAAAGATCTTCTAGTTCCAACCACCGCCATGGGCAGGGACACCTTCCACTAGACACAGCTGCTCAGGGCCCTGCTCAACTTGGCCTTGAACATTCCCAGGGATGGGGTATCCACAGCTTCGGGTAACATGTGCCAGCGCCTCACCACCCTCACAGTAAGGAATTTCTTCCTAATATCCAACCCTAACCTACCTCAGTTTAAAGCTATTACCCCATGTCCTATCACTCCATGCCCTTGTAAAAAGTCCCCCTCCTACACACTGCTACTCTCATTTGAGGTTTGCTAGTGAACTGCAAATGCCAAAGAGACATATACGTGGGGTCAAAGCACATGAATATTAGACAGTCTGTCTGTCCCATCAGCAGTAGCACAGGCACACAGGCTGTGACCAGCAGCCCAGTCCAGATGTGGCAAGAGCCTCACTGGCCTGACTCACCCCAGTCTCACCTGCAGATGCACGTAGGACGCACACTGCCTGTCCTCCCTGACAGTGCATATGCTGTTACTGCCCCTATGACTGGAGCTGAGACCACCACCCACTGCTGCTGACACCACAGGCTTGGGGCACCTACACTTCTGCCCTGACTCCTGTTGCTTGCCCCATACCCTCAGCAGCTGGCACCTAGTCCTTACAGCACTTGCAGGCAGGGGACAAAGAGGTGAAATTACAAACAGGTAAGAAAATAAAAAAATGTCAAGATAACACTGGGACGAGGTGGCAAAGGCGTGGCAGCAGTAGGACCAGCCTGACTCAGTTTTTCCAACAGTGTGGGGACTGATGCTCCTCCAGTCATTCACTGCCCAGGCAGCTGCTCCAGGTGGATCCTGGCTGCAGGCAGATGACCAGGCCTTGGCCTGAGATTAAGATGAATAAACAGGATGCGAAAAACTACTGGACATAAGAAAACTGCCAGATGTGAGAGACAAGGCAAGAAGCTGCAGAGTGGCTGTACAGATCAGCAGGGCAGAGCTACACAGAAACCAGACAAGCTCCATGGAAAGGTGGAATACAGGGCAGACTTCAGGGGTGGACATCTTGCTTAGTAACATTCAGTTACTAAGGTAACTGAAATATTAACACCAATAGTGCTATTAGCACTAACTGAACTAATAGCACATGAAGCCAATATTGCATTCAAAGTTACAGTGAAACACCAAATCTGTGGAAAAAGTAACTATAGGTGGGCAAAGACTGCCCTGGGCTGGGAAAAGTGACCACTAGAGCACAGGAGGAGGTATTTGTGGGGCAGGCAATCATCTCTGAAAAGAGTACCGGAGGCAGCAAACTCGCACCAGCACTTACAGAAACTTAGAACAGCAATGCTGAGAGATTTTTTTTTTAACAAACCGTAACTGTCTTACACAGAAAGACAAGACGATATTGTAGAGAAGTATGTCAAGTGTAAATGGCATGTGAAAAGAGGATTTCATGCTTATATTGATGGCTGCTTAGATGACACTTTATCCAAGTGATACTGAGTAAGACAGAGGTTCTAACCTAAAAGGCATGGAAATGTCATTTATTGAATAGCTTCTGGAAGACAGCAAAACCAAAAGAACTTGCTGTCAAATGAGGCTTCAACACACCTCAGAAATGCAAGATTTTTCATGTAAAATATATTCCCAGCTATGCTGTCTCAGGCAGTCTTAGATGACTCAGGAAGAAACCTCCAGTCTGTCAGTGGCCTGTGGAAACAATTTAAGAGTCCTCAAACTACTAAAAACAACAAAATTGCTATTTTGTTTTGACTAGTATTTTTTGTTTACCATAAAATCCATTACTTCTCATCATTATTTTTTCACATTTTCTTAGCTGTGCAAGTTTTAAGCCCTTCCCTATGAAAAGATGATTTTCATCTGAAAATGGTGAAACTTCTACAAAAAATAAGTAACAGCATCAAGGTATACAGAAATAGAACACCCTTACCAAAAGTCATATTTCTGGTGAAATCTCAGCTATACTTTGCTACTCCTTTAATACACTTGCAGCTTTTAAAACATATCCACAATCTTTACTCTCAAACCTGTGTTTGAGATTACTTCCTCATAAAGTTTCTTATATTTTTCCAGAACATTCAGTCTGATTCTGCTACTTTCTGTCATTTTTCTATGTTGCTTAGTGAGGAGAAAGGTGCAAGAGAAAAAAACTCCAGAACACTTTTCCAGCTTTTTTTCCCCTACAATTTAATCCCTGTATGTCTTCTTGTCATAACCAATTTGCTCCCATAAGTCTTTAGAAGTTCAGTCATTCAGAACAAAAGCAGTCTTAGACTCATGGGTAAGTATTACCATTGTGAAAATACACAAAAATGGGATATTTTCAAAGTAGTGAAATAAATCAGCCATGTCTCATCTGAAAGCTTATTCAGTTTCCAAAAAGAAACTAAATCCATTATAAGAGCACAATTTTTTTTAAGTTACGAAGGAATGTTTTCTAGAAATGCAGTGCTGTAAGTGATTATTATCAAACTGATTATGAAGAAAAATAATACCTTCTTCCCCTAGCAGTTTATAAATCCAAATCCCTTGTCAGTAGCTGTGACCTAAATACACACACAAGAATTTCCAGTGTAAGTCACATTAGTGGACCATGACACCAAAGTAAATGGCACTCTGCCTATATAAAAAAAAGAAAATAAATCCCAAACATCTATCTCCTCAAGTCCCTATTTTACTAGATGTACAACCAAGATGAAAAGTACTACCAGAATAAGAATTTGGATAAAATTAATAAACAGAATAAAAAAAATTTGATCTGGTAAGTAAAGTATGACATTGTCTAGTTAAGTGTGGCTTAAGCTTGTTAGCAAGTTTATTAAACAAATCAGTGCTACATTGACATACTTGCTTTATTATAAAATCCCTATGTAATTTTATCACAGACAAAGCTAAGCATTTTCAAGTAGATGCCTCACTCATTGCCAGTGTTTATAAACTATTAGTAAAACACCTCTCAAGCTCTCTTCTGAGTTAAATATCCTTAATAGATATCCTGAACTATAATAGACAATAGATAAATATCCTTAATTAGATATCCTGAACTTCATCTACCACAGAATAAACGTTTAAAGATATGGAAGGTCTGTAAGTATCTTTTGTATTTGCTCTCATTTTTTACCTACAATTTTTAAAACAGGAATAAAATGGGAGGCAGTGTCTTTCTTGGTAATATTGCACAAGAAGAGAAGTCTGATCCTAGACAAAGAGTCTGTAGCCTTAGTCCTGGAAAGTTCATCTTCCATTGGCTTTAGTTTTTTCCTCAATGGAATTCAGGCAATCCAGGTCACTCTCATCTTTATCCATCACCTGTAAATTACATAAAATCCTTCCAGAGAGGCCTGCTGATTTGTCCCAAATTTCCTAACTGTACTCTGATGACAGATAAACTCAGAATACTGTACTTGCTACTTGTTTGCAACTGCACCTTCTACAGTAAAGCATTTTTCACTTGAGAACTCACTTTCGTTTTAATGATTTCCTGTTTTGCTGACTGTGACAGTTCCCAGTAAAAATTTATCCTCCCGGCTGAATGATAAGGTGAGAATGCCCAAATAGTGCAATTGCTCAATTTATTTTACTTGGTGCTAAGAAACAGACTGGATAATCATTAACATGTTGCATTCATTGCATTTCTAAAGCAATTCTATAAAGACCTGCCATTGCCTCCTTTTGCAGCAGACACATCTGTGGATGTGAAAGCATTACACATTTACCGAGAGTTTCCTGCTGAGAAGGACTGAGGTTTTCAATCCATAGGTGAGAATCCACTGGGGGCCAGTCAGAGTCTCATGAGAGGTAGATTGATTTGACAGGAAGTACAGGATGGTGCTGTTAGGGCCATCCCTGTCATCCCTGACTGATGTCCAAAAAATTATGAAGACTGCCAAGTCACTTGTTAAAAATACTATATTCCTTCATGAATTTAGTAAACCTATGCATCTCCACACTAAAAACTTTCCTGTTAGTTTTTTTTTTTTAACTGTCATTGGGAAAAAACCTGCACTCACCCATCCTGAAAGTGTCAGGTGACTTGTTGGCCCATGCAGCTGAAATGGGGACTTGTTCTTGGAGTTCTTGGATGAACCACACTTGGGGTTCAGGGCACAGGATGCGCTGGGAAACTTCAGCACTACAATTCCCCTCTGTTACCACAATCCACTCATACCACATACGGAAGGGCCTTGCTGTGCCTACTAAGACACAGTTAATGCTAGATTCAAATAAAATACCATTAAACCCATTTATTTTTAATACTTGAGAAAGACAGAAACATCTACAAAGTTCTTAGGAAAAGAAAGAAAAGAAAAATTATACCTAATTTACTCATACTAAGGTTAAAGATCTCTCTGCCTGCCTCAGTTTGACTTGCCATTCTTCCTGGCAAGACAACATTTAGGATTTTCAATGTACGTGGACATTTATGCCAGAGCCTACACCTTTCAGATAGAAAAAATAAAGGAATCTATTTTTGGGAGCTATATTCAAGATTTCTTTGGTGACTCACTGGCATAAATTCTTGCTTTTCAAATTACATAAGGCCACAAAATATAAGTGGTGCTATAATGTAAATCTTCTTAAAAAACACAGGACTCTACTGTGTGGTAAAAGACCATAAAAGATAGTAACTAACCACTGTGGGGTGCATGTGTTTGGGAAGACCTTTTTATCTAATGGAATGTAATATAGTGACAAAGTAAAGACTGTCTATATAGGCACATGTGCACTCAAAATTAATATAAACAAAACAAATCAGCATATTACTAATGTACTCTTTATTCTAAGAAAATTAGATGCCACATTACAATGGGGGTAGGAATGTCTTTCCGACTAGCAATGCTCTGCAAGTTGTGGAAACTTCTCACTACCAAAGACATATATGTACTAACAGATTTCAAACAGGAATCTAATAGTGCTTGAACAAATACTATTTCAGAAGTTTGTACATATTCAGAAACAACATATTCTTTTAATAAATAACTTCAGGAAGTTAGCCTTTGCTAAGCTTACAGTCAATGAAGCAAGTCTGATAAATGTCTGAAAATATATGTATGTAGAAACGTAGTCAAGTTTTATTGTACATATCTGTGTCATAAAGGACAGACAACTACAGCAAAGCAAAAGCACAGTAAGAAAAAATATTCCATGGACTTTTTAAAAATTTGTTTCATCGGTGTAGCCAACACAGCTTCTGCCAGTGACCTGACTGGATGACTTGGTTCTGTATCACCATATATTGAAAACAGGTTTTATCCAGTAGAAATGAAGACATTTTCTCTCTAACTGGAGAGACAGGTTAAGTGAATTATAATTTAAATACATTCCCCTGTATCACTTGGGTTTAAGATTATTATGATGTTCAAAAATAATTATAGAGGTTTTAATTAATAACTTACCTAGGAACTGTATTACCAAGAGGAAGAAAAGCATAAGAAGAAATGGTTCAACAGTTTCTAATTTTCCTGAGGTATGCACCAAAGACATTTAATGTATTTTTAATAACTTTGCATGTTTTATATACTGCCTTATAATTTATTGAATTTTATGTTGTTTTTGTTATGTGGTCTTTGATTTTAATATAAGACATCTCAAAGTAAAAAAGCAATCTTTCTTGAAATCATTAATTTTCAACCTTGTTGGATTAATAACAACTTGTAGAGAAATACTACAAAACTGATTAAGAAAAAAACAGTAAAATTTAATTCATATTTTAAAATAACAAAACCAAAGATGTCACTAGAGGAAATTACGAGAATACAACTTCCCAAAAAAATCAGAAGCTTAGGAATCATCTCACTTTAGATGAACAAAGGACAATTGATTTTGATGCGAATTAACTATTCCTAACCAGTCAAAAAAGAAAAAAAGAGAATACTCCAAAATCACAGTTAATCACTGGGAATTTAAGAATGTGCTTCAAGGGGAACTTGTCTAGCAATTGTTCTTTTTGTAAACTACACTGGTGTCAGGTTTTTGCTGGCACCAGTTTTAAACATTACTAAATGTCTACAGTATTGCTGTCTCAGTTTATATCCAAGTGAAAATCAGTGTCAACCTGTGAATTTTCATCTAACAAGTTTCACAATACAAAATCTTAGAGTTTTCTGGGTTTATTGTTTTCTGGAAAATTAAAGTTACAAAAATACCCATCTGATCAATTGACACCATATTCTTATAAACACAGTTTTGCACAAATGGTTACCTTCCTCAAGCCAAATACCCTCATTCTTCTGTGCTGCATAACCTCTTCTAAAAGCAGAACAAGCAGCTGAGCGAGAGACTACTTATTCATGCTTTAATAACAAAACAAAATTAATAAAACAACTCCCCAAAAGAACACTTAACATGTCTAATTGTTTGAGCTCTTGTAAAATAACCAAACTTTATTTGGCAAGTATAGACCGCTCTTTTCTGCCACGTTTATAAACTAATTTAATATTTCAAGAGGTATGCAAGTCAAATGCCAGCAATTACATCAGTCTATTGAGATGAACACTGTGAACTTGGCATTTTATTCTGTCAATTAGATTAAACGAATTGTTTCATTTTGGAGGTTCACATCTGATTCAGTAGTCACATTCAGAGAGCGGTCACTGTTTTCACCACAGCATACAGAAAGCAATTACCAAGTCTGCAATCTTGTGACCATTTCAGAAGTAGAAGGTATTATGAAAGTAAACTACAATTACAAGCATATAAAAATGACAAAAAGAAGAAAAACAAGCTTAGAAGCACAGCAAGCATGATGCCAAAAATTATCATTATTTGAGTATTCCTTTTTCTTCAAACATCCCTTAGTTCTGAATGTCAGTGTTCACTTGCACTGTAATGCAATCTGCAACTTCATTGTACTGACATACTTTGTTCCACAGTGCTTTCCTAATATTAAAATAACAACCACATGCGACTTGAGGGTTAACCTATTTCCAAGCAGCCCTGCGTTGGCTGGAAGTGCCGGGGGTTTTGAGTTACTATCCGCGGTATTCGGCGCGGCTGCCAGCAGCGCCGGCGGCTGCCAGCAGCGCGGCTTCAGCGAGAGCGGCAGGAAGGCAGCGCTACCTGCCAGGAGAGGGCGCGGAGCACCCCTGGCGCGGCGCCCCCGCTCCCCGCCTCTCCCGCCCGGCAGCAGCGAGAGCCAGCAAGGCGCCAACGAGGCAGCCAGCGAAAGGCCGTGCTGGATGCTCACAGCATTCGAAAACAACAAGACAGTGACTGACAAATGAGTGCAATCAGCGTAATAACCCCCCACCCGCTACGTTCGGGTTTGAAATAAGAGACGGAAACAGAAACAAATAGTGGGGACAGAAGAACGCGGAGAGATGCAGCGTGAAGCAGAAGCACGTGAATACACAGACCTCATATGCACAACCTCTTTGTCTGCTTCCAGAGGGCATATAGTTCAAAGATTAAACACCATGCAGCAACAAAATAACCTATTGTTTTCATTCCTTTTCCCAGTATGCACTGTCTCCATGAAAATTACTCCTCCTCCAGGCCTTTTTTCAAGCTCCACAGCGGAAAAAATGAATTAGTTTTTGTCCTTTCCTAGAGATCTTGAAACTTCAGCAAGAGAAACCTGTCACCTGATTTGCCCAGCATAAGGTGTAAAGGTGGAAAGAAGAGATCATAACAAAACACAAAAAAAAATTTTGCTTTCAATATGTGCAGATTTTCAAACAGGCTGTTAAAACTACATCAGCAAAACCACTTCAGCAAAATATTGGTACACAAGATCTACTGAGGACAAATACATGAACTGTGTAAAACTTCAGCATCAGTAGTTCACCTTGTATCCTGGAGAATCCTCTTCCGATTTTGTTACACCTTGTATAGATGCTGTGCCATATATGATTATTCTTGAAACTCTTCTTTATACTTTTACTAGTTTATTTGGTTGGTTTTTACATACACAAAGTCGATTTATGCAGTATACAGTAAAATAATTTTAATAGGAACAGATTGTCTTCTGTCTGAAGACAAGGAAGAGCAATCTAGCATTTTCATAGATATATATGGCAACTTTGATATCCACCTCCTAGTGGTATTGGCAAAAGCCAATTTCTTTCAATCCAGTAAAAATGAAGTACTGGAAATGTAATTCTCACCACCACCACAAGTGCTACTTCACATGTATTACCATTGAATTTCTTTAGTCATTTACCTGCCCAGTTGATCAGTTATGCAATGTTTTAAGTATTAGTATCTTCACTACCCCAAAATTCTGGAATCATCAAGCTCTGTCATTCATTCACTTTTTCTGAATCATTTCCAGCACTGATCTGCACAAAACTCCACTATTAGATTTCCAACACTACAAAAGCCAAGCATTTATTCTTCTCTTTTGCTTACTACGTTTAACTCTATGACTAAAAGAAGAACATTCATATTCATGAACAGCTTTAAAAAAAGAAAACCCAAACTAAAACCACATAAAACCACTAGAGGGTTTGGTGAATGCTGGACAATGGCGTTTTTTTTAATAATATAAAACAATATAGACTAAATGAACAATATATACTACGTATTTACTCCTTCAAAGACCTCCCACTGATTTGCAAGGCATGACTTTCATCTCCTAAAGGTACCATTATTCTACCTCTTACTATTCATCTATGTGTTCACTAAATCCTCACCTAAACAAAAGTACCAGTGCATCAGTCCAGCACTGAAGTCATATTTACATTAGCATTACGTTCCCAAACAGACTTCATTTTTTCTTTTTTAAGCAGGAGGTAGCCATGGGGAAAATAAGATTTTACACACAAAGGCATCAGTTGGAATAAAGAGACATAGNNNNGTTGGAATAAAGAGACATAGCAGCTGCAGTCGCCATTCTGAATTAATTAATTTCCAAGTGACTATAAAGATACTTACAGTAATCTCCAATTTCTCCCCCCTCCCACCACAAACCCTTCAATCAGAAGAAATAGGAATAAAACCTTTACCACAATATTAAAGAAGAATTTCTATTTGTGAAGAACAAAAGGTCTAATTTCTAAGGAAAGTTTCTTCAAATTTTCTATGACAAATTTCTTCAAATTTTCAAATTTCTTCAAAAAAAGAACAGTTGATTAAGGATATTTAGACAGTTTCGTATTTATCCACCATACTAAGAAGATTCTCTATTTATTGCAGATATTATTCTTCACTTCTCCAGAAATTAAGTACAAAGACCAGCTAGTATACAGCAAGAAATTAAACAGAATTAGAAATCAATTCTAATTAATGACTATTATACATAATGACTACTATACCTCAGCACAGGATGACAAAATATAAAGTAAAAAAGCATGCAGTACTTACAGAAATATTCTTTTCTTTTTCAGGTTTTTATGAATTATGGAGACATTAAAGAAAAGGCCCAAATTGGTTCAGTAAAGTGAAATGCATGTTGGGATGATGAAAGAAGTCAAAAGTACAAAAAGGTATCTATTTTGAATACACATAAATATTTTCAAAATCAGTGCAGAAACAAGCTGACACTTCTGTCATTATTTTGATTAATAGTAAGTGGTTTGCTTTGCTGTCACTGGTCAATTTTCACATAAAGGCATATGAGTTACATTGGTTTTTTATGTTATTGCAAAGGTTGCCTCTATTAAAATAAACAATCAAAATGCACAGAATTCAGAAAAGAGATGAAATTGCATCTGCAAGCCCTATTTTTTCAAAAAGTGAAAATGGCTTATTCTGCATCCTTACAAAAAAATAAGACAGTAAAATTCTTATGCAAGACTTGATTAGAAAAAGCTTCATCTGCAAGCCATATTTTTAAGTCAGTTTTTTTGACAACCTGCACTTAAAACATACTTTAATATTTTCCTTAAGTTGTCTCAAATCCAACAAAAAGCTGCCCTTGTGATCTGTTTTGACTTTGTAACTGGGAATTTAATGCATAAGAAAAAAACCCACGATAGCTGCTTCTATTTAAGTATCTTGTCAACAATAAAGTTTGCAAAATGAAGCTGATGATATTTTTACTGACTTTTATTTTTAAGAAATCCAGCCCATTTTTTTCTAATCCAGGACAGTATTTCAGTATATTAAAAAAGCCAGAGTACTTCTGCTATCATAATGTAATAAAACAGTAAGAAGGGCTGTCAGCTATTTTCTTCCTTCAAATTAAAACAGTATGGTACAAGATCCCACACTAATTTTTCATTCTGTCTTTCTTACAATTTTAAATATTCTTTTATGCTTGCTATCTAGAAAAAAAAAAGAAAAAGGAAGTATCATATTCTACAGTATTCTCATGCTTAGATTGCTCATTCAACATATTTTCACCCTGCAAGAGAAGCAACCAAGAGACTAGCTTAGGAAAACAGTTAAGAATATTAAGTATGGAATTTCTAATTTTAGCATAAATATGAATGGAAGCAATGTATCAGTGAAAAGAGTATGAAATGTTATGAAGATTAATAACAGAACTCAGCCAGTGACTATACCAACCTGCTGTCTCACTATTTTGAGAATCAAAAAAGGCTATTAGTAGGAATATTCAAGTAAAGTGGCTATGTTGAGGAGACACGTAGGCTCCTGATGAGGTGTTCCTTCCCCATTCTCATCAATTAAAAAACATTAAATAGCTCACCTTTTTCCGTATCTCCATACTGAGCTGTGGACTCTTATTTTCCTTTAGCCTTAGTTCTGCTGCAGTGTACCTACAGAATCCATTCCTGCAGAGCTTCACATTTCTCACTAATTGAAAATCCATCATAATTTCGTATTTATTAACATCATCTCTGCACATCATCAGCATCATCATCTACATTCCTCACAGACTGTCTGTTCTTGCTTCCACCTTTGGTGGACTTCCTGTTTGTGTTTGGGCACTGCTTATCCACACCACCTTCTTTTCCATTATGTTAAGTGGTCTTCAAACGTGTTCCTACTTGAGATAGCTTTTACTTCAACCTTGACATAATTTTAGATAGCCACTGAATTAATACGCAGGTTTTTTAACAAAAATAATACTCCCTAGTAAGGCACACATTGTCCAGAACAGCCATGAACTGCCACTGGCAACGCAGAATGAGCACAAGCAGCAAACTTTTGTGTTCCCTAATAGTGCCTGACTCCTCGTACGTCTATGCCTGACCAATGCATATGTGGATGTATCCGCCACTCAAAGTCCCACCCTTCCTGCATTACTGTAGAAGAATGCATCATGCTTGGATAGAAAGTCAGACACCTGCACCAACGCAAGGATCTGGACTGCTCCACTGAAGGAGGGCTGAATAACTTTAAGTTCTACCCCTTCTTCCTTCCCTGAAATTGTCTGTAAGTGGCATATGTCCCACACCATTGCAGAAGCTGAACCACCCCCACCTCTGCCTTTTGTTGAGAAGCATCAAGGACTGTTCCTAGGCCGACTACACTGAAGCTTAAGCAATTCTCATTACTCTTACAAAAACTTTTAAAGGTTAAAGATTCTACAACATTAGGATGAATGTTTGCTATCTATTTTAAAAGAAAATATGTAGGACTATTGGAAACACATGCCAGGAGAAAGAAAAAGCAAAAAAGTGCATTTGTTTCCACTCCTGACTTAAGACAATTTTACGTCGAGATGTTAACTGAAAGCCAGACTACAGAAGACGAAACCAATACCCAAGAAAGAACACACTACTACTAGAAGAAAATGACTAAGATTTACAAAAAAGCCTGATATTTTAGGATATAAAAATTCCATGAAAAAAGGCCATACTAGAAGAAAAACCTACCAAGTTCCTTAAGCTGACCTACTACAAAAATCATCATTTACCTAGCCCTGTCCTCAACCTTACCACTATTCTGCACCTATTACTTTCAGGAAATTGAATGACTGTTGTTCCAAGGACAATGAGTGTGAAGACATCCTTCAAACTGAGGTTCTACTTTTATAAAATAATTTGTCTTTCAAAACCTTAGTAATGGAGTTCATATTTAAGTCTACTTCTTTTTGTATCTTGCTAGAATATAAAACTAAGAAAATAATGTAAAGCATTGATTTTTCCTGTATCTCCTGTACTAAATTCATTACCCTGTCATAAATACTGTGGTTTACGTGTACTAAAAAACCCTCATTGTATTAAGTAATCTGTTTCTCCAGTGATAATTTTCAGGATAGAGAACGTATCTTTCCAAGACACTTGAAAATGGCTGAAGCCAACTGCTGCTCATTCCTGACAAATGGAAAGCATTTTTCCTTCAAGCACTGCAAATTGCCTTTTGTCTGTATTTTCTTAATGGGCATCCCCCAAACATGATATAGCAACATCTTGCTATATCATGACAAGATTTTTGTTGCAAGATAAAGGCAAAAGTACTCCTAGACACATGGTAAAGAAACCATGATTATATTAAGATCTTTCTTCAGCCAAGAAATTCCAACAACTCAAGGTAAGCTACCCATTGCTAAGAAATCACTACACAATCTGTTATTTTTGTGTCAAGAAACTTAAAAAAAAATAGCTTCTTAAATATGGAAAGTAGTACTCTACTATGGATAATTAATCCATTTTGATAGTATCATCAAGCCTGACAAACAAATAAAGAAATATCTGTAAGTATACACAATTTTATATTTCATAGAAGTCTAGAAAGGATCATACCATTCTTTTCCCCCATCTTTCGTGAATTCTGGAATAAATATTTATGCAGTTTTGGAAAAATGAAAACTGAAGAACTCAAAATCAGCATATTATTCCAATAGCTTTGAGAACTCCTGCAACCAATTAACCCAATTCCTGCATCCACGTAGCTGGAACTTTTAACTGCTCTCATTTCTCACCATGTTTACTTCTGATTGTTGTGCCCGAGACACTTTTAATTGTATTTGCCTGTTAAGATTTTTTAATTCTTCAGTTCTAACAATGAAAATATAGAGAATAAAATATTAAAATGTCATTCTAACAATAATACAATATACACTATTTGCAAATTCAAGTAACAAAAGATTTTTCAACACAGCCCAGCACCAACACTTCATAGATTTTCAATATACAGGCAGAACTGTGCATGTGTGACTATGTTGAGCCTATTAAAAAAAAGACATGGACACTCCATTAAATCTAAAAAGTAAAAGCATCTTATACTATCTCATTCCTAGGAAACACTGTTTAAAGTGATATTATGTCAGCACTGTCTGTTCAGAATTTACTTGAGGACAGGAAAGCAGCATCCCTGAGAGTTAGTAAAACAACTGTTAGTAACAGCAAGCATGCTGTCCTTCTTGTTGTATCAGACTGTAGTTAGTACAGTACAAACTAGAAAGAGATGTTAAAGAAAGAGAAAGTTAAAACCGAGAAAAGATCTAGAAAGAAAAGTTAAAATCTTGTAACTGAATGTTCAAACTTGTTTCATTCAGAAAAGGCCTGCTGAGCTGCAGGCTCAAAAAATTTGTGAGTTTACAGGCAGCTGAACTGAGAAACATAGTTCTTAAGAAAGCAAAGAATTCTCCCTGATTAGGATTTCAAATCATTAGATTTTTTTTTCTAAATAAGAGAAACTTAAGCCATTGCATTAAAAACTTCAGTAAACAGACAACTGTGTCAAGGTTGCAGAATTTCAGTCTTTGTTCCCTGAGACTGAACCCAACGCCCTGTAAAATGGAATCGACCAATAATGCCTTCTGAGGTCATCAGAATACATAAAGTCCTTCCAAAGACTTTGCTGCCAACAGTCCTCAAGTGGCTTTTTTTTTTTTCTTCTGGATATATCATAAGGAGAAAGGAGGTCTGGGTCTGTTCTTGACAATGGAAGAAAAGGACTGATGTTTAGAAAGAGGCGTCTTTGTGCATTGGTTTAACACAATGGCTTTTAGTGGGCATGGGGGGAAGCCACAGAAGCAGCTTCTGAGAGAAACTCCTCTATGCCCAGCAGAGCCAATCCCTGAAGGCTCTGATGATAGACATGTATTGACCCAATTAGAGAAGTTGGCAATGCCTCTGCAATAACATACTTAAGAAGGCAAAAAACACGCTCAAGTCCTTCCTCTTCTTCAGAGGGGCCGGGAGGTGCCAGGGCCATCCCGGTGCTGCGAGCGGCTGCCAGGGCCATGCAGCATGCCATCTTGGCACAGCTTGCAGTGAACTTTGCCNACAAACTGTTTCCTGGTAATTCATGAAGTGCATGGGAGGATCCAGAGATCCATTCGCAGCCTGTGAGAAAAGGTGCTCACGCTGGAGCAGGTGCATGCCAAAAGGCTGTAGTCTAGTTGGAAACCTGAACAGAGAGAGCAGATCCTTGCTTCCAGAGATAGAGGAACCTCCCTTCCAAACTAGAGCAGCTTGTCCTTAAAAGACTTACATATACCCCATGAACTAAAATGACCCATGCCATGTAGTTTGGGAAGACTGTTTTGCCTGGGAGAGGGACTCACGTTACAGCAGGTTGGGTGGGACTGCTGCTCATGAAAATTAGAACCACACTGGAAAAGTTCACAGAGAACTGTCTCCCATGGGAAGGACCCCACGGCATAGCAGAAGACACTCCTCTCCCTAAGCAAATCAAAGAAAGATTTTGAGTGAAAAACTAACCAAAACTCCCACACCCTGTCTCCCTGAACTGTCAGTGGAAAAGAAGGAGAGGCTGGAGGGAGGAAAGTGTTCTCAAGGTTTATTTTATTTCTTATTAACCTCTTTTAATTGTGTTAACAAATTTTTCTTTATACCTTTTAAAGTTTTGAGCCTGTTTTGCCCTTGAAGTGTTTTCTCCTAATCCTTATCTCAACTCATGAGCCCTTGAGTTTTTCTTTCTGCCTCCTCTGCTCAACTGTAGCAGAGGAATATGAGTGAATAGTTTTTCGCATGGGTGCCTGGTGCTTAGCCAGTGTCAAACCACAACTTTGACAACTGGGAAGAGCTTGGAAAAAAATTGTACTATTTTCTTCAACCTACAGAAAGCCTTCAGGCCTCCAACCAATAAAGAATTTCCAGAAGTTGTAAGTTACCACTTCAATAAACCTTTTATCCTTTATGTTGCACCCTATCAGACTCTGGTGCAACATCCATTTTCTGGCTCCAAGCCACTTTGGCTGCTGTAATTATTTTGTTGGATTTTTTGTCTTTTCCATTGAACTGCTCTTTGCAATTTGTAGCTCCTCAAGACTAATCATTCAGTAAGAGAGAAGAGGCATTTTTTCTTACATAAAACACATAAGGAGAAGTTCACAGACAACTTCTTGATGTTAGCAGAACATGAAAAATTGCTGTATCCTGCACACAATCTTAACAATTTTGAAAGGATTTTGAATTTCCTCTGGCATGTGTTCGAGATTCACACACTAAAACTCTTAAAATAATCTAGAATAACTCAAACCTTAGTTGTTCTAAACTGCAACTTTATAGATCAGTTTCTATTTTTATTGTGTCCAATCTTTCCTTAAAATTCCCAAGTTCGTAATTTGAGTTACGTGAAGGTGTTTTTTATGAATCTTATGATCAATAACTTAGGACAAAAGGTTGCTGGGAGTGAGGTTTCACCAATATAAAATCTTCCAGTCATCTGAAAGAACATTACCAGTTTGTGTGAAAGCTATCTTTTTTACTTTTTCCATGCTGAATGAGGAATATTTCTATGTCAATTCTAAAAATCTCTGTTAGTACAGAAATCAACAGTGGTTGAAAAAATACATAAACAACTAGTGCCTTTTAGGTAGTGATTTAAGAGAAACAGGAGTTTTTCTTTCATTTAAGAAACAAATGTGTAGTGCCCACATCTNAACTTACAGCACTTAAAATTTCAGATAACCAAGCGCATTTACTAGCTACCTACCCAAGAAGCAGGACAGTTCTTCCTTCACAACTGCTTACTTTGAAGACTCCTCCCTTTCTCTAAACTATTTCAGAGCAAAATTTGCCTTCAGCTTTCTAGACTACAAATCTATCCTCCCCTGACAGCCACTCTTAAAGCTATCACTTAGAAGCCCTGTACATGTTCATGCCAACTGAAGCAACACTTGAATGTACTTGGCCAATACAGTCCTGAGTGCAAGCAGGCTTTAAGATGTCTGCATGAGCTGATCCTGGAAGGAAAAGCACAGTGTGGACAAAACAAAGACTCCTGGTAAATGTGTACAGAACAAATCTTGCAGTGAAACCCGCTCAAGAACACTCACAAAAGCCCCACTAAAAAAACATGGGCTTCTGAGCTCAGTGCTCCAGCACACCTGATCACTTCATCATTCTCTTAGAAACACACATACTTGGAATTAAAAAACAATTTTAAAAAATTGGAAAAAAAAAAAAGGAGAGAGAGAAAAAGGAGCAAATACAAGACCAAGTTTAAGACTGATGGCAAGTCAGTAATGCAGAGTGCCTCAATATTACAGTCATGGTGATTGAGCACTGCTGCCCGTTTTCTTTTCCCCTTTGCTGGTTTATGAAGACTCTTCCTGGAAGTATTAAGCTAAAAATTCCTCTGATTCTACTTGATCAATTTGGCACAAAGCACATCTAAACTGGTCAATGAAGCCTTTCCTGTTATTAGCCTTTTTTGAAGACTAAGATCTCTGCAAGGTTGAGGAAAGAAAGAGAGAAATGTTAAAAAACAAACAAAAATATTGTGTGCTCCCAGAACAGCACACAATAGTAGTGTAATGATATAATCACTACAGTTATCAACTACACTTATCAAGGAAACAATCAAAACAGCCATATTGTGAGAAAACATTTGTCATAACCTATATATGACTCAAGTCCTATGATTGGAATTCATAATTCATTTCACCACACAAAATTTTATGTTGTATCAACTAAAATTGAGAGATTAGCACAAATCATTATGAAGTTACAAAATTTCTAAAGCATTTTCTTGATGTCATAACATATAAGATACAAACACTGTTTCAATTAACAGCAAGGCTGAACACTAAAAAAAATCTGACTCAAGTGTAAACAGTCCCTTGCAGCTACAATTTGAAATTATTACAGAACCAAATACAAATGGCATGATATTTAGAGCTTGCAGGACAGACAATGAGGATACTATACTGTGAGACACACAAAATGCCTCCCAATACTCCTGAGAGGCACAAGAATTTCAAATTCTGTGCTTTCTTTAACTGTTACAGTAAAAACTTCAAACACCACACACTGCTAAGCAAATTCATATTTAGCCTGGAAAGCTTAAGACTCAAAATTGTTTAACACCTTGACAAATGCAAATACTCACAATTTGCTAACTGTGTTAATGTTCAAGCTTACTCTGAAAATAAAATTTCAGTAACGCAGCCGCAGAAAACAGACAATTTAAAATAACTGTCTCTAATATTGAATTATCTAAACATGGCATTACCTTCATGGCATGGATTTCTTCTATTAATCTCTCAACTCGTTTTTGGTTCTTTAATTTCAAGTCTTCTGAACCCCTGAAAGTAAAGTCTATCTTTATTAAAAAAATCTCAGTTTAGTTACTTTATTTCTTCTCTGGTAATACAAAGTAGCAAAATAAAAAAAAAAATCAGGAGATGGTGCATAAACATAATCCCTTATTGGTAAATAAACATTTTAGCAAAGAGCTGAACATAGCCTAATGCTTTTGCTGTACTGAACAGCAGAGTAAACACTGACAATTTAGCAGAACAATGTGAAAAACAAATGTTACTGTATCAGAAAATACAAAACCACAATTCATATCAAGAACAGGTGACACCAGTGTCTCAAATATATTTATATTTTAAGATCTGTAATATTTAAATATGGAAGTTCATTGGACTTGCTTCTTATTTTGGACAACTTGCTAAAATTGTGAGAGTATCCTCAATTTACAGTATGAATACAGTAAGAGATGTATCTCACACTGTCAAGACACATGCTAAGTTATTTCAGGCCAGTAATCTTTAAAAATATAATTTACAATATATTGTTTAAGCTGTTTATATAAGAATTAATTAATAGTAATTACTAAAAATCAAGTATGACCTGTATATCTATGCAAATGAAGTATTTTTTGCTACACAATCCTGAAGACAACTACAGTGAGAAAACTTGGTGCAACTTAAATTCAACAGCAGAATAACCTAAAATATGAAATCTGACATTTTCAGATGTGCTATAAAAGGTTCTCTGATTCAGATTACCTTCCAATATACTAAATCCCATTAAAAAAGTCATCCCAATTCTGCTTTATGAAACTCCTTTTAGTTAGTATTTTTAGTCTAAAATTATGTTAAAATAAGACAAATATGTGTTTTAGTGCCTTAAGTTTTAAATGTAGTACATTTTTCTCCCATTTTTCCATTTTTGTGAAAACCATTAAAATACTACCTTATTTATAAACGACAAAAAACAACTATTATTTAAAACTGACTTTTTCAATTTTAATTTCCCAATGTGTCTGGTTAGTCTGCGAATAGTGAGGACTCTGGCCTTCTTCACATCTTTTCTCATCTTCACAACCTGTGAGAAATATGGAAGACATTATAAACTGTTTTCCTTGATTACATTCCATATACAATACATTCATTACATTCACTTAAATTTTAGAAATAGTTCAACAAAGAGAAATATTTTGAAAATAGAGTGCATTTCCCTGCTAACCAAATATCATTTCAAATGAATTCAGATTTCCATTAAAATCAAACTGCTTCCACATCAGAGGAAGAATAACCAAAGTCTAAAAATGCATCTGAGGTCTAAATAGAAGACAAGACATTCCTAACTAGCCATACTTTAACATTATTCTTAGACCCAGACTGAGCTAGCAATTTGAAATGTCTCACCTTTTGCCTTTACTTACCTTATTTTTGTCCCAGAGAAACATCAGCAGTACATTAAGTCCATTGGTGCGTAATACATAAAAGCATTTTCATTATTAAACATCTTTAAGTGTTAAGGAAAGACTCTCAAAAATTAACCTTAGTTATTATGGAACAGAATTTGAGATATTAAATTCTTTTTATATATTTGAATTCATTTTTGTTGAAAACAAAAATTCAGGTGATTTCTAACTCGCTACAGTCTGTCTCAACCTGCCATCCTACCCAGTACTCTCTTCCCAGATTTAAAGCAGGCGGTTTTAAAGAAAATTTGTCAATGATATTTTAGTCTTAATTCTCACACCAATAACAAAAAGTTCTCATTACTATTAGACAGATAGGATGAACAAAGAAATCCTTCCAATCTTTTGCAATTAAATTCCATAATGGAAAAACGTAAGCCCAGGTGCTGTCTAATGATGAACGTTTCAGATAGAGGGAGTCAATAATGATCCTTTATTTTTACAACTCAACTTCCCCCTTATTTTTTCATATAAACCTTACTTTGTCTATTAAAATTTTGTATTTAACAGTTAAACTTAGAATAACGTGAAATACTAAAACAAACAAACAAAAAACTTAAAAATAATAAAAAAAAATCAGTCTCCCTGACAAAAGCCAAATTTATCTTAAATTTATCCAGTGGGATAAGTTTCAAAATTAAGTTGGCACCTCTTTCTCAATAAAGTTCTTTACATCAGATTTCTATTCTAATTTCTCAGCAATAACATTAAAATGACAGATTGATGATGACTGCACCACCTAGTCAGGTCTCTGAAGAATATTAGTATTATGAACCTACATCAAGTTTAAACAAAAAGAAAAATCTTCAAAGCTCACAGAGCAGTACTTCACACCTGTGATGGGGAGTCTGGCTAGTACATATACTAGTATANACAGACCCTGTGCAGAGACCACAAAGATGATACTTAAAAAAAAAAGGAAAGCAGAACACCTATTTTGTATAACTGATTATGTTTGTAGCTTAGATTATTGATTCAATCAAGTTGCTAAGCCCTGAAGAGTATTCACCAGTGGCTTAACTGAAGGCTGAATCAGAGCAAAACAGTTTCTAGAGAGGGGCATGTGCTGATTGTCAGCCTTACCTCTGGCAGGCAAGCGAAGGAACCTGTGAAGCAGTGCTCCTCTGAGGAGCAAGGGAGGGGAATTGAATGGGGGGCAGCATTAGTCGCTTGCACCATGCGAAATAAAAAGGTAAAGGTTTTTGGGATAAAAACAACTGACCTAAAAGTGGTATCCTGTTCCAAAAATTGTTACAGCAAAGGTCAGTACTTACCTTAGTTACCCTAGTAAAAGTAACTGTACACACAGATCTACCTACAAAAGCATTTCTACTTCAGTTAACAGCGGAAACCACATGCCAAAAAGCACCAAGTTTCTGCTACACAGCAGCACTGTCCGAGACTTTAACATGCTAAGGAAGAAACCCATAGCATCACCATATGCCATCAAGGCATGCAAATATTTCTTTATTATAAGACATTGAATGAGATTATCATAGGTCCCTATAGTACATCTTCTAAAAGGAAGAAAGAAAAAAATGCAGCTTCTGTCTGAACACCTCTTCAGTAGTATAGATACATACTGGTACATACAATAGAATGCTTGGAATGTCAGAGGCAAACTGGGTATGCCTTCTTAGAACCTCTGGGAAGGGGAGGTTGTTTTGAGTTTGGGTTTTTTTGTTCTCTATTTTTTTTAGCAACCACTAAAAACATCCACAAGCTAGAAATATACTGGAATTTAAGTAACTCATACTTTACATATTAGTTACTGTGTATGCAAACATGAAGTATATTTAACTTTCTCTCGAAAGTATTTTGTCAGGTATTCTTTAATAGAAATATTAATGCACACACAGCATGTTTCCAGAGCCTACAAGAGCCAAACTTCAGCCTCCTCTGCTGCCAGCCAGTGAAGGCTGTATAGACATGACAGCAGGAATGAGGGAAGGTATTCGCTCCTTGGCAGTCTAGGAATATCAATTTATGTAATCCAGTCACTTCTTTCACACGGGACAGTTGATGCATACTCTGCATCAACTGTGTTCTTGGAAGTACTCATAACGTTCTCAAGAAAGCAGTCAGCTCTTTGGGAAAGAAATCAAAAAAGTTTAGCTTCAAATTTACAGTGTGCCTGAAACAATGGGGCTTAGACCACCAGGGCAGGCCCTGGTCTCTTGTCTTACGAAGTGAGAGAGGCAACTTTGCCATCAGTAGGAAAAAAAAACAAACTAAGCCAAACCAAACAAAAAGTCCCTCACCAAGAACAGTCATGACTTTCAAAAAATAATAACAAATATTTATTCATAATTAGGTATTTTTTAGAAATAGTTCAAGAAAAGACAGTAAGAAAAGGAGAAGTCTTTGCACTGAAACATAAAAACGCTGCTGTCTAAGTCAGGACGAGACTTTATGCTTTAAGACTAGGCAATAAGGATTTTTAATCTACTCAGCAGTGACAGTAAGCACTAATGAATAAACAAGCAAAACACAAACCAAACAATTTCTTCTATCAGTAGGATCTAGGATTCCTGGAAATTAAGGAAGTCTGCAATTGCACGTGGAAATAACCACTTCGAGGATTTCTTTGAACAAAGAACCATAGATGTTTTCCTTTGTTGAAGACACTTCTTTATTTTGTTGGGAAATACTACTTATGAGACAATTAAATTATTCCTACTCATTAATGCTATCAAATGTCTGTTTTCACACATTATTAATAATAGATAATATCAAAGTAAGAGCAGATATAGACTACATATCAATTATTAAATACAAAAGAAATCATAAAAGAAATGAACTTACTTTTGAAAACAAGCCTAGGTAGTAACATATAGAGTGCACATAAGCACATTTCAAAAGCTATGGTTATGAACAAAAATCATCCATTTGGCACTGTGCCTTTTCACAAAACAATGTATTTACATTACTATTGATGCTAAACAAAGATGAAGTCCAAAAAATTCCATGACTGATGGTATTCCACAGAGGCATCCATCAACCCAACAGCTTTCCACCTGCAGTAAGCACTGCCACAAAGCATTTGCATGTACCAACCAGCTACACACAAACCATTTCAAGCCATAGGCAGATGATCGCTGCTGCTGCCCTTTCAAGGAAGTGCAACAAAGAGCACAGCAAAGGATCAACGGACGACAAGCCAGACAAGAACTAGAAACTCTCCTGCAATTCACCTTTTCCAAGGAGTGCACATTACTGAGGGAGGTTTTAACAGGAATTGCTAGCTTCAGCACAGCCTACATTAATGTGATACTTGGCACAACACTCCCAGTACTCATCTGGCAATGAAAATAGTCCCAACTTTAATGTATGGGTACACTGACACAGTACAAAGGCACCAGAGTGTACATACCAAACCAAGAGGGTGATTTCTAGCAAATAATAAAGAACAAGTGTGTGTTTAAAGACATCACAAGAACTGTATTTAACCCAAAATGACCAGCTGAGAAAGGGAGAAACTAATAGCTTCAACTACTTTGCTTTCTATTTCAGGTTCTACCTGGCTCCAAAGGGTTAAGAGCCATTCCCAGAGATTTGTCTTTTTGTTCGGTAGCTCAATCAGACCTTCCCAATCCTCAGCATGTCCAAGCCCTCCTGGTGCCCAGAAAGAAACTGACACAGGATTTCTTAATTGTACCTTTGATCTCTTAGTCTTCTCTAGAGTTTTTCCATGAAGTAGTTCCATTTTGACACTGGTATTTCACTCGTAGTTACAAATTAATTTTGACTAACAAAAGCCTTGGAAGGGCTGAATCAGTTCCTAAATCAGTGTTAAGATAGTGTTAGGAAAGGGCTTCTGATCACAGACATTATCCCTTTTAAATTAAAGGGACACTGTTATTGTACATAATACAAGACAAAACACATGTACAACAGAATAGGAAGTTATTTTAAGAGCCTCCCACATAATTAAGCTGTTACAAAAAAACTTGTTCAAAAATTTTCAAGTTTCTTTAAGAGAAACGTAAGGCATTTCTAGATAAAACAACATCAAGAAGTCTAGTTTAGGTTCTGAAAGTCTGTATTACTACAAAACAGTCTTGATATTAGGGATGGCAAGAAAAACACCAAGGCATGTGGATAAAATGACAGCGTAGGTACAATTATACATTCAAATTCACATGACTAGTCAAAGATATTTGCCTTCACATTTTTAAGACAACAGCAGCAAAGTTCTCAAACGAGCATTACATTAGAATAAAATGTTATACTTGGCCACTTCTGAAACTTGTTTTGAGGTCTGTACAAGCAACAGGACTCCAAACTAAGCTAGTGTTCAGCCAATTAGGAAAAAAAAAAAAGGAAAGTGTGACTAAAGATTTGTAGATGTATCAAGAAAGGTACGTGTCTACTCTGAACTATAGTATCAACTGTACTTGACCAAAAAAAAAAAATTCCAAAACCAAACCATTATTAAAAAAAAATCCAATGGATTAAGAGAAGCACTAATATGTTTCTACCTATGACTTCTTTGAATGTATTTTATTCAAACAACACTGAAATACTAGAACAACTGTGAAGGAAAAGCTTTTTTTTTAATATTACCACATAAAAAGCTAATACCAAATATGAAAATATCTCAAGGACCTAGAATATCTTAAATTCTTCTTAACTAAATTTAATAGAAGTTAACTTACACAGCCAGCCCCAGCTATCCAAAATGCATGAAAGCCAATAAACTAATGGACATGTCCTTTTCTTCAGAGCAGTCTGAAGCACATACAACTGTTCTTCTTGGGCTTCAGTCCACGAGGTACTGAATATTTTGGTCCTGACCCAATAATGCACTTAAATTATAAAATCCTTAAACAACCAGCACTAGACAGACCAGAATTTCTTCATCCACTTCTGTTTTATGCCAGCACACAGTCTAGTCCTAGTTCTGGTACAAGCAAGCAGAAAAGACAAATCATTCTGTTCTCTTCAAGGAAGGACACTGCATGTAACCTCATCTAGTGAAAAAAACCCTTATTATAAGAGTTTATAACATTGTGAAATATCAATAATGTTGAACAAACGCACACTTATTAAACAGAAGCCTCCAGCCTCTCCCTCAACATGGTATGGTGTCTATGAAAACTGTCTTCAACAAGACAATTTTGCAGACACAACTGCATATATATTTCTTTTACAATTTGAAGATGATGTTCCTAAACCAGTGCTCTGTAATTTCACATAGACACATCCAAATTCACCATGCAATATAAGGTGTCTTACGTCTTATCTATCACTTGATGCCTGGGAAAAAAAATGGTAGTTCTGAGCTTGCTTTTCCATTTCAGTTTCTTCCTGTAATCTCCAGGCTAACAGGATTTATTTGACGTAAGGGTCACACAGGAGAGTGGGATAACAAGGAGAAAACATCAAGAACCAAGGCTATTAATTCTGTCCCAGGAAGAGTCTATTTTAAATATAGCCTATCATGTTGCTATTGACAAGCTACCATTTACCAGGGTCTAGTCAATGAATGACAGGAAAAAGATGAAATTGCAGGTACAGGATATACTTGAGCCCTCATACATTCCCTTCATGCCAAGAGAACCCTATGAGGTTGAAATGAGAGCCTGATCTACTAGAATCAAAATTGCTCAAAGCACAAGGAAAAAATTATTTATACATGCCTGTAGGTACACAATAGCTTTTAGATTTTACTACAGTAACATTTGCTTTTGAACTCCCTCAAGTTTAAACAGTGCTGCTAAAGTAGAAAGGGAAGAAGTTACTAAAAATACACCAAAATCACTTGTGTTTTTTACAGTGGCCTTTCCTGCAAATTTTACAAATTGCTTAAATTACACATCAACAAGTGTCAAAACAAGAAATCCAGCTAAAAAAAACCCCAAATCAAACAATAAAAAGAAAGTTAAATGTGTTTAAGATTAATATTGAAGGTCTCTCCAATACCTGCATAAAACCATGGAACTCAGTAATGTTTCAGTTCTCACTGATCTTCTTTCTCTTCTTCATTTTAGGGCACATCAAAAGCATTGGTTTCACTTTATAGCTATTTGGCAGTCTTTTAACAAAGAAATTACCATGGCAACAGAGTATTCTCAACATTAATTTTTGGTGCTATTTGGCAACATAAAGTTTTAAAATTCAAAACACCTGCAGTTGGATCACAAATTAGCCAGAACTAACAATAGTACATAATCTTTTGAGTGAATAATCTAAGTGAAAAAATGTTTCTGGAACTTCATTACAAATATTTCTCTCTATTATCTGGAATGCCAGCTTGAAAGATCTAATGATTTTTAGATTCTTAGGAAAAGCTAGCAACTGCCAAGTTTCCTTTTTTCCTTTTTTTACAAAAAGAATCCTTGTATTACAGTATATATTTTATACATGTCAAAATACATGGAACTAGGCAGAAAGACTTAATACAGCTTCATACATTTCATTATTAAAAGGGTAGGCAAAGGCAGCAAGAAACAACATAAACACACCTGTATGGCGTATCAGTGTTCAGTTCCAAAACAGTTTTATACAAATGTATACTGCAAAAAAGAATATATAAAAAAAACCATAACAAGGTGAATTTTCAGACTGATCAGTTTCCTGAACTGTTTTCCCTTATGGTCACATTAATGTTAGCTAGTTCCAGCACAAAAGAGCAAAGTAAGAACACACAGAAGACAGAGATATGGACCACTACAATAAATGAGCTATCTCTTCATTTAATATAAAGAACAAATCCTGACATAGAAAGTGCTAAGGAACACAGTTTTTCAATTATTGTTTGTGCCAATATCATGTTAATCAACACCAATGTCGTGTTAATCTTGCCTTTGCCATCTGCATCTACATGAGAACAGGTTTGAATCAAGTGGATTCAATTCTATCCCAATACAACTACCAGAATGTACAAAAATTCTTGAAACATGAGGTAAATTCTTCTGGATTAAACTATTTCACCCTGCAGTCCAAAGCTGACAGAAATGCCACTGTTGGCTACAGCATCCAGAAAGCAAAACACCTGCAGCTTCTCAGGCCTCTGGGTACTCACCCTGTCAGGTTTCCCAAGGGATTTGCTAAGGATGAATGAATAGAAGCACACCACCCACTTGGTTAATTTCCATCCTCCTCACAGGAAAAGTAATGCACACACCCCTTGTGAGTTACTGTCAAACCCTTCCTCCACAGTCTGCCCATGTTGCTTTCTTTGTATTTTCTCAATTGAAGCACTGAAATATGGGTTTCTTTATTCCATATAGCACTGTATTTCCTCCTGCATGGAGAACAGTCATTTCTAGTACAATTTCTCCAAGTGGAAACCACAGTGAGTACTCGGAAATGCTAGACAAGACCATTTTCATCTAAAGGTTTTGAAAAGCAATTCCAAGTATCTAAGATAGTTGGGAAGGAGTAAGGCTAGCCTAGAATTACTTGATCATTGCCAAGACCAAAATTTAATGGATTTACTGCTTCAAAGTCAGTGTCTCAGCGGATGGAGTCAGACTCTCTGCAGTACTTCAGAAAGCATTCAAGTCCAAACTAGGATCATGAGATGGCTAGACACGTTTCTAAACCCTAAATACACATTAGTAGTTGTAAACATCTAGATAAGAAATAACTGTTATAAACTAGCCTCAAAATCCTATATTAGATATATCACTGCATCCACATGGAAATAGAAACTATACATGTTTTCCAAAACAGAGGACTACCTGAAAGTAATTTCTAACTCTGTATTTAATTGATCAGCAAGTTGGAAAATCCCCAGATACCACTCTGCTAAAAATATTTCCATGGAATGTGACCAAGGATTCAATACAGACAAGCTCAACTCAATGGACTTTGACATCTAGGACTTCTTAATCAGACCAAAGCTCTAGCTAGAAGTCACACGTGAATTTCATGCCTCCTTAAGCTTTGACTTTACAGAAAGACAGTAACAGCAGAAGCTGCAGTAGTGACATAAGAATTACGAGGATGAACACACATGAATAAATAGTAAGAGTGCTGAGGGCTTTTACCCCTCTTCAAATGGTGAACCTTTTAAAAGCAGCTGGAAAAGGGCACTGATTACAAGGCAACATTATGAATCTCTACATTACTTGCATAATCTGAAGCATGACACCACAGCTTGATTACAGTGACTCATAAACAATCTATGTAATTTTTTACATTAATTAAATAAGTCACAAATATGATCCAAACCTGCAGAGCTGAACTGCCATCATGGAAAGAAAACTGTGTCAAAATTGGGTAAGAACCTTTCTCCCTAACAAATACGAAATTCATTCACAGTGATTCCAGTATTAATTTGGAGGTATGTTTGGTGGTGTGACTGTTTTGGCTTGGGATTAAAAGATGCTAGTACAAATGGTGGTATGGCCTCCTAAGTCATCACAAAAAAACTTCAAGTCTTGAGTTGCAACTTTTCTCAGCTATTCTGAAAGAGCAGAATATCAAAACTGTGTATTCTAGAATTATATTTGTTAGCCTGGTTTCTGAGAAAATTAGATTTGTCAGCTCACTGTTTGTCTGTCAGTATCCATCTCTGGTAACTTTTGGGCTTATTAAACCAAAATCAAGGTTGACCAATCATCACAGCTCTTACATGTTTTGTGAAAACTGGTAGCCATGTAGGAGTTGTGAACTAACATCAGCATGACCAGCATGGAAGAAATACACAAGCAGAATTCAAGTATTTTCCATTTTGGCTGAGAACAGTGCATACTCATTCACCAGCTCTGAACTGACCACAGAACACTCTCTCCTGACTGTCCAAACAGGTGGGAAACACAGGCCATAACTACAGTTACTGAGAACACTCCAAAAGCATAACACATAACCCAAGGATAACACACTGAAAATAAAAAGAGACAGAGGAGTAACTGATGATATCTATACGAAGTTTTATGGAATACTGGACTAAAAGCTGTAACACGCCAGGCATCACTGGTTCTCAACTTACACACACAATACATTTTATTGTTATCACATTGTTTGTAGTCATGATTTAATCTGGTGATTGAAACTTCAAGGGAAATTAGAACACGGACAACTTGCTGAATGGAATAGATGAAGGAGACTTTCTTCTCATTTCTAGTTACTTCAATTGCCCTCAGCTTGCACTAGTCTCACACACCAAGAGGCCAGGAAAAGAATGGGAAGCCTGTGCAATGTTACAGCATCGCAATATTTGACAAATATTTGTATCTCAATATTACCAGGAAAATGCATAATTATTATGATGTGCCATTCAACACAAATACTCATTTTGTATGACTCATCAATTTCAAAATTTATATTTCAATGTCACTACATAGTTGTTATTATTATGCAAGCATAAAGGAGTAATTAAGGAAAAATGGTTTCAAGTTCATTAAATGAAACAAAACAGCATCAGGAGAGGAGTGATGAAGTTGGAGAAATACCTACTAAATAATTTTCCATTTCTCCCTAAATCTGAATGATAAAAAAAATAGTTAAATACCACAATTTTTAGATTGACCATAAATATACATTTAGCCTGCATTATGAAATCTTACTATGATAAGAAAAATTACTTTTGTTTTAAAATTTTAAATTATTTTTCTTCAAACTCCTCCTCTGTAAAGTTTGTCTTCTGTCAACACAAGTAAGAAGTGGCCTAAGTACTGGAAAAAGGCTGGAAGGCTATTTAGGTATGTGAAAATTCCCATTAAAAAGGGGGAATGATCAACTATCAACAAAAGGAACAGTGATCAACTTTTGCTGCTCATGCAGAAGTCAGAGTTCTGGATAGAAGCAAACCACGCCTCAGTTACATCTTGCAACAGTTATAGCTGATTTTCACAATATGAGCAAGCATCGCCAGTATTGATACATTTTGGAGGGATAAGCAGCTCTCCCTATTAAACCCTCCTCACAACCTGAAGAAATTTCAGTCGCGCAAGTATATTTTAAAATAACAATAAAAGTTTATCCTTTCAAAGCTGTAACTTTCAAGAGCGTGCTTTCTTGTCTGATGTTCTGATATGATAACGTTTAGAATGACAAAGAAATCATCTATAAAAGTAGCATCACAAGACCATAGCAAAAATCTTGCCACAGGAAGCAAGCAGAGTGGTATGTCATGGAATGACACAGCATAATCATACCATATAAGCTACTCTTCAGTCTTTTTGGAAGGATGGTTAAGAATTCTTGCCAGTGGGAATGAAGAATTACCTTGGTACACCAGTTATATTCCTTGTTCCTTCAGTTTAAAAAAATCAATTTCATTATGAGAATTTTTCATAAAAACAAACAAATGGGAAAGTCACTGTTTAAAAAAAACCCCAAAAATCTAATAATCTGCATTCTTCCTAGAAGTTTCTTCATGACATCAATAGAAACTGGGGAAAAGGACAAGTATGAAAAGTAGAAGGAATAAAGCGCTTAAAATATCCCTGCCAGATGTCTGACATCTATTCATTAATTTAAATACCTTTCCACAAGTTGGTCTCCATCATTTGCCAAGATGCCAAATCTACAACAGATTTGTACATAACTATCCCAGTACTACTTACTAACAACTTGGAGCAATGCTTAAAGGTTCTTGCAAAATCTTCTTTGTTGTGACAGAACAAGTACTCTCACTTGTCTGCCCAATAATATGTTCATTGTCCAGCCATTGACAACTTTTCTTCCACACCAACTGCTCGTTCTGTTGGAAGAGTTCCTTCTTCTGAATCTTGCTACCTTCTTCTTCAATGTCTAGGTGCTTCTTACCAAACTGATTTCCCCTTTCCCGTCCTCATAAGCTCTCCTCATTCCTCAAGCTATTTCTTCTTGTTCAACACACCCCATCACCCACCCATCATTTTCATCTATTCTAATATTTAAATACTTTCAAGCCCAACCCTCCTTCCCTCCCTCTGCATGAGCAAGCAATCACCTTAACTGCCCTTTTGTTTTATATTGTTTAGAATTCCTATATTATCCATGTAAGGTATGCTCCCCTGTGTTATTCAAAACCTCTGCAGCATTTCCTCAGTGACACCTGCCTCTGGATGAAATCCACCATTTATTCCTTTAAACCAGCTGCTATTCAGAACAATTACCAGCCTCTCCTGCAAACAGCTTTTATCTGCTCACCTCTTGCCACATTAACGTACCTGTACATGACCTTACTTTTCTCATATGTGTCCTCATTAAACAGCAAAGAGGAGTCACAGAACCATTTACATTGAAAAACACCTTTAAGATGATAAAGCCTAACCATAACCAAATACTGCCAAGCCAACCACTGAACCATGTCTCTAACTGCCACATCTACACACCTTTAAATTCTTCCAGGAATGATGACTCAGCCATTACCCTGAGCATCCTGTTGCAGTGCTTGACAACCCTTTAGGTGAAGAAATCTTCCCTAACAGCCAATCTGGCACAACTTGATGCCACTTCCTCTTGTCCTGTCTCTTGGGAAAAAAGACCAATCCCCACCTCACTACAACCTCCTTTTAGGTAGTTGTAGAGAGCAATCCACCTCAGCTTCTTTTTCTATGAACAGTCTCATTTGGTATTAAATGCCATATGAATAAACAGGTACCATTGTGACCCTTCTTTGCAAAGGAAATAACAAAATGGTATCTTTTAAAATACAAAATCAGCACAAGAATTTTAAATCCCTTTACTTTATATGACTTGAAAGACATTCAAACGAGTCACTGAATTTAGTAGTCAGCCACTTCTCCATTAATTGCTCTTTACTACTGCAGCACAAGACAAACTGAAAAGAATTTTATCATTGCATACGAATGAGGAATTGCAATGAATTCACAACTGGCTACTATTCTCTTCTAGGAACATCTCCTCCCCCAGGCCCCCAAATTCTATTATGAAAAAGCCTAAGACGACATCTTCCCTCCTACACCCATTTCAGCCTTGCTCCCTTCTTCATTTAGCAACAAGTTCCAGACCCAGCAATGTAAAGGCTGCTGAAAAACCTCTGCAAGGACAGCAGTAAGCAATTACGCCCATTTACTGTAACAGAACTATTTTTCAATTGTGTTTTACTTAGGTATATATAGCCATAAATTACATTTAATAAAAAAAAACTACACTGTGTACTGCAAGTACCTCACAGTTCCCTTAAAGTAAAAGTTACTAAGTTTCCCATGACCATTTGCATGTTTTTTTCATTATTGTACACTACCACACCAAGGAATCACAGACGTTTTTGTTTTATGAGAGCATCTTACTAGGCTACGTGGCCTACCACACACACTTTATATAAACCACTTGAACTAAGAAAAAGTTTTCATTCCTGTCCTCAACTACAGTAGTCCAATAATGGCTGTATACAATATTGTCAGAAGCAAAAAACTGCCTTGTTAGCCATAGTTAATTGCTTCAGTAATCTGCTGAAAAAAATCTGTGTGAAGAGCAAGCAGATCAGAATTTGCTGCTAATATTAGTAAAACTGATGATGTGGCAACTCTAGAAACAGCTGCTGGAACAGTTCCTAGGGGGAAAAAAAAGCCACAATTCCTCAGAATTTTATCTCACAGAGTGTAAGTTTGGAAATTTCATAAGCTTTCAAAAGATTTTTTCCTTAGGACATTTACATGGTCTGTAAAAGAATGTCAGTAATTTAACACTTGAACTGTTTTAAGCAGAAATCAAGTCCTATGTAGCACAGCTTTCTTTTCCTTCTTCAAGAAACTGTTGTGCCTACAATTATTTATTAGTAACACAACTAATGCAAGAATTTTTACATGCATTTCCATAGAGCTAAAATGACTGCTGCCAAGTATTCCAGAGTTTAAAAAGAAAGTCCTGTTTGCTTTCCAACTTTGCATAGACTTGTAATATACAGAGAAAATGGACTGATTTGCCAGTATAATAAGAAATGACTGATGGAAAAGATTAGCTATTTAGTTTTGAATAGTGCAAAAATTTATCTTTCCTCAGTTCTCATAAGTTGTTTATATGCCTTTCCAAGACTTTAGACTGACTTTAGTGACATTTAAGAGAATGCAGAACAAGCTTCAACGAAGTATTTAAGATCACGTGTGAGCCAGGGATACACAGATCCTGGCAGTGCCAATAGTTAGACACAGCTTCAATTTGACCACAAAGCATCCCAGACACCATACTTTTTCAAAAGTATCCAAGTGCTAGCCACTCTACCTTAAGAATAATTTTGAAGCGGTCACACATGAACTTCAAGACAGCTTAAGCTGACCAAGAGGCAGAGACTCTGTGATACATCTGAACCATACTGGCAGCTAGCTCAGGAGAGTACAAGAACTGGTGTCCACCATCTGAGGAACAGTCTAGATGCTGGGGTACTTAAGAGAACTGAAAAATCCTGGTATAGGAGTCTAGGGTAAATGTTTCTACTTCAAGAAAATGGCTTGGCCAGCAACTGTATAGGCGCTGGATGAAATACAGCTCATAAACCACAGAGAAAATAGCAAAAGAGAAACTTGTCTATAGATCAGCAAGAAGAATTTTCTCAGGAGTAAAGAGTTCCGAGTTCCAGTTTTTCCTTTCAGGGAGCTCATGTATTTTATGCTAATTGTTGGATAAGCATCCCTTGGAGCACAGTCAAGGACTTTTCCTACGGAAATGCTCCCACTGGTGAAACACATGACCAGGCTCCCCTCACTCCATAAAATCACCCTTCTTTGCCAGACAGTAGCCCAGCAACAGTATTTGTTAATATTTGTGATTAGTGCACTCTGCTGGTCATTGAGATTCATAGGAATCAACTCACCTCAGACTGAGGGAACCTATACATCAGCTTTCTCAATTACTGGGAAGTTTTATAACAACTAAACCATTAAACTAAACATTTTCCCCCCTCAGACAGCTTCATGCCTTAAAGGAAAAGACTATATTTTGAATTATGAGCAGTTAAGACATCACAGCTCAGTCCAATACCAGGTAACTGATCAGATGCCTCACCTCAAGTCTCACTTCCCCTTTACATAAACAGACCAGACACAAATACAAAATTGCCCTAAGGGATTCCTTGATTACCACAGAGCTCAGGGGATAGCATAAAAATAGATCTTTGGGGGTAGTTATTTTATTTCAGTGAGATGCTGGATCACTGCACTGGACTGGCTGCCCAGTGTTTCAAACTGCCTTAAACACAGTAGTGTCTACAGCACTCTGTCAGTGTTATTTTGTAAGTTTCCATCTAGAATTCTTTTTCATCACTGTAAGGAAGGCTTAGGGATATACTTTAAGCTATTACAACATACCTTAGATAAGAGAAGCCATTTGGATCCTTGGACCTAATACACTAAAAACCTGAATGCTCACATCAATTTGCCCACAATAGCAAAAAGCATTTTAAAAGAAAGCCTATTGAAGCATTGCACTTCAAGTCCCTGAGAGCAACAAGTGTTAATTTCTTAATTACTGTTGGAAGTACAACTCAAATACTACATTTTCCTCTACTTATTACCAGACTGCAACTTGTTCTTTTGCAACAGATAAGAGGTTTTTTTTACCCGTAGTCACATGTCTCAAAAAATAAATATAAACTTAGTGACATACAAGAGACTGTATGACCAGGTTCAAGTAAGTATTTAAGAACACAAACTGTCAGGGATAAACAGATCTTGGCAGTGCCAGTATCCAGCCACAGGTTCAATTCTAACCACAGAGCATCCTAGGCACCTGTATACCTAGACACCACTGAAATTTTAAAATTCTTCTTTAAAGCTGATTTTTAACTAGTCTCCTATAAACTCATTATGTAAAGCTACCAAGATTAGACAAATATAAGGGCTCTTTTGTCTTCCCCTTTGAACTCTCTAATTCTCCTGCCCTTACTGCCTTGAACGCTACTTAACTTCTGTAACAAAACACCTGCCAGACAACATAACTGCACATTACATATCACCCTATTGTAGGTTTTTCTGGTTCAATACCCTCCCTAAATTCTACGTTTATTTCAAAGAAAGCCACTGCTTACAGAGAAACACATAAGTGAGATGAAATACAGCACAGCTCTATCAGCCAACCGAACAGCTCACTCACTGTGGTGGGACAGTCCATCTCTCTACCTCTGTGCCCATCCCACTCATCTTAGGTCCCACATTGCTGCTGCTCCCACTCACTTGTAACACCCTGTTACCATCAATCTGTAGCAGAAAACTACTCTAGCAACAAACTTCTTATGATCACAGAAGCGAGAGGCAAGACCACATGGTTGGAACGGGTGAGTGAGAAGCCCCAGATTCAGAAGCAGCAAGTCCAGATACTTGTGAAACCACAGTTGGAGAATCACACTCCGTCAGGGGCATGTTGCATCTGTCTGAACTGCAAAGCAATTCTCCACAAAAAGCCTTATATGAAGGTGCTTCAATGTTAAAAACTCTCTTGGTTCCTACAGAATATAATGTGAGTAAAAAATCAGACCATGGATAAACAAGATTTTGAATTATATGTCTAATTTATCATCCTAAATCAACAAAAACACAGAAAGAGGTATATCACATCTGAGCGACAAGCTAGTCATATATAATGCTGAAGAAGACTGAAAATATGGAAGATCTTAGGTAACTGCAAATAAATACTTTGTACAGAATGCTTCTTGCGAAAATGGCAACCATTCAAAGACTAAAATACTTTAAGTTAATTTTATTATCAATTCAAAACTATTTATACAAGCATGTTAGATGTACTGTATAAAAATGAGAAATATATAATACAGTAAGGACTAATATGGGTAAATACTCAGATCTTTCACCTTACAAAATTTAGTGCACCTTACAAAAATCGTGAGGGAGCTCTTGGTTATAGAAATCAATTCAGCTTCAGAAAGAATGAATGACCCGCTCAAATTTCCCCCTCCCTAATCTCTCCTGATATTCCATTCAGACCACATTCTCTTTACTGCTATACAGAAACTTTGGTGAGCAAAAATTATTTACTTATAAAGGATGCACTCGAACTTTCTTCAATTTGTGAATGAAGACATGTATGCAGTTTTGATAGCTCTTTCCTTTTTGTTTTTTGTCTTAGTTGTGTCTCAACACCTAAGGACAAACGCAACACCTACCCATGCTACACCAAGACAACTCAGTCTTTATATAAGCATCTCCAAATATATATTTACTTCTATTTGTACTGTGATAAAAGATCAAATAATTATAGATATAGTTCTGTACAATTATTAAACTACAGATGAAACTCAAGACAGCAGTTTCAGACTTCCAGAGACTGTATGTCAGTCTTTTTTCCTAAGTTAAGGTTACTCCCCATGGCTTTTTCTCTGTTTTTTTCATTATCAGCCACGCTACTCATACTTGACTTTGCAATACCAATCTAAATTCTTAATTCACATGTCCAGACTGCTTTCTAAACGTGCCATTACCCAAACTGCTGCCCAGTTAAATCTGAGGCCAGGATGTCAGACCTAAATCTAAAGAGTAGAAGAGCTGAGGGTTGCCATGTAGATTATCACAACACAAAGTGCTGGGACCCAAAACAATATAAATGGAATTTATCACCTTGCGCTTCATTACTAAGCCCCCTACATAACAATTTTAATTCTGGACTTTGCTTGGCAGGCTGAAAAATATGTGCGCACACACATCATTCTCAAGGTATGGTTTCATCTTGATCCTACCTTTTAGGAAAGAAAAAGAACAATTCTATCATAGATGACAAGGATTATGCAGACATCAGCTTTATTATCTAAAACCTGTAGTTTTGTAAATACAGAGAAAAATTATTTTGTCTGCATGCGACTAATTATTACAAATTTAAGAGAAAAATTCATCTGATAGCAAAGTTTTGATGTCCAATCAAGTATGGAAAATTTGATTCACATGTCCCACAGACTGAAACAACTCTCAGCTCTAAGAATTTGCTTTATATAACATGATGCCTTACTAATATTCAACTTTAGCCATTACAGCACTCATGGAAATACATATTAGAACACTTATTTTTAAAACACTGTATACAGACTTCATTTGCATTAGCTTCATGAGCTTTCTGTAGCATAACTCCTTGAGGTAGCTGCAACAGAATACCATTAAAAAAAAAAAAAGAGGGTAGGAGGAACTAAATTTGTTTCAATAATTCAATATTGATAGCAGATTAGGACTGTAAAAGCAGAATAACATAATTTAAGAAGCACAGGTTCTGAAAAAACCCTAGAAATCTGTAGGGCTCGCATTCAACAGCTTCTGTTTCATGCTATTGTGTACTGCTGATCAACAAGGACAATTTTCACATTAAACATGAGCTATCTCCCTTTAAACTTGCCCTTATCCATGGTAGTTGATGATTATGTGCTGCCATCTAGCAAATGTTTCCAGAAAAGTTTAATATGGAAGCTATTCTGTGGTAAGACACCTGAAATTTCTTAGAAAGCTTTTTAAAATAAGAAACATATTCAAGATAACAACAGGTTTTAAAATGATTCCTTCAGCCTGCATGCTTGTAAGAGTAACCACAATTGGAGAATACAATTAGGCTTAATACAGACAAACCCTTCAAAAGTAAGGCCATATGCAGTGAATATGGAATTGCAAAACTGAAATTTTCATTCTACGACTTACGCATTCCTTTGTTTCAGTGAACGCAATGAGTAGAAGATGGTAAGAAATACTGTATTTTCTTCTTTCCCAAAAACTCTAGTCTTCACTGTTTCACTTTATTCCAATTTTCTAGTTTTTATTTCCTTTGCACCCACCCTCCCTCCTTCCTCCACCCAATTCTTTCTTGGGCAGTAATCAAAAAGCAGCAATCCCATACAGTAATATGATGCCCGCATTACAAAAAAAATTGTGTTTCTTAACCCTTTTCAATCTCAATTTTTCAGTCATGCAGTCACACTGAAACTGTACCATGCCATTTACCAGCAGCAAGATGGCTTCCTAAAATTACTGGACCTTGCTGACTGTGGGTTCTGCCAAGACCT
>VXBC01003631.1:14925-28835 GCA_013399945.1 Ploceus nigricollis | reverse complement strand
GACTACTCAAAGGCAAGATTCAGGGGGAGAAGAAGACAAAAGACCAAGCTCCCTCTGATCCCTTGCAGGAGGAACACTTGAAAATAAACTGCAGAAGCACTCTGAAGAGATCCCGTGAGCAAAAGGTGGACGGTGGGTCTTTGTCATGGTGCTCAAACAAGAGATGTACAGGGAAAGATGAGAATGAAGTGGGTCTGATTCATTCACGGAGAAAAGTTGTTTGAATTCACAGTAAAAGATGCACAGGGAGTGCACATCTGTGGTGTCTACAGTTAGAGCTGTAGGATAAATCCTTGTACCAAGTCCCTGAAAAGGAATTTGGAAGTGGGTGATGGAGCTTAGAAATGGATGGGGAAGGGGTCTGTGGTGTCACTGGAGTGACTGATGGGATTAATGGGACTGTCTACTGCCTGTATGGCAAAGAAAAAGCTGCAGAGAATGAGCGGGCAAGAAAAGGATAAATTTTAGTATGAAATTTTTAGTGAGTGGGATCAGAAGTAGCATGGCATCATTACTACAAATGGAGAGGTATGAACAGACAAGTAGAGGAGAAACTTCTTGGCTAAAATGGAAGAGAATTTCACATCATAGAATAATTATATTTACTTACTTACATGAAAATGTAAAACAAGGCCTTGTTTAATTTTGCTCTGACAATTCAGAAATTATTTTGCTCCAGAATTTAGATTTGGTAAGCATAAATTTTCTGTATAGAAAAGTCTGAAGGCCAAAGTTTGTCACACCCAGTGTTAGGCTTTTAAACTGAATGTTTTATCAAGCAGAAGTCATATCAGGATTATTTGTTTTTTCCACTCCCTTTAGAGGAAGACACAGGGATACTTCCAAAGAACACTTAAGGCTTATCTAGGATCTTGTTGCTGAAGGTAACAGAAGTCTAGGGTGACTAGATTCTTGACCTAAGTGGCTCAATTAAAAATTAGTTACGTAGGATGAATCTTTGCATGGGTGTCATTGTAGGCGTGATGAAAAGCTCAGAAATATGGAGAGAGAAACTGGTAGTTACAGTCTACCTAAGTCCGGAAGCATAAACAGATGTGGTTTACTCCAGTAACAGCAAGGTGATTCTTGAGTGCTTCCTACAGTAATTAAAAGCCTTTGAGTCATGTGTCATGTTTCATCAGGAAAATGGACAAAAGCAGCTGGGGAATTAGAGTCTCAGCGTGTATTCCAGTGGGCATCTGACTGATCAAGATTGCTGTCTATTTTCTTTTTCTTTTGGAACTGATCTAGGAGTCAAGTCTGAAGCTGAGCTGAATTCACGTAGGATTCCTCCTTCAGGAGTCTAGTCCAAGGAGCTCATCAAACTCCACAGATAAGAAGGTGATCTATGAATCTTCCTCACTTCTAAAACAAAGCTTTAGTTTGGTAAATCAAATTATTAAAGTATAAAGAGTACTACTTTGAAAATTGCATATTTACACAATACTGTTAAGTGGTGATTAATGCGAATCATGGTTCAGTGTTGATACTAATAGTTTTGATATATGAGAAAGATAAAAGACATAAAAGAACAAATTTTTACAATGTTCTCTGAATTTCTTTCAGGCTACTAGTTAACAGTTGTTTTTACCAGAATGTGCAAAGGATTGTGGTATTTTAACCTGAGTTTTTTTAAAGGTATTGTTTCATTGTGTACTATTCTTAAATTAAACTGAATTTTTTCTAGAAAAAATTTCATGCTTTGTCTCCATGAAAATCAGCAAAATGTAAACAAAAGTTTGGAATGCACTGTAAGTTTTCTTAAAGTAATTAGTTATACACAGTAGTTCTTGGAACACTCAAATTTTCTGTCACTGGTCTTCTGACTTTAAAGAAACAGCTGCAATGACTTAGGTTATGAGCATAATCACAGAACTAATGGAAGTTCTAAAAAGTTTGGGTAGCCAAGAACATGAACAAATGTTGCAATATGAGGTGCATATTGCATTTTACAATCTCAGATATATATTTCAAGCACTGCCCCTTATATATCTTCACCTGACCATCTATTACATCCTTGAATAGGAAAGTACTGGCCAATTTCAGGATACATATAAGATAAGATAGATTGTAGCAACTTAAGAGCAGAAGATTCTACTTACAAGCATGTCAGTCCAATCAATGGATACTCATTTGTAGTATCAAGTTCTCAAGGATAACTGCATCATTTCCTTCATCAAAATGAGCAAAAAATTAGAACAATTTTCAATAATTTCTCTTCAATATGTAGTTTATGAAACAGGCTGATTTTTATTTTATACAATTTATAGGAACAAAAAAGCTGGGAGACTTTGTGCTTTAAAGTTGGACAGTGTTTTCTTGGTTTCTTTTTTTTGTGTGTGTGCTCCTGGCTTAGAACTAGTTTACAATTAGTCTTAGAAAGCTAATGTTAATACTGAAACATAATTTTATGATCCAAATTTGTGAGTAAGAGTCTGTGGTGAAAATTCTGGCTGATGAATCTGTAGCTCTAGCAACATTAGCAAAATTGCATTTCAAGGTTTTTAAAAGTGGAATTGAGAAATACAGATGAAAAATTAATGAGTCTTTTTAATTTACAAGGTTGTTGAGCTAGCACGAACAGTCATTTAAAAGCATTCCATGTCATTGCAAGAGAGTACATGATATACCCAGAGTTTACGTGACATGTGATCCTTGATGAAGATTAAACATACTGAGCTTTCAATCCACAAAATGATGGAGAAAATCTGGTGTCTTTTCAATGTCGGAGCTCTTGTTGAATGTTTGCTGTGAAAACACTAAAAACAAGATAATTTTCTGAATTCTAAAAGCTTGGGGCTGACATGGTAGAAAGCAACTTGGCAGGGAAACACCTTGGTGTCGTTGTGGGCACTAGTTGACCATGAGCCAGAAATGCATCCTCATAGCAAAGAAAGCCAGAGGTCTTCTGGATTACATTAGGAATGACATTGCCTGCTGGTAGGTTGAGGATAGTGTTTCTTCCCTTCTATCACATGTGAGACACATCTGAAACCGTCAGTCCAGCTCTAGGCTCCCCAGTGCAAGAAGGACATGGACATCCTGGATCAAGTCAAGCGGAGGATGGCTACAGGACCATATCTTCAAGAAGCATGCAAGAGAGCTTGGACTGCTCAGCCTTGAGGAAGCTCAGGGGGATCTTACCAATGAATATAACTATGTGATGAATGTAGCGGTGCCTACTTGATATGACAAGAGGCAGCAGGTGCAAACTGATAATAATATCAAAACCCAGTCTATAAGTAAGTTTTTGTTGTTTATTATTCTATATTGAAACAGGTAAGTGATGGGAAGAAGAGTAGGCCATTCCTAACTGATCAGTGTTTATATCTCAGTTCTTTGGGGTTTTTGAGCAACTTCGTCATATCTTGAGGGAACATCAGGGGTAGAATCTTGTCTTTTGTTCAGAAGAACACTGCTAGAGTGATGAAAAGATGTTAGCCAGCAGACTTGAATGATTTGAACAAAAGAGCACTCATTCTTTTGTGGGTTTTTTGGGGTTTTTTGTTTGTTTGTTTGTTTGTTTGCTTGTTTTCTGCTGTGATATTGTAGGAAGGTGGACTTTCTTATTGTAGCAAGTGAGTAATATGCTAGAACATGTAAGACTCAGGGATGTTGTTACTGCATAAATATATTAGGCACCTGCCATGGTTTTCTTCAGAGTCTCCAAATTAGGCCTCCTTTTCAGTCCACTGAAGACTATTCTGAATAGAGATTCCACCATACAGATTGTCAGGGACTTCCTGGTTTTTTTCCCTGTCTCTTTTTTTCAAATTGCTTGCATTATATACATCTGTTATTGTTTCCAACTTGGTCTTACTTCGATTTCTGAAATAAAAGCCTGTCTTAGGTGCCATAAGCTCTGAAACAGAATAGGGAAGTAATTGTGTCTGTTGGCTTGGATTTTTTCATTTTTCTTGCATTTCATTGATGTTTCTAATAAGTACTCCAGCAATTTTATTAACCTCTGTATTTTAATTTATTATAACTGTAGGAAGAATATTCTAATTTCTTCTTTACTTTTTTCCTTGACATTTTTAGCATTAGCGAATTTTTTAAGCTTGCTAATAAAACATTAGCAGGTTTTTTTCACTGCTTTGATATTTATGTGTGTGTATGTGCACATGTGTGTTGTGGATCTATGACTTTGCTTTGATACTGCATGAGAGAATAGATAGAAAAGTCTTTTGCACTACTGATAGAAATTTAGAGGAATTCATAAACAAGGCCTCCATAGGACTACTGCAGCAGCCTCTACATGGCTTAGTGCAGACACAACTCTTCACAGATTTTGCTTCTTTCAAAGCAAATAAAGTAGGAGAGGAGTTAATAACCTGGCTTTTCTGTTGCATCTGTTGCAATAGAAAACTCTAAATGGTGTTGATAACAGTGTCAGGCAATGTTTCAGCCACAATATTTTTGGTATTTATTAGTTTTCTATAGGGATGACTGGCTTGTAAATTTGCATGTGAGTTCTTCTGAAAATGGTCACCAGAAGTAAATATTCATAAGTGGGAGGCAGTTGGGGTGATTACCACTCTGAATGAATGGCAGTTATTTTAGGAAGAAATGCATGTGCATAGAGAGCTTTTCAAGTTCTCTGGCATTAAATGTACAAAATCTCTACAACCCTTAATAATATCTTGATCAGTACCTGGTTGTAATTCTTCCATTCATAGCATCATGCCTGGAAAATAACACGTGTATTCATGATGTTTCTATCAGAAAGAAGCATGTTTAAAGTGCAATTTTCAAGTGAATATATGGGTAAGAAATTCTGTGAAATGGTTCTTGTCATCTGATTTCTCGATGACCAATGATGAATACCTACCTCTGGAAAAATTTCAGAGAGAAGGACTGTCATAAAATACCTGTAAAGAAGGTCTTTTAAGACTGCTCAGGCTTGGTTTGCTTAAAGTTCTTGCTCAAATTTCTATCAAGCAAGGAAATAAATTTGGTTTATGCTTTTAGTTTTGTGGCCTATCTACTGCATTAGCAGCATTTTAGGCTCTAGTTTCCAAGGGAAAGTTTATGTCAGTCCTTCTGATTTCTCATTCATTTTGTTGATAGGTGAAAGACCTGACATTTGTGCAATGTAGTAGTTTTGGAAAGCACATAGAAAGTTGGTAACTCAGCCTCCATAAGACTTCTCTGTGCAGCTTCTGGGGGTTAATTAATGGTAATGGATTCTGACTGTACTCCTCACCCTGATGTGGGAGCTCCTTGGGAAAGAATAGAGGTCAGGATAGTCATTAGTCACTGAATACTTTTCTGCAGTTGCTGGCAGCGGGCTATTAGGATGCTTAAATTTATGTGAAGGTCAAAAAAGCCAGTTGCAGGGCTGCTGGATGTCCGAAACTGACAGAAATTCCTTGCTGAGTATAGCCAACTGTGAACCAGAAAATCTAGGTTGAAATCATATTGGAAATCTGCAGTGCAAAAGCACCTTTGTGCATAGGCTTCACACATAAAGAGTTTGGCTTCAGCTCATGTAAATAATTCATCCACTTAGCCGTATCTTTTTCATATCAGTTAAATTCAAGTATCTCATTAAAGCTCAAAAATAAAGATTACACTAGAGTCGAGCTGAGGGGTTTGGGATGGGCACAAGGTTAGTCTTGTTGTAATGATCTGACCGATAGGGATTTTTCTACTCCCACAAGTAGATACTTTCAGAGATGATGAGTTCTTTTATGATCCCATTGAAATGAAAAATTGGTGTAAAAGACCAGAAGCCAATTTCCACACTGCTTTTTGAATGTTTATATAGTCACTAAAGTAATACATGGGCATCCATGAACTGTGCAAGTACAGCAAGAGGAATGAGGACATTCACCTTGCACACATAGCCTGAAAAGCACTCTCTGAATAATTTATTTTTGTGCCCTGGTGTCAAACCAGAAACCTGAAGAAAAAGTTCAAAATTACCTGGTTGTAAATTAAAAGGAATGGCTATTTACACCAGTTTTCCACTTACCATTTAAACCAACTTTCGTATTGTGTAGAACACTTGGAAGAACATCTAGAAAAGAAAAATTTTCCTACTACACTTTTCTTTGTATTATTGTCTGACAGTTTGGGGAAAAGTTATTGATAAATTATGACTTCTTTATTCAAAGAAGTTTCTCTTTGTTTGGCTGTATTGGTTTTGTACCAGATGAGTACAAAATGGTAATGGGTAAAAATGGGTAAAAATCCCCATTTTTACCTGAATGGGTAAAAATCCCCATTTCTTCCATGTGTGATGCTTTGGATGATTCTGTTAGTGACTCGTAAGATGTGTGCTGTACCTGAGAACCCTGATTTGGGTTGTGTGTGGTGGATTATGCTTGTAATATAATTTCTAAGGGACAAATTCTCATTTTCTGATTTTCTTAAAATTCAGATATTTTCAGCAGGTTTCTTTCTGCATATTGAATATTAGAGAATGACTATGTATTCTTTATACACAAAAAGATACTGCCTGACATGCATAATTAATGTTAATGATATTAACAGTCATTTGAATATTTTCCTCAGCTCTGTTATAGCAACTTAATTTTAAATTTGACTATGCATTAGGAATTGTGTGTTCTCTTGGTTGGTTCTCACAGATCTTGTGTATGAACTTCTAAGATCTTCTATGAATTGCTTTGCCTTCTGAAGTTATAGAGATTTGCTGCAAGTAAAGTGAATACAGCAAGGTCAAGAGTTCAGGTTATGGTATTCTCTGTGTTATAGACTGAAATAGCTTTTCTGGTGTCTATGGTAAAAGATAAGGTAGAAATAGACCCAACCACTGGATTTTTAGTAAATTTTATAATCTCTTCTCTCTTAATTTCTGAATTCCAGTTTCTATTCCTTTGGTTTACTTCTCTGAAATAAGTAAGTTAAACCCAAAGGGATTTGGGTTCTTTGATAGCTCTGGGTTGGTTGGCTACTGCTGGACTTCTTAATAAATACTTTAATAAAATTTGTTTATCACCATAGCAGATCATTTAGACCCTCTATAACTAAACTTCTTTCATTGTTATATTTGTCAGTTCAGTGGCAGGAAGTGTTATGTGCATTTTGAAAATATACAGTGAATTGAGGAATGACTGTACTGGCAGAAGATGTCAGTACTTCTGATAGTCTGAAAGATGAAACAATGCAAAAATCTTGCAAAACATTAGTTTATCTGACTTGCAGGGGGCCTATATGCTGTTCAGGATAGCGCATGTAAGTGAGGAAATCTTACAGTTTGTTGTTGGCTATTATAACTGGGAGGTCCAAAACCCACCAACATTTATTTGCATGGATGTTCAGATGCATTTTGTAGCATACTTTTAGTTATATGTTAACCAAATGAATTTTCATTCTGCTTAAGTCAGGAGAGAGAAAATAGTTTATAGAAATTTTAATGTAATACTGACCAAATTCTGTCTGTTTTATGAATACAAGTCCACGAAAGTACTTGCTAAATTATGGTGAGCAGATTTGAAGTAATTTGTCTGATGTGTGTAATTCCACATTATAGTCTGTGATTATAGTTAGGCACATAAAACAGGTGATGGGATGCACCATGTGTATGGGACAGGAGGTGTTTTCTTTCTCTAAGAGTGAACATGTAATCGTATTTGTAACTTTATGTCATGCAACTACTAATTAAGGTGGATATGAAAGAAATTCAGCTTTTAATATCACCAAGCAATGCCTTCAGACATCACTCAACAGTCAGACCTGATCATGTAATTTCAGCTATTTTTACAAATTTTGCTTACTAATACATAAACAGCCAGTCTTCTACCATCATAACCTAAAAACCACTTTTGGGAAGAAAGTGTTCACTGATTGAAGGAAACTTCCAGGTGTGTCCTATCTTTTGTTCTGTTGATACCAATATTCTTTTATTTGTAAGAAAGAAAAGTAAGACTACTGTTGGAGTTGTTAAAGGTTATTAAAAGTTATTATTTATTAAAGTTATTAAAATTTTCACTGCTAAAAGGGACAGCTTTCTAAAAGTTCACACCATTTTTTCTGGAAGTTCACACTGGTTAATGGTAATTTTTTTTGTCTACTTGACAGCAGGGGCTATGTGCAGAGACGTTAATGTGGAGAGAGAGATGTTTTTCACAATTACAAAACTCTTACCACATCTGTATCTCAGCTGGTTTTGCTACCATGGAGTTTTTTCTCTTAACTCTGTTTAATATCTGAGACCCAGATAAGTATGTTAAAAATCTATGAATAATTTTTTAAAATTTAAATTCCATCACAAGATTCTTGATATTACTGAAAGTTATGAGAAACTGGCCAGGAGATTTTGCTTTGGTTAAAAGGAAATACTCTCTAGTATTACAAGTTTATAACATCTGTTGTCACAAAATTTAGGCTCTGATTTATTTAGAATATATATTATTTGCATATTATATAATATGCACAGGTATAAAATGCATATATGCTTACATATTAGATATGATTAGATATTACACATCAGATATGATCTTGACTTTAAGGATGTATGTCAACATTTTTATGAACAGCAAGGGACTTAGTGGTAAAACAGCTTTCTTACAGAACACCTCGGATCTTTGTATGTTGGTAGAATCAGTTTTATCAGTTTAAATACTATGTTTTCCTTTTAATTAAGGAATGCACCAAGGCTTGCTTAAAGGTTACTTTATTATTCACCTTCTTATAAGTAAAAATAAATTGCAGTTCAGAATATGATTTTTCAAAATGTTTAAAATAAATCCTTCTATCTACAGCCACTGTTACTCAATTTTAGATGCAAAGATCAGCTCATGTCTGTAATCTGCAATTCTCAACAGAATAGGAAATGTGAAATGTCTAATTCTCAACAGAATAGGAAAAGTTGTACTAACAATAATATGATTGTTCATTCATTCTTAATTGGTTGTTATCAGGGTGGTTATTGCAGGAGCTCTCTATAGGAGAGCTGTCATTACTAATGGTTGTTGCCAGTATGGTTTGTGGCAGTAGCTGAACACAAAATTGCAGCATGAGATTTCTCCAGTGGAAGTTAGAGGGTATTGTTTTTCAAAGACCTCTTCAGTACTGCATAAAAGGTGGAAAAACTCCAGATTACAATATTTGAAGTAGTGGGATACAGACTTTAATACAGCTTAGCCAATATAAGAAATATATGAATCTTATATGAAGTATGAAGTATATGAAGCAGTCAGATATATAATCAGATACAGCTCAACCATGGTAAGAAATATGTTTATTCAGTTGTTAACTTATGTTATGGTATTATACTTACTCTACAGGTACTAACCCCATGATAGTCACAAAAGATCCACCTGGAGCTGCTGGAAAGTTAGCATTTCATTTCTAACTCTCATTTCAATGTTTTTGTCTTTGAATTTAATTTTAGAATAATTTCTTGTCTAATATTTAAAAAATCATATTACCAAGCTCTGTATTGTTAGGTTAGAATTCAGTTATGTAAGTCATAAATTAATTAGTTACTAAATAGTTTTTAAATATTAAATGCTGTTTTCAGATACTTTTTACTTAATGAGGTTACTTTTAAAAGCTGAGCTGTTATTAGTCTCCATCACTGTACTGATATATGTGTTGTCATAATATATTCTTATTATATTCCTAATTCCAATATATTCCTGGGGTATTCAGGGTACTGAAGCAAATGGCTGCTGGGGCATTGAGTATTGTTTCAACACTTGTTCCCAACATCTGTTTCTTATTTGAACCTTCTGTACTCCTTTATTTTCCTGCCCTGTCTGGGCCTCACTGCCAAACAGTGAAACAGAGCTGCCAAAAGGAAAAAGAAAGAAAAAGGAAGTTTCTGGTCCCTTGAAATGCTGGTCAGGCAGCAATGTTCTGCAATATTTTCTTTTTACACCATCAGACATGAGAACATGCGCTCTCTCTTATTCTACATTTTTTTCTCAGAGGAAAAACTCTAGCCAACTTTATGACAGAAGAAAAGAAGCAAGAAAGGCTGATACATGACTCCAGGTTCCAGAAGCTCCAGGTTTTAGAAATTGTGGTCTGCAAATAGATCACCAGTCTATTGGTCTGGACTACGTCATCCTTCAAAGGAAAATAGTTTACCAGGACTCAGTGGGCAGCAGTCCTTCTGAGAGCACTTACCTTGAAGAGCCAGGATATTCCAGAGACTTGTGTCGTGAATGTGTGTTTTAGGGTTGCTTGAAGAATCATTGGCAAAGGTACTGCAAAAGCAGGATTGGTGTAAAAGCAAAAGCATTACAAAGTTCATTGCTCAGGTTCACCCTGCTACTTACTAGATGGTTAAAGCGCACAAAGCAAAAGCAAATAAAAATCTAAACCCATTCAATCTGCAACCAAAATCAACCCAAAAATTACCTGTGACAAGGCTTGGGGGCTGAGGGAGGAGAAGGGGGAAGAAAATAAATGGTTAGAAAGGATAAGGACCAAAAGGAGAAAAGAATAAAGAAGGCCCTTCTGTTGACTCACAAAATTCAGAGTAGACCCACTTGCAAAACGGAGCCTAGGAAATTTTTGGTCTAAAGGTTTAAATGTAAACTTAACAGTAGTTAGTCTATAGCTTAAGTTAGCAACTGAACAATTCATACAGAATTTATGGTACCCAACAGTAACTCACAGGCCTAACTTACTTTCAAATCTAAAATACTTAAGAATCCAGAAGAGCAACATTCCCAGTACATTTGCTATGGCATATTCACATTAGCATGCACACATATATCTGTCAAGGAGTGCAGGTAAGATATATGCCTCTTTCCAAAGAAAAAATTCCCTTCCATTTCAGTGAAGTACTTGCGTCAGATGTCTTTACATCTTCTCAGCAGGTGAAGGATTAAGTTTGGAGGAGGGGGTGTATCACCATCACTGTTGTTCAGTGATCTTCCAAGTACAGTAGACTGAAGAGTTCACTGGCTCTGAGAAGCTCCGCTCAGAGGGAAGAGCTGGTCACAGGTGCTGCAGTCCAGGAGAGCTCCAAGGATCTCACTTTCGACTATGGTTTATAGGGTTACAACAGAGTGAGCTTCAGTCATAATGATTTCTCATCCTGGCTGCAATTCAGGTAGGTAACGTTCTTCAAAAAGTGTTATTTCCTTTGGGCAGTTCTTCAGGCAGTTCTTCAGTTCTTCAGACATGAAAAATAAATTTCCAAAATTGTTTGTTGAAAACCAGCAGCTTGTCGGACAGCACTAGTTCCTGGGAACAGTTTTTCTGATAAGCTCAAGAAAAGTTGAGCTCAGGTGCTGTTCTTCAAGGCCAAGGCCTAATGAGCATTTCTGAGATCATAGTATGGCCTGAGCAGGACAGGGGATGCACCACCACAAGTTATCACAACATGGCACTCTGCTTGAGCTGGGCCAGGTTTCACTGGACAAAAACTTTCAGTACTACCCAAATTCCACGTCAACAAGTGTCCAGTGGAGACATTTTAAGAACACATTAAGGAGATTTAGTGAAACTGACATATATTTGGATTTTCATTTTTTTCTTTTAAAGTAGACAAGTATTTTCAGAAAATTCATTTACATATAAATGGGCTGTGAGAATAAAATTGTATAGGATATTTTTGTAAAAGATGGAAAAGTTTTCTTAGAATTCTGAGAAACTGAAATTTGTTTAGAGCACATTGGGAATGACTCATGGACACAGTAAAAAGGGACTCTTGACGCAAATTTCTTTGTCACTAGGAATGCACTTAGGTGATAACAAAGTTGGTGCATTTGCAGCATGGTTCAACACTGAAAGTGAAAACTGCTAGGAGTTGAAATGCTATGCACAAAGTATGGTAAAGGGAGATTGGCAGAGGCTAAAATATGGTGGTTTGTTTTTGTTAGGGCTTGTTTGTTTGTTGGGGGTTTTTTTGGGGTTTTTCTGTGGGTTTTTTTTTTTTTTTTGGTGGATTAGTGTATGCTGGCATTTCAGTATTCCAGTAGTTGACAAGGGAAGAAAAGACTGTGTTGTATGATCTTCTCTGCTTTCCAGTTCCTTCTATGATGAATTCAAATTTTTCAATCATGTAGCCAGGTCAAAGAGAGAGAAGTTCACAGTGGATTCTGGAACATGGTATTTGGAGAGCCTTGGCTGAAATGGATACCTGCCATATAATTTCCATAATGCATTATAGGGCCTGGGAAATGATACTTAACTATTTTTTGTGTCAAAAGGATGTTTCCTTTTGGTGCATTATAAGATATATGAGTCAGAGAGGCTCACAATGAAATATTTGATTTTGACTTTACATAAGGAAAATAGTTTTCCTGTGGAAAATTCACTATGAGCTTTAGTATTAATATTAGTTAAGCAACTGCTTATTCACTAAATATGTGGAACTGTGCTAGCTCTAGTAAATTCTTTTTAAATTTGTATCCAAGAGCCTTCAAGAAGACAAATATTTCAGTAGAAACTGGTGACCTAGCATCAGTTTTATCCTTTCTAGTTAAAATTAATAAGGAACTTATTTGTAAAGACTAGATAAAATTTCTGTCATAGATATGTTTGTATTACAAGCACTGAGGAGTTACACTGAATGGAAAAGAGTTTCTCATGTCAACCATAAACATACAAAAAACAGTGAATCACAGACTTTCCTTTCCCCTCTGCTCACAGTCCCTACATACAGGATCCAGTTGTTCCAAATTTTGATCTTGAAGCATTTGTAGACATAATTTCCTCATCAATTACTTAGTCTGGAAATGTTTTAACTAGAAACTTATGTTTTCAGGTAATAATTCAATTCTGAGCTGTTATTCAGTCAGTTCCGCAGATGACATCTCCCTAGTTTCACTCTCAAATGTGAATTGATTTATACACCTTCACACTTTGCAACTTTGTTGTCACAATTCTGTCTTGCAAGCAAGACAATACTCCCTTGTGGAGAGGTATGCCAGTTGTATGTTAAAACTTATCTGCATAGTTTGAAAACAATAGCAGACAAGGTTAAAGGATTTTAGTAGTCAATAATCCTACGTTACTTCTGTAAAATAGAGAAAATGCTGTGGATAACAGGTAGGGCCTTCTCAATTTCTGCTCAGAGAAGCAGAGAACTTAAGTGATTGTTAAAAATAGGAGAGGCCCAGGTATCAGATTTAAATACTTGTAGGCATGAACAGTGTCTACAAGTGAAAGTGTCTAAGGAAAAGTGGTAATGCTGACATCACAGTTTTATAGTCTGCTCCATGTGAAAGAATAATGTTGTGTATTTCATTGTCTTATGACAAACACTTCATTGCTCTTAATAGCGCTGAAGAATAAAGCACCACAAATACTTTTTGAGGCTGCTAGGTCGTTATTATCATAATTTTCAAATGCAAAAAACATCCCAAGGTTATTAAAGGCCTGAGACAGAACTAGGGAAAGGACTCAAAATTCTTCAATTCCTTTGACTTAACCAGATGATCTTTTCAAGACCATATCTCCTATTTCTGGATGTTTTCTTAGTACACAGTGGAAGAAAGAAAGTTTGGTTTGGTATCCATTACTTCAAACTTTTCCTGTTCAGTCTGAATCTCCTGAAGGTAATGCGTGGGCTGACATGTTTATGCTATGTTCCTGGATGAACATCAGGAGAAAAATACTAGTGAAAAAATGGTAAAAGGACTTTTTATAAGAACTTGCTTCAAAAGTTCAAGTTTCAGTAGCTCTTGTGAATCAAAGTAGCAATATGATCAAAGTCTGTGAGTTACCACACCACAGATTCTAAACAAGCAGCATGTGCAATTAAGCCTCCTGTTATGTGTGCAGGAAATTCCTTGCTCAGTGCTGTAAGTGTACTATTACAAGACCTAGCATCTGGAAATTCTGAATTTTATTACTGTTTAATGAAAACTAGTAATATTTTCACAGATCCCATCATTGGTTCAGCTCAGGCTGTTGTATGACAGCTTTTCACATGGAATCGTAGAATGGCTTGGGTTGAAAGGGACCTTAAAGACAATCTA
>VXBC01003631.1:0-11885 GCA_013399945.1 Ploceus nigricollis | reverse complement strand
TGACATTGCATTGCCAATTTACCTTTATTTAAGTGAAAATGAGGGAAGGGAAGGAGATATTAGCAATTCAAGGTGAAATCTAAATTAAAATGAAGGTGATAGTAAAAATTAAATGGTTGCAGTATGAAATCTAATTTTCCCAAGAGAGAAGCTATGAGTAAGCCATACTGGTTTAATGGGTAATAAAGCATGGGTGATAAAGGATTAAAAGTGAAGCAGAATAATATAATGACAATAAATGCATTTTTTTTAATTGGTGGATTTTAAAAAAAATGTATGCATGCAAGATTAATATTTTAGTCTTGCTTACTATGATTTAGTAATGGGCAATAGTTTTAAATTGAAAAAGAGTAGGTTTAGGATGTTGGAAGTTCTTTAAGATGAGGATCGTAAGGCACTGGAACAGGTTGTTCAGAGCAGCCATGGATGCCCTATCCCTGGAAGTGTTCAAGGCCAGCTTGGATGGGCCTTTGAGCAATATGGTCTAATTGAAGATGTGCCCTGCCTGTGGTGGCAACGTTGGAACTAGATGATTGTTTAGATCCCTTCTTACCCAAAACATTCTATGGTCTGTAGGATTCTGTGATTTAGTTTTAGTTGGTAAGAGGAAATTAATCACAGCAAGAATATCAACTAGGAACTGAATAACTTTTCCACTTGCCCAATGTTCATTCTGTATAAAATACCATGCATTAGGGGCCAAATTTTTTTTTTTCCTGAATATTTACTAGTTTATGCATTGTTGGTTTTTGGCAGTAGTTACAAAGGTTCAGATAGAAAAGGTGGGTTAGAAAAACACCTTAATCTTTGGATATCTACACCCAAGTCCAGGACAAAATGCTGATTAAAGTTGGCAAAGTATTAAATTTTGTGTTACAGCTCACTGCACATGAAATCAGCTTGAAGATCTCACCTAAGACTTTAGTAAATAATCACGGCTAGCACATCTCGGTAGGGGCCCTATAAATTATAGTTTTGTCAACATGCGTAAAGTGTGTGTTGCTTGTTTCAAGGGTTTTGCAATTTCTAGAAGTTATGAGAAATAGCTACATAACTCATAATGACAATGGAGAAAATGGGTATGTGCACTCAATTTCTAAGGAACAGAACAGGCTGGTTGCTCTAGGTGTTTGAAGCACAGATTTCTTGTCTGGCACACTTCTGATACGCAGAATGGTTTTAATGGCCTGTTTTCACGCACTAAAAGTTATGTAGCTTATGTGTACTACTGCACCCATTTGTCTGATGTGGCATTTTTCAGTAGATTAGGGCTTGTGTTGGAGGCCTGTGTTGGAAAGCATGAAGTCACAATCAGGCAAAGGTGTAACACTGAAGAATTGGTAAGATGTTGAGGTTCTGGGGGAAAACAAACAGAAGAAGAAATTAAGGGGGATGACAAATTTACAAGAAGTCAAAAACTGTATGACAAGAAATCAGAAGCTGATAAACAGATAAAAAAGGGTTCTATGTTTGTAAGTGTGCAAGAGGATTGTGACAGTGACTTTCTACAATGTAAAGGAACAAACGAAAGGTAATAATAACCTAGACAAAGAGCACTAAAATTGCTACAGGAGAAGACCAAAGATAATTTTAATCACCGATATTGCAAATCCCCTGGATTTTGAGGATGTTAAAAGCAAACAATAGCAGACTCAATAAGATAGAGGAGAGACCAAAAAGATTGTGTTTAGGAATCTCTACAAAATAGAGTTTTATTAGCTATTTGGACAGCTGAAGGGGAACTGATTAGGATAAAAAATTATAAACAACAAAATAAATGAGAACATCCAGCTATTGGGAAAACAAATGTTTCCTGTGGTTAGCTGTCAAAATTGATAAAGCTGAACAATGTCTTTATTACTTACATAGCTTCTTCTAATGCTTTAATAGTTCATGGCAGGAGATAAAAATGAACTTCTTTCCCTATCAGTCACAGGAATTTTATTGGGTGACAGTGTAATAACATTTTGTACTGCAATGGTCAGTTAAATCTCTGCAAAGTTATGATTGATATTCATCTCATTTGCATTTTTTGACCTCTATTGTGGCGTTTTTTCCCTACAAAACTACTGCGTTTAATTTCTTCTTCATCCAATATTCTAGCACCTGACCTAATTGTGACACCATGATTCTGAAAGTAGTTGCTTAACTGCTTTGGGCAGCCAAGGTCCACAAGTGGGAGTCTGAGCAGCCTGAGAGAATATGAAGTACACACATTAAATCTAGCCCATTATCATCTAGCACTTTTGAAAATATGGAGTTCTAGAATAGCCTAGTTGAACAAAACTGTTGCTTCAGTTAAAGGTTTATTTAAGTTTGACATAGAAAAGGCCCACGGTTTGCTTAAGAAAGGGTTTGAATTCTTACTCATTTAATCATAATGACATTATAATGGAAGCAAAACCACAGTTAAAGCAAACATATTGACCTTCTGTAAGCCCTGAGGCCCTCTTTGATTCTTATATAGTGATGTAATGGAGGTGTAGTAGAGAGGGACAGGCGAACGGAAGATTTCGGGCTGTAACGGAAAAAGAGACCCTTCCCCTTTTCATTCTGTCATAGACAATCAATCACCTCTAAGACAAGTAGCCCCACCTAACTCAGTAGTTTTCCACTCCTTACTAACTTTGACCGGACCCACCAGCCCCCTGTGACGTAGCAAGACCCCCAAAACTATATAATCTCATGAGACAAAGCAATAAACGCCATTTTGACCATCTACCATATTAGTGTCTGTGCGTGTCAGTAGCCCGAGTAACCCGAGCGAAGCCAAGTCACCGTGCTAGCTTTTAGAACCAAGTCGCCTACCTTCCCATCAGAAAGCAACATGGAGGCATGAAATTGTACACAATTTTTTCTGTTGACGACAGTCCTGTGTCTAGTATTGCCAATACAGAGATCAATTTAACCACGTGTACTTCTGGCATGTGATTTTGGACTTCATCCTAATGTGTCATATTGCTAAAAGTCACATATACTGATTTGAAGTGTGAATTTAGATGTATATCTCAAGGAGGAATATGGAGTACAAGTTATTTCAACTGAAATATGGACTGCTATATTATTGTTTATGGTTCTCATATGTTCACACATTCCACTCTCAACAGGGACAAGGGTTGGTGGAGTGGTCTGAGGTCTTTTTTTATTTTCAGCAGTCATAATTTCCATTGGGCATTGTACAGGACCCTGCCCTGAATAAACCTGTGTTTATTATAACAAAATAACAAGTTGCAGCTTTGTAACTGATTTAGCAAAACTCCACACAAAAGAACAAATCATTATTAGTGCATTTTGAGTAGCCTTAGCTTTTTTAATGAAGTAAATGGAATCTTGATAAAGCAATGATTTTTTTTTATTACTAGTATGTGTTCCAAGCTTTGTTTCTTTACTTACAGAAATAAGGAGTGAAATAGAGTTAATGTTTGTTAAAAATTAATAGTGAAAATTACAGAGAAGTGATCTGTAAATCAGTTTGTATTTCATCTTAGGTTGTGAATAAATTTCAGTTGCAAAATGGTAAATTTGCAGCAAATCTCTTTTGCCTTTAAATGCATCTCAGATAAGTTATATTACTGCTGTTAATTAGAAAGAATGAATTGGTAGTTTGCACTTGGGGAAACATAATAAAATAACACTTCCATGTTTTCTTTTCAGAACAGAACTGCATTTTAACTTTACCTTTACAATAATACCATTAATTTAGAATAAGAAAACATGAAATAACTGGGATGAAATTTTCTTACATTTTGTAAGCAGCTAGTGGAACTAGTGCTAGTGGACCTGCTCTTTAGATTAATTAGAATGAATCCAGCTTGTCTGCTCTCATCTTGCAGTACGGTTTTGTTCCCAAATTTTAACTTACATATGAATATAGTGGAAAAGCTTTTAGTCCTTGAGATAATGTAAACATTTTAAATTGGTGTGATTATCAGTCATGGATGTGCTATTTTACTCAAATAATTACAACTGTGCTCCCTAGTGTGACTGCAGTGTCCTATGCCTGTGTTTTCTGAGGGTATACAGTCCCTCAAAAAGCCTGTCATATCATAAAACTGTGTTTATATTCTGACACTCTTCTCTTTTCAAGCTCTGATGGAACTGCTACATAAGTACAATTTAGGTGTTGTACAAGTGGTGTTTCATGGTTACTACTTTATGCAAACATTGAAAGTATGAGCAATAGATAAACACCACCCATTAGTGTGTTTGCTGGCAAGAAACAGGCCAAGGCAGTTCTTCTGGATAGACAACATCGACTCTTCAACTACATGTTTATGGAGAGTGATGGGTTTTTCCGCATTTATCTATCCAATGTTTATGTATATAAAAATTTTTGTTGTGTTGGAATCTAATTAGGCACTGTATATGTGCCAGTCTGGCAAAATCACTACATCTGCATGAAAACTGTGGCTTCAGGAATAATCAGATCTCTAGATGGGAGTTGTTGAGAAACAAATACCCAAGATTGAGACATAACTTTGTGCTGCCTGAATAGAGAAATTTTGTTGTATTTTGTTCAACAATTTTCTTCCTCATAAATTGGCATACCAAAACCCTTCACAAAACCAGCATCCTCCATCTGGGGGCTCAATGATTCCAATTATCTGCTAAAGCTGATTTATACATTCTAGTAATCTCTAGAGCTCTTTAATTCTGTATTTGCACTAAGAGTATCATGTCAAGCCACCTTAATCTAGTGTTTCTGATAGCTATTGAAGAGTTTTAACAGATAATTCTCATCATAAGCCACCATGACTGAATATTGACTTATGAATGTTGTGTACAAATTTGTTAAGCACATTTTTAAAGCAGGAATTTCACTAGAAAAGAATACATCATCCTTTTTCATTCACACATAGGTAAATTTTTCTCAAACTTAGAACAAGGAAAATTCCAATGTAATTTCTTTTTATGTATCAGAAAGGAGGAAGCATGAATAATGTCTTAAAGAAGAATGTTCTAGGATATATGTTGCTAAATATGTGGGCATTCCAGATTTGTGGTAAGCAATTGACATTTTTTTCCATATAGAACACATAAATTTAGCTATAACCATGATCAAAGCAAAAGGGGAAAATATTTGACACTCCGTACTTCATACCTGCTGTTCACAAAACAGCCATGTCAGGTATGGGCAAAAAGGAGGCTGACATCTTGTGTTACCTCCCCACCAGAATGACCCTCATATTCTGTCCATATTTTTGTCTCTGGAAATGTGCAAGGGCAGGGAAATACAATGAGAAGGGTAAACTCTTAAACTGTATCATTGCAAGTTGCCAGAGATGATGAGTGAGGCATTTTAGGGAGAAGAGAGAGAGCGTGGGCAGATCTGACTAAGCTTATTGTGGTTTTTGGAGTGAGCATACATAGCCAGTTTCCAAGAGGCATGCCTGCCTTCTTCCTGTACAGTGTGGTGGCCATCAGCTTCATCCTGTAAAATGCTGGGCTACAGCTTTGAACATCTTAAACTTCCCCTGGCCCTACTTGAAGAGTATTCATTACTTCTGAAGTCTCTATATACTTTAAATACCAGAGATGAGTGTCTGAAAGTTTATTTTTTTCCAAAGCAGCCAGAATTTAGGAGGTATGCAGCAAGATTTCTGTGATGACATTTCCCAACCCACCACCTTTTGTCCTCCTAAATGGCAATTAGAAATTGCCTCTAACAATGTATGAGTAAAGAGTTACTTTTCCTATGAGGTTGGAAGTGGCTTAAACAGTCTTTGCAACTACATCTTGGGCAGACTCGATCTTATCAATGAAGACTAAAACGAGACTCATACCTGATTATTTCTAAATTATTCAGTATTCAATCATCCTGGCAGAGTTATGGTGCTAGTAATGATGTTCATTTGTCATTTATATGTCACTTTTCAAAAGCAAATACAGATAACACATGAGTTCATAGGAAATTAATGCTGGTTTTGAGGATATCTGAGCTTGCATTTGTATGCTGTAGGGATTTTGAGAGTAGTAACTTGTTGGTCAGCTCTGACAAGTAAAGAAAAATGTTTCCAGAATCATAACACTTTTGTAAAATAAAAAATGTAAATTTTGTTTGTAAATTAAACAAATTTTTATGTAAATTGACAAGAATTCAAATGTATTTTAATACTGAAACTCTGTGACATATTTTGTGGAATATCCTTGCCTCACAGCAGTTATGTACTTTTCAGTATAGGTATGCTTGAATAGAAAATATAGAGATATTTACATTCTGTTTCCTTAACTGTTAGTTTAAATCCTGCCTGCTGTGATAGAGTTGGACAGGCTTAGTTTTTAAGGTGTGAAGAGCAACCATCAAATAAGAAATCAAATTGATTTAACTCAATCAAGTTAAGTGTTATTGACTTCTCAAAAGAGTACTTTTAATTTCATTATGCTGGGGAAAGTAACACAATAATGGGCTTTTCACTCTGGTAAATGCCACTTTGAAATAATTTAGTGAATTACTCTTCCCTAATTAACTCCATTATTCATTCAGCTTTTGTTTAAGAATCCCATAAAGGCTTACCAAACAGAGTAACAATTTAGTGGTCAGGTATTGATTAATATTTCTCTAAAAGTATTTAGTATTGTGTGTTGGTGACAAAATGCCTTCTCCTGCATTCTCCCCACACTCACACCTCTTCTCCCTTGCAATTTTCTCTAATGGGCAATATGATTTGTCCTAACATAGGAGTATCAAGTGTAAATTGTGGGGGGATGATCACATGATGAATGCATTTCAGAGATGAGGGAGCTGTGATGATTGTGATGGGTTTTGGTGCACAGTGGCCTGCAAGAGGGTAAAAAATGTTGCTGGAGACTGAGCCAACCAGTCTTCTGGGGTTGCAGGCAGCTTCCAGATGAATCTGCCCCCATCCACCCCATTCCCTTCACTCCCCCGCTTCCTTCTCCCCCACCTCCAGCCGGGAATGTCTGCCAGGTACTTCCACCCATAACATTAGAAAGACTCTTGAATGGATAAGTAAAAATGTTAAGATCCTGATTACCTACAGAGATAAAATCTTAAAGTAGTTTCATAGGTACTTTGTTGCTTTGTAGCTGTGCATTCTGCAAGGCCAAAGCCTGTACATTTCTGGGGCAATCTGTTTATATTTTATCTCTTTAGACCTATTTATACTATATACTGCATTGACAATATTTAGACACTTTATTAGCAACAATCTAAAAATAATCATCCGTATAACCTAATGGAGAGGCTTTTCTCTACTGCTTTGTCATGTTAAAATTGAGAAGAGCCTGGGCCTATCTGTTTGACACCTGTCCTTATTTCTATGTATTAATAAGATTGCCTCTTCTTTTTCTTGAGCTTAGAGGAAGAAATGCTTGACTAATAACCAGCTTTCTTAAGCCAATCTTTCCTCCAAGGCTTTATCCCAAGGCACTTTACCAAACAGATCCCTGAAGATGCCAAGTCAACTTCCCTGAATTCCAGGGTAGCAAGCTTTCTGTGCACATTTTTCACTGCCCCAGAGATCTTGGACTCCATTTCATGGTCACTGCAGCCAAGGCTGCCCTTGAGCTTCACATCCCCAGCCTCTCCTTGTTGGTGTGAACAAAATCCAGCATAACACCTCTCTTTTTAACTCCTTTATCACTTGGAGAAGGAAGTTATCAAGATAAGAAATCTTCTGGTGAAGTCAACTTTCTTCATAGCATTTTCCCACTTCTTCATTTTTCTACTTCTCTCCTCTGCTTTTAAATTGTCTTAACACATTTATGCTTGTCCAAACCTCTTCCTTGTCTTGCTCTAGGGGTAAGTGAGTGAAAAATGAGGTGAGGACTTACCTACCAGCAAGGGCCAACCCAGCACAGTTGGTTGGTAAATATGAATGCTGTTTTGAAAAAAAAAAAGAGGGTAAACTTCTATTCTTACTGACTGTTACATTGTTTACTTCTATTCTTACTAGCTGTTACATTGTTTCTGAGTGTTAATTCAGAACTTAACCAGATTTCACTTCACTTCACCAGATGCACATACCACTGACAATTTTTAATTTTGGGTTTTTTTTAGTGTCAATTTGTCAAGGAAATACGAGAAATGCAAAACTTTATAACTTAGCTAGCAAAGCATTTATACACATATTTCACTCCAAACTTAGCTAACACTATCAAAAATAAGATGAGACTTAATGTTTGATTCAATGAGAGTCAGATTACACATGAAGTTAAGAATGCATTTTAATATTTTTCTGGACTAGCACCATGCAAGTGCGTGTTCTTTCCAATTTGTAGATCTACAAATAAGGAGGCCACTTTGAAGTCCACATACTTACAGGAGTGAAAGGAGGATTTTAAAGAAACCAGCTGTTATTTAACCTTAATTTGACGAAAAGCATTTAAAAAAAAATCTCTCTGCAGTAACATCCAGTTGGCTGGATTGCAAATGGCTGTCTGGCTCAGCTCCAGATCTCTTCTCATTACAATTTTAGCACTGTGGGATAGTTAAGGAGTAGAGGAGAAACAGCCCGTGTTTAAAGTAATGTTGCTTATATTGCTGCTTAGCCAAGGAATTAATAGCTGGCCTCTGGGGAATGTGGTTGGCATCTGGTTCATGGCATGATTGAGGGCACTGCTACAGAAGCTAGAATACTAGTTATCTTATTAATAAGTTGCCCTCATGTACATATTTATTACATACTGTATCTTCTGTCAGAACTATTCTTTGTTCTCTGAGTCTTTATTTATGGTTCTAATTCCCTTTGCATTATTTATCTACAGTGACCACATATAAACACTGAAAGGTAGATGTACTATATAAAAAATGTTTGGCTGATTGACTGAGTGAATCAATATTCATATTTATATTGTATATCTCACCCAAGGCCCCCTCAGGGCTTTCCTGTAATTACGAGAAGTAATAAAATATTGCCTTAAAGAGCCAACATAAATGCTAAATCCTGAATTTATTAGCCTGAGAACTCTGCATCAGCACTCTCCAATTTTAAAAGTGCTGAAGCAAAAACTATTCAAGTATCACAAGGATAGAAGTAGCCAACAGGGATTTTTAAAAATCTGGTGGAAAGATAGTTTGGAAAAGATAGATTTATAGAGAGAAAGTAGTAATATGATTCTGCTTCAGATTTTATTTGCTGCAAAAGGAGTATTTTTATGGCTTCATCTTCATCACAGTTCCAACTCCTGCCCATGCTGTCACAGCAAGTCACTGGATATTGTTGCCATAGCAACAGCAAATAGGGGGGAAAATCTGCTTTTTGAATATTTAAGCTTGCATTGACAAGGATAATGTCAAAATCATTGGTTTAACTCTAATGTAACTCCACCATTTGTAAATGAAGTTCAGTTTCCCTGAAGCTAGTGAAGTTGTGCTGCTCAAAAATTAGTCAAAATCACGTTCAGAAACAGAAATGAGATGATTGTAAGGAGTAGTAGACCCAGAAAAACCATGTATAATGGTTGAGTAGGTTTTAGCAATGAAAATGGATGTAAAATAATATCTTAAGTTAGAAGTTCAGGTTCAGACTCACAATTTTCAGCTGATCACATTTTCTTCAGTGTGTCTGCTGGATCTGGACACTGTCAGTCCCTGTGGCTGAGCTACCCCTCCAGTGCAATACCTGGCCCTGAGTCTGCTTTGTCATCTCAAGTACCAACTTCTTTAGAAGAACAGAACATAATAGTATAAAAGTGAGAAACTAAGATGCTTTTCTGGAGTAAGAATTACAGATGAGGTTTTAAATAACATACTTCAGACAGGTTAATATGTGTGTAACAATTTTTTTCAGTGACTGGCTAGAGAGCTGTTATATTATCAACAAGTTAAGTATTTGCTGATCTAATCTAACTGCAATTTTTTTTTTCAGTGTAGTTGCCTTTTCTCAGCTCAGAATCTTGGGATCTTCTTTACATTAAACTTTACTATCCTTACTCCCAGACATTTATCCTGCCCAATAGTGATTTCATTGTGTTTATTCTAGCTTTTTGTGTCGTGGAAAGTTGAGTACAGCGTTCAACACATTACTTTGTGTTGCAGAAGCAGCGAGAGAAGTGTTTATACACTTCTAGACTAGAGTGACTAACCAGAAGTAGGAATGTACTTTAGTCTGGCTCTCATAAACTTTTTTTTTTCACACGTACATACCATCCTTTGAAACAGCCAAGCTGTGTCTCATGTGCCCACTGGGGCTTATGCAGCCCAATGGCCATGGCACTTCTACCCAACAAACCCCTGGATCTCAAATCCAACTGTCAAGCTGTATACAAACAATTTCAGAGAAGCAGGAATCAATTAGGCCAAAGATCATCTCAAACATCTCAAATGTTGGCAGCAAAGGTGAAAGAATCAAGGTCCAGTTTGCAGATTAATGAACTAATGAAAATGAACACTCACTACCAATTATAAAAGCTATTTGGTGATCTGAGTTTTGCTATGGGATTGAGCACCTTTCAGGAATTCTCAGTTTTAACTACATCCTAGCAGTGGGAAATACCTTCTAATTGGGCATTCTGCGCCATACTTAACTTCTTATTCTTAGGTAAGAAGATAGTAAATCCTTGTAAATTTTCTTGTCTGTGGTTAGCTATTCCCACACATCAAGTGACACCTAAAGCTGGATATTAAGCTCCTGTATGTCTTGTGGCATTCGTGTCAAAGGTGTCATTAATGGCATATGTTACACTAATAAGTAATGGCAAATTCACAAGGGTGAGACCAGTTGGTTGCCAAAAAAAGTTTATTTTGAGCTCATTATAAATATATTTGAGAAAATCCAGGTGTAGGAGTGTAAGTTCAGCTAAGGAGTAANTAGCCCGAAGAGATACATGTAGCATCCAGGTATTACAAATGATCTGGGACAAAGATAATAGCATATTTTCAAACTGTATGCACTATTAAAATCATTGTGTGAAGACCTTGAAGATGTTGTTTTCTAATGTCAGGACATCAAGAACAATGTTGTAGAACATATGCACAACGGCAGAGTGCTACAAATGAGGAGTAGTGTAACAGTGAAACTTCTAGTAATTTCATGCATGTGGGAGAACAAATGAATAATCATTTGCTGATAGTAAATATGTCACAGTTACAATGATTTCTTGGCCAGGAAATGGCTAGTAGGGACATTACTTTTCTGTAACATTACTTCAAATAACATCTGTAATTTCTTCAAAAAACATTTGTGCCTAAATGAATTGTCAGCAGTCATTCATTAAGTATGAATTATTTTAAAATAATTTCTCTTTTGTAACCTGAGAAACATTGTAAATGTTTGATGCCACTTGATCCCTCTGAAGTAGCTGTATTTTTTGCCATTAATTTCACTATAATCAGCATCCTGTCAAAATAAGTCTTCCTGCTGTAGACACAGAACTGTATATAATCTGGTCTAAGACAATTTTTTTCCTCCTTTTTCTGTGATCAATAACCTCCTGCTTGTTATTATTCATAAGCAAGGAACAATAACAGTGAGATATCTTAGAGCAAAATAAAAGATGAGCCAATTAATATCTAGAAAAAGGAGAAAATATAATCACTATTTATTGTTTTCTACCCTCTGCAGAAGGTAGTCTTTTAATAATCAGGATGCCTTTCTCATTGCAATACTTCAGCTTAAAATAGTTTTCCCAGTTTTGATTTAGGATAACAAAAATGTAAAGCAAAATGTTTATCTGAGTATATTATTTTAAATGATTTTTTGTCCACATGCTGTTTTGACAGATATAAGGAATGCTTAAGAGTTAGAAGGGAAAAATGCAGTTTTCAAAAATATCAAAACCTTATTATCTTCCGTTACAAGAATGTTTTTAATAAAGAGATTCCAGAATGGTTTATAAAAATAAAGTTTTATTATTTGAAAGACATACAAACGAATGTATTTCAGTGTACTTAACAAAAGCATGGTGTCCTGGGGTGACAGGAC
>VXBC01003629.1:233095-346854 GCA_013399945.1 Ploceus nigricollis | reverse complement strand
AATCTATTAATGATAATATCAACTAACAGTAACTTTTATTCTGCAAAAAACCAAAACCTTAATATATACTGTAGAAAATATGCTTAAAGCAGGAACGCATTTTTTTATAACGAAAACAAAAAATTGCAATATACTTGCAAGAAGGTGAAGTAGGAATACATTATTAGATCAATATTGCAGCTTATATAAAACTCATGAAATGATTTCAAATGATAGCAGCTTATAAGTTCCTAAATTCTGGCATTTCCTAACTTTGTATTCCTTGACTTTGCCACCTTCCATATCTTTTTCCAATATAATGTTTTTTGAATGTGTATGTGTACAGTCTATATTTACTCTATTGACGGAGATTACATGTCTAGACAAATGTATTTGAAGCTTCATTATGAAATATGCAGTAATGATAGCATAAAAATACAACTATTTCTGAAAATTGCTTTTGGAGAATTGCCTTGTAACTTCTCATTGAAGTTACAGCTATAAATTTGAACCATATTTTCTCTTTGCACCAATGCATAAGGAAGTATCAGAGTAAGATTTTAAATTAGAAGCATGCTTTAATGAACAAAACATACTACTCAAGCTTGGTCATATCTGTATCCCAGCAGAAGCTCTGGAAAAAGTCCTCTGGTTTTTGTGACATTCAGCTTCCCATATACGTTTACATATTTCATTTAGAACAGTCACTTTTCTATAAGCACTTACTATATTAGGTAAATTTCATCCAAGGTTTTTAAGACCTTACAAATGCTTACCATTTAAGTAATGATAGGAAAGGAAAACTTTATTGATTTGTGTAGCCAAAGTGCAGAGGACTGCAGCAATGGAAGTGAGATTACCATCTTATTAAAACCATAGATGATGAACTCCACCTCAAATCCACATGATTTATATGAAGATTTCAACCCACCATTAGTGTTCAAGATTCTGCACTAGAGTATGTATTCATTAATAACAATTTTTTCAAAACAATACACACAAAGTAAATATTTAAATTCTTTTCAATGTGAAATAATCTAAAGTATTTGCATGCATTACCCCATGAACTCATTCAGTCAGATCCTATCACCAGCAGTATATTGAAAATATAATCAGTGAAAAGATCCTTATGTTTTTTAAAATATTCTTTCTATTCTTTCTATTATTAAAATATTCTTTATATTATTTCTATTTTTTTATCTCATTCTCATAATATGGTATATAAGACTTCTGTTATACTTGAGGTGTGATATCATTGTTCTTGTATTATTTTTGTAAGGCCCCAGGAAGTTCTTCATCTTGGAGCATTTTTTTTATGTATCTATCTTCTTCAACACCTTTTAACAAATCTCAGCCTAAAAAAGAGAAAAAAAAAGGGCCTCTATTAATAGAATAAGAAGAGCATGTTTCAGAGCAGGTGGAGTAGAAAGAGACATCAAAGCCAAGTTAACAAATAGTGAAGTCTTCAGGAAACTCCATTTTGTAGGCAAAAATTTACAAAGACATGCATCTAATTTTGATTTTTAAATTAGCTGACTTTCTTGGAAGTCGTTATGTTCCAAGAGTTAAAGAGAATCTATGAGAAGCTGCTGAAGTCATTCCTTCATATGCTACATTTTTTATATGTGTGTATATATGAAATCCTATATATTACATGACCTTATCTTTTATGATATATGGTGTCAGATAAGATACAAATTTCTGCTTAAGACAGATAAAGTTTTGTTGGTTTTTTTTAACAAACTCCACATACTAGACTACAATTGAATCATTGAAAATGAAGGTAGTTGTTTTCACAAGCCAGAATAAAAGAAATAATTTTCTTTCAGTGAAACCAAATGTTAGTTGGCATAAATTAATGGAAAAATATTGCTTGAGCTAGTGTGGCTTAAGTGCATCGTTTCATTTGCATATTTAGTCTCCACCTAGCAGATTACAAAACTTGCAAGGCCTGTGGTGTGGTAGGGGTTGATATGGCTTTTGACGTTGGTTAAGATCCCCCTTGGTTGTGCAGGTAAGGACCTATCGACCTCCAAAATACACATCTTTTCAAGGTCTGTAAGTTTATACTTAATATGGTCACATAATTAGGTGACTTAATTAAGTCAGATCCTACAATTCACTTATTTGTCTCAGAATAATAGATATTTTGTGACTTAAAATTTATTTTGTGAATTAAAATTACTTAAAATGTATGTTCACATACATTTTGTATGTGAAATGCAAGCGTTTCATCTGGAAAATACCCTTCTTACTTTATTCTGCAGTATTATATTGAAAAATGCTGTAGTACCAGATAAGATAAAGATTGATTTCTTGAAAATTAGTACTGATGTTTTCTGATTCCCAGAAATATTCCAAACCAATTACTAAAGTCAAACTTAACTAGCTGGTAATATGTTTTGAGAGTCTCAATTCAACTGGCTGCTATAGAAGGACACCTACAATTGCCATTTTTTGGCATCCATAATTATATGACAAGCATAGCCAAAATTTTATCATGTTTAGGGGATGCAGTTAAGAAAACCAACTTCTTGTAACATAAATTAAGCCAAAATTCTGTAAATTTCTTTTCCATAAACACTTAAAGGTATCTTGCCATCATCTAAATCTTTTACTAGTTTATCCACGTGCGCTTTGCCAAATCCCAGCAAAAGACATTTTCCCCATTTTACTATTAAAACTGCTTATAAATTAGAGTATTATGGATTGTGGTGTTATTGTGCATCTAGTGTGATAAAAAGGGTCTTAATCCAAACCAGTAATTTTCAAAAATATTACAAAAAAATTGATTTGTATATTTGGGGATACACTGGTTCTGTTGAATTTTAGATTAGATAATAATCTTAATGGAATTTAAAAAAATTAGTTTCATATTTATTCAGAAAAAATTAATGATGAGAAATTTTCTTGTACACAACAGAAGGCAGGAAATGGGAGAGAACTTTGTCATTCAGTTTCTAGGCTCCATTTAGGCAACATTTTTCCCCAAAGTCTTTTTCTCAACCTCTTTTTTTTTTTTTTTAATTTTTTTTTTTTTTTTTTTTTTNTTTTTTTAATTTTTTTTTTTTTGAGGACACATCAACAGTGTTGACAAGTGCAATCCCTCTGCCTCCTCCAGCTTCAATATCTCTAGTATCTTTTAGAGCTTATATCACTTTCAGAAGTCTCTGGGTATGCTTAATTGCATCAAACTCAGTGCTGGGCTAGTGTGGTCTCAAAGACCTGAAACTTCTCTTTTTTGTGCAGTCCTCTGTAAAAACTTCTGTTTAAACAAGTGCTCCCTAAACCCCTTTTTAGCTGATCAGCCTTTTGGGCTGTGGACGTAATTTCTTCAGTGAGAAGTTACAGCATAAAGAAAGAATATCCTGTTGCATTGAACTGGAACAAAGGGCATTTGTTAGAAAAGAGAAGACTGGCAACACCTGTATCTCTTACTAAACATATATTAATTAATTCATCTGGTAGGGACTTTCTTATCAGTATCTTTCCCATGATCATTAGAGATGAATGTGATACTGATTGTACTTTGGAAATAAGCACTAGCATTACTTACTTTCATACTTGCTTTAAAGCACAAAATTAAAAAAAATCACCCCAAACATTGAAGTGCAGATAAGGCTTATCATATTTCCTTCAGAGAAAGCTGAGAATATGAAAATAATTTTCCTGTTGATGTAAACTGCCCATTTATTATGACTTATTTCTTCTACATATGTGCAATACAGTTAACCTTCTTTGAGTTAAATTAAATAATCTAGTTAATTTTACTCATGGGCTTCAACCTTTGACTACTGATGAGAGTATAGCCACATCTTATGGAACACATTGAGGAGTCTTGCCTCCAGAAAATATGTAGAAGAATGGTGTAAGATAGAAAAAACCTTGTAGAAACTGCAAAGGTAATGGGCATGAAAGGAGCATAGTATCTAGTGGCAGGATGTATATTCCCAAGAGAAACATTTGATGCCTAGACCTTCACTAAAATTTCCTTCTACTCTCCTTTTTTTCTCTCTTTAAGATTTCAGTTTCACATGCAAACTTCCTTCTGTCCCTCTACGTAGCTACTAACATATCTGAAAAATTTTCGTTGACTTTTTATAATTATATAATTGTTCAGGTTGGAAAAGATCTTTATTATTTTCAAGTCTAGCTCTTAACCCAACACTACTGTGTTCACTACTAAACCATATCACCAAGTGCCTCATCCACATGTTTTTTGAACACTTAAATAAAACACAAATAATTCCATAAGCAAAAAAATAAAAGGCAAGGAGTCTACCCAAGGCTAATGGTTATTTGAAGTTAAGGTAAAATTTAAAAAAAAACCTGTGACATGGACATTTCTGGGTATGGTGACCAATATTTGCAGCTGATATAAGCTGGTAGGATGTGTCCACTAAATCAATGGAGAATTATTTACCTGGCTGTACTCTCATAACTTTTTCACAGCAAATGTGATGGGATTTACTCCCTTTCAGTGGTAAATTCTGCAAAACAGGATGATTAGTTCTATACTGGGAAGGTCATTTCAGTCTTATTTCAGAATAACTAATGGAGCTTTGAAAATGTTAAAGTAATGCATGTGTGTGGCGTATGCAGATGGTAGGAGAAAATGCTATGCACGTGAAACCCAAGCACAGAAATTATGAACTTGAAACTATCTTTTCAGTGAAAGCTATTTAGCTCTAGAGCCTCTCCTTTGCATTTTGAAAGGATTTATAAGAATGCATTATTCATAGTGAAACAACAGTTAGAAAGTCAGTTGTTTCTGATGGAAGGCAGTGGACACAAGCTTGCATATTTTTTAGCCTTTCATGTTACTACTGCAGAAAAATCTGTCATGTGCCTTGAATACTGTATTGATTATAGTCAATCAGACATTTTAAATGGACTAAGGTATGTCCCACTTAGCAAAAACTGCATTGACAAAGAGAGTGTATTAATGAGTCCTAGAAATTTGGCATTAATTAGGCCTGCTGAGGTTTTAAATGTAAAGGATAAGTGTGGTATAATTCAATAACCCAATTTTTAGACTGATTGTTAGAGATAAAATGGAGCACGTTATTAAGTCATGAGAAGGGTTAAATAACAGAAGGGTTTAAGTGATACAGTCATCAGATGTTCAGCTGTCAAAACACCATTTTTCTGACTGTTTTGCTTTGGATCAAGGATTGTGATTTGTTCTGGGAAGTATGCTTTGGAGACCTCACGTCTGAGAGGGGTTAAAGGATCACGCCATGTGAGACACAATTTTAACTCTAGGATCAGATCTTTTGAGAAAAAAATATGGGGTCTTTCTCTGTTGATAAAGAGAAAAATATTCATAGGTTAAAAAGTAATTATTGTAACATTTCTTTTTCTTTTTTGTGTTTTAGAACCAATATTTTTTTTCCATTGGTATGTATAATGAGCCATAGCTAATATATGTTACTGAAGTAAGTATCTCTGAAAGTCAGCTTTTCAGTATGAAAGAAAGGGGGCAGGTGGATAATTAACATATATTTCCAGATTTTACCCCTTGTATATGTGTGTTTAAGGTACCTGACCCTCAGCTATCACCTCATAGATGGATTATAAGATGATAAAGTAGGAAGATTTTATTTTGCTTTTCACCTTGTGGTGTGGATATTATAACCCAGAGTGTTTCTGCCCCTTTGTTCTAGTTATTCTATTTATTTGGCTAGTTAGAAGTACAGACACTCTTATTGATGTAAGGTATCACAATGGAACTGCAATTATAAAAGAGGACCTGTGCAGCAGGAAATGGGAATAAGACAGCTTCCTTATACCTTCTTAGGGAGTGCCTACACTGCTGGCAGCTCATTCAAGACAGATAAATACGAATCTTTGAGATGATATTGTAATATCTCTGAAAACAATACAAAGAAAAAAATTTGAATTTGAATAACTACAGTGCAGAAGCTTTGTGAACGTGACTAGGAAAATATAATGGATAAATATTTTCACACCAGGTTTTATTCAGCTTCATTTGAATGCATTTCTGAGGCCTGAGGAAGCTGCCCTTAGTGAAGGACCTAAGACCTTGGAGAGCTGAATCAGAGGGATCTGTCAACTTGCTTCTCACTCTTGTGATTCCTCAGATTAGCAGCTGTTTTGATTCGTGCTAATGGCTCCTAAAAAGAATTTTTAGGCAGGAATTCTCAAAGTACGGGACGTTCTGATAGTAATTTTTCAGAGTCCTGGCAAGTACCATTAGGTAGAGGATTAAGATAGCTGCTGGTAGGTACTGTTAATACTCTCATATTGGCAGGATCCTTAAATGTCTTAAAAGGCAGCTTTTCCTGAACTCTCGTCAATGCTAGAAAAAGGCATGTTTGTTGCCAGAATGTGGCTGTTAATCAGTATTTGAAAATCTTTGAGCTTTTAATATCAAAATGTTGCGCTGAAAGAATCTACCTCTGTGTGGTGATTCAAAAATAAATTGTGTACAGTCAGGCTACAGAATAATAATGTTAGTGTGGGATTAATAAAACTTATGGGTGACAGTAGAGTGGTATAAACATTCCCTGTTATTCTTTTAAATGTTTATGAGAAGGTGCACAAGAGGTCCTTGTCATGTACTTCCAATGACTACTCCTTTGTTGCCTCACAAATGAAGAGACACCTAGCAGAGGATCCAAGACTTGGATTCACTGATTTTATCATGAGAGTTTCTGTAAACAGTGCCTTTAAAGATGATTTGCTGGAGTTTTCAATCAATCTAAACCTTGAATGCAAACCCCATCCTGTGTTTACTAAATACTCTTAGTTTTCACTGGGGACAGAGCTGGATTTGCAACTCAGTCTACATCTATTGTCTCTCCTGGTTGTTCTAATGCTTTTGCACTGTGCCTTTCTTTGCCATGGTTTTTGGTTTGTTTGGTTTTTTTTTTTTTCCATGCCTAAAATGGGAATAAACTTCCAGTAAACCCCACCATCATTAACATTTCTTGCATATGATACAGAGGTTGTTACCCATCATTCTAAGATTTAAAAGCAAATGCTTTAATATCTGTGCTTTCACCCACTGCCACAAAGTTGTCTACAGATATGTTGAAAAGGTAACCTCCAATGTTAGTAAACTTATTAAATCTATTCTGGATGTTTTGCTCAGCCAAAGGTCACTCAGACTGATAGGAAGAGAAAATAAAGGGCTGGAACATGTGGAATAACAGATTTCTCCACTCTGTGTTTCATTTTTGGCAAAGCACTTGCAGGTAGCAATATTGCCTACTTTTACATTGGTGAACATGTGTTCTGAAAGAGAAGGAAAAGAAGCTTTTTCTTCTGGAATAACCCATTAACTGGTTGAGACTTGGGGGAGCTGAGTGGTTTGAATAAATAGGTAGTGGTCTCTGTAAGGATGATATTCTCTTATGTACAGCTAAGAGCTTTTCATTGGTAGAATGTGACAAAAGAGAAGCTTAGAAATGAATCAAAGGTAGCTTCTGCTCATGCTGGGCCTGTGCCTGAAGTTGTCTCAGATCAGCCAAAAGGGAGACTGGTCTCCCTGTGTAAGGATGGTTGGATTGGTCTAATTGGTCTAATATTGGTCTAAAACAATGACAAGCAACCAAAATTTTCCTAAGTCCATATTTAACCAAAAATACTAAACAATAAGCTTCTTTTTATCACTGGAAATATTTTGTTATGAGATGATGGTTCATCATTGATCTTCACTCTCTGCTGATGGAACAGCTCTCTTGGGAGGCAAATATAATCAATATCTATCTTATCTGTTTGACAAGACAGAAAAAAAATCAAGAAACAGACTTCAGCTTTTGTTTCAATGATTTAAAGCACATTTTCTAACTTTTTATTTGAAAAATCTGTTTGTAAATCTAGTCTAGAAAAATGCTGTTTTTATAAGCTCCAGGAACATGTTTCATTTGGAATGAATGAATTATTCCTTGCCAGCAGACAGCTGTAAATACATAAAATGTTCAAGCTTTTTGAGGCTTGGCTCAAATGCCAGCACAAAATCAATGACAAAAATCAATGTCTTATATGTGCAATACTTTACTTAATCATTTAAAAAAATTATTTCAAGAGCCAGATCCAGAGCAAATTTTCAGAAATAGCTTAGCTCCTGTAGAGTTCTATTGATTTACTCCCATGCTAGATCTGGCCCACGGTGGAAACTAAATTTAATATAACTGTATCTTTTAATATATTTATTTATTAGTGCTGAACATAATTGCATTTTACACCACCACAAAAGTGGATTATGTTTGTGGCAAATTCTTTACATACACAGAATCTGTAGTTGTGTCTGACATGGGACAAAATTGCACTTGACATTTATAAGCTCAGGATTGAGTTTTCCATTTCATTTTGTGTCATTTATAAAAGAAGTTCATTGCTTAAATTGCACTGATGATTATAACTAGTAATTTGCATGAATGATTAGGATATCAGTTGTGAATTAGGGATTCTCAGTGAAATTTACAGCAAGTATGAACCTTCAGAAATTTTCTTTCTATGTTCATTTGATAGAGATTGTTTAGCTTTATCAAAACAGCATAAACTACTTAGTATCATGGTTTGAATATTTTGTAAGGCTATATTAGGAAACTACAGAACTACTAGTAGACACCACTGTGTTTCTTTGCCATTGAAATACAAACAATAAATAGAGTAGGCTGTTTAGAAACAGTTTCTTAAGCTTAATTTGGTGTGTCTTGTGGTTACCCATCCGTACTATTGCAGTCCTGGGTTTATTAGGTGGTGCAAATGCTGTGCATTGCAGTGCTGGGTGTGGAATGAACTGCAGAGTAAATTTTCTGCTATAGGTGAAGAGTAGGACTTTCAGAAATGATAATAATAAAAAACTGTGATACTATTGACTTGACTTGCTGCTGACTGTGCTCATCATCTCTAAAAAAATCAGGAAATAACTCAAGTGGAATTTAAAATATGTTACCTTTTAAAACCAATTGTGTTTGTATTATTTTGTTAGTATTATTGTACTTTCTCAGTTCCTGACATCATGCATTTGAAAATCTTTACTTAATCCTTTATCAAGGTAATTCCTCTCATTTAATATCAGTCAGCCCAATCCTCATGAAAAATATCTTTTTAGCTAAGTAGTAATTTTCAGCCAACTAAAAAAATGCAGACTGCATCATGTATGCCTTTTTTCCTTTTTCGAGGACTGTACATTTTAAGGTAAGTAACCTGACTTTTGCCATCTCTTTAATTATTATACTGTTTCCTCTGGTTAATAACTAGTACTTCCTTTAATTTGTTTTCTATCTGTGACACTTCATTTTTTATACATTTCTATAACCTGTATTTAATAGCTAGATCTATTATTGTACAGAATAAATTAATTAGATCATACAGCAGCTAATACCATTGGGTGAGAAAGCTGAAGCAAGGCAATTCATCCTGCATAAAAAAGGAGTCATGAATCATGGCCAGCTGCTGTTTGTGCACAAGTAGTTAATGTGGATTTCCATACTTAAAATATAAAGTTTTCTTATGGTGGTTTTTGTCATATTTTTGAGGAAAAAATATTGTTAATAATATAAGGAAAACTGTGTCTATTCTTCCATTTGCAAAGCTCGTTGATTACATAATGAGACTAATTTCAGGATCAGACATCACATGTTAAGGCATAAGTCTTTTTGAGGTCTCTTCTGATTTACTTTCATAATTCTGTAATTAAATTGAGGTAATGAAGACTACAATACATTTTCAGGTTTGTGAAATATTATAGGCAGCCCCTTTAAAATTCAACATTATATGAATAGATTATATTTTATCTGTTATATATTTGTCTATGCTGTTTATTACTCATCTCTGTCCTTTTGGGATCACATACTTTTGTAAAAGACTGGAAATACAGAATGTTATCAATGTTAGTTGTTTCACTTCATAACAGCAACAATACCAGCCAATATCTCATTCAGGAATTTAAGACAACATTAATTAAATTCTGCCATCAAAAAAGATGAGTATTTCTCAGCAAGGAAAAATTAATTTGCCATTAGTGAGTACTGAAACTGTTATTCAGAAGTTTAGCATTCATGGTAATGTCTAATTCTGTTATGCCTTTGAACAGCATTACCATGTTACAAAATAAATAAATAAATACATATTTATTTATATAAAGGACATGTATTTTGTTGTTATTTATATTTAAAACTTGGAGTATAGTTATAGGGTTTTTTGTTCCATTTGAAGTAATGGAACTTCATTCATTAATGTTATACTCAGATTCATTGTAGGAGAAATAGTTTCTCTATGGTTATCTAATGAAGATTATACAGTGACTGGAAATTACCCTTAAAAATGGAGAATATACAGAGATCACTTTGAAAACTGAGGAAGAAATGTAATACCAGTTATAAGAAAACATTTGTTTCATACCTGGCATTCATTCACAACGGTTGTGTGTGACATTTGTGTAAAAGGGCGTATGGTTATCTTCACACTCCTTGAAGTGTTTCTCTGTGCCAGAGAGCTGTTCAAAAATTCCTTTTGCTGCCTGTAGCCAAGGAGTTATTACCACATTCGGAAACTGCCAGGAAAGCTGGGTCCTGTCCTATTTCCCCTGGCCATTCTTTGTACTACTTGTGAGAGAGGGAAATTGTGTCCCCCACTGCACCAGCTCAGCATCACTGTGGGATCTCTCCACGCTGTGCTCATCACCCCTGCATCCTGCTTTCTGCTGTTGGCATGCTGTGAAGCAGCCGCAGTGCTCAGGAGCCTGGCTGGTGGATGTAGGTGAACATTTATTCACAGCTGTAAAATAAGCCTTGTAGAGACAAGTGTTAGACATGACAGAAAGAGAGAGAGAAAGAGTAAATCCTCATTCTGGGTTAGTTAAAGGAAGGCTTTTTGTTAACATTTGAGAGCCCGTGGTTTTGGCTGCATTGCAATGATCGTCCTGCCTGAAGCTGCTTCTTTTCTAGACAGACTTATACCAGGATCAGTATATGTAGCAAGACATCCACTTGCCAAATTCATTTTTCTTATGCCAAACTAAAGTAAACAAGAATGGCCATACTCTTACAAAGTAGAATTTTGGGAATGGCATCATGTCTCAAGATGAATTGCTACAGCTGTCTCAAAATACATGGCTTTGTAAAGAAGGAACATTTTTCACATTAGCTGTACTGAGCTAATTGCCATTCTCTTTACAACTATAAAGATTTGCATTGTCTTGCTCACATCTGTGTTTTCTGAAGCACAGCATTCTTATGGTCTTCTAAGAACTGGTGCAGTAATACGGCATTGCATTTCAGTAGTTGAGAAAGACGAGTCTCAAGCCTTACTAGAGTGGAATTCCCTTAACTTTTACATAGAGATTTGACTGATGTATGGAATAACCTGTATTTGATGAAACTGTTCTTCAAGAGGGAGTGGGACAGACTGCACAGTGGATTTTTTGGCCATAAAGTCAGCTTGATGAAGGCAAGGTAAAGTGGCAGATTGCATGGCACAACCAAATCTATTATTACTGTTGCTTTTCTGGTTCAGAATACAAGTCCAGTAAAGATGGATGCTTTAACTGCTTAGTTAAAGTTAAATGCTTTAACTGAATAGCAGATTAGAGTAGTTCTGCCATAATCCCCTTTTTAAGAGGTAAGGGGAAGTGATTTTCCTTCTGCCCAGGAGGTAAGAAGGCCATGTCTGCTGAGGCTGGGTGCAAAAGAGTGAATGTCATCTCTGAGAAAGTAGGCAGGAGTCAAGTAAATTTGCCAAATATGCTCAAATTAGAGCTGTCATTTGTCTTTGACTGAACAGATGGAAATAGAGAATGAAGACCATAGCCTTCAAATGTCATTGGAAAAAAAAATCACGTAGAAACATGAAGCCCATCTAGGAAAAGAACCACCATGATGGCCCTAGGCCTCATGTTTGTTTAAAATGGGAGAACTGATCGGGCAACTATTTCAGGTAAATATTTTACATGTGTATGTTACTGATGAAAGGTAATTTTCACAGTACAAGTATTTTATGACTAAGAAAAATCTGCCACTATTTTTTTTATATGTGACTAAGCTGTGATCTGGAAAAAGAATCCATGACAGCAGTAGAATATTCTTGGACATCATATTTCATTTTAACGGAATTAAAATGATGAATTAAAGTAACTGACACCATAGCTCCTTTCATTGTTTTGGATTTTTTGACACATTTTCTTCCTATGAGACTGCACACAAGGTTTGAATTGAGTTCACAAGCAGTTAGGTACCTCGGGTTTTGTACATAGTCACTTTGAAACATTTGAACCCATATTTTCATCTTAATATTTTCATTGTAATCAAATCAGGATAGTATCCAGACATGCAGATTGTCCAAAAATAATGCATATTTTTAAATATTAAAATTGCTGTGGAAGCTAATATATACATCAAGTACAGGCTGGAAAAAACATGGGGCATAGTAAAAAGAATAATAAAAAGGACAAGGAATTTGCAAATGCACATGACAGGTGTGTCAAACTGGGAAGTATTGCACTGCAGGTAGCTTACATTTGAAGCTTTTGTGGAAATGGTCCTGAGATTTTTTTTTGTATAATAATATCATTATTGATATTGGTAAATATTGTGTGCTTATGAAATTTGCTGATATAGGCAGAATGACATCAACAGTACAGAGAAGGAGTGGGGCATCATATAGGAGATGGTGAATAATGGTTGTGGTAATTGAAAGGCAGTTAAATATTAGGTGAGAGTCACTTATTAACATCAATTTTCTACTATAAGATCTCTTCCATTCCTCTTTTTGCTTTTATTAATATTGGATAGTCTATATTTTGTTTTGTCAGTGGTTAATTTTTAACTTTTTTCACATTACATCCACTAGACAAACTATTTTTTAACACAACTGAAAAATGGTGAAATTATTTTTTTCATTAAAAATAACTTCAAAACAGAATTACCTTAAACATGAGAAAAATATTACTCACTGAATTGTAAACCCCCAAATGCAAAAATTTATAATGAAAGCTGAAAAATATTTCAGCTTTTATAACACCAGCAGCCAACCTAAAAGGAGTTGAATCATCTAAAACAGATGCTGCCTAGTGATGGAAGATAGATTGGCCTGTGAGCCTGAATAAACTTTGTCTCTAATTAGTATGCAAATCTCACCTGCTCCAGGGCTCTTACTCTTTCAAAAACTATGATCTATTTAGTTTTTCTGTGTTTTCTGGTGAATAATCTCACCCAGGAGGTTTCTTTTGCATTCCAATTTTCTTCATACCTGTAATTTTTAAAGTATGCTGCACTCTTCTAGGTCAATATTTTCTTCAAAGCATGAAGATGAGCGATGTTAGAATTTCAGAAATTAAAAGAAAGAAAGCTAAAGCAAATGCAGACATTTAATAATAGAAATATTTTTGCTTAATCCTATAGGGTAAAATTCTCTTTTGCTTATATGTATCTAAAATCCATACAAAAATTACCAAGAGGGCTATAGATGTTGAATATAAATTCCATTCATCTGGTAAGCATTTGAATTGATTAGCAGAATATTTAATACCAGAATGTTAAATAAAATATAAAAATGCCTTTAAAATTTGATCTTAGACTATTAAAAATAGTGATGGTTTTCAATAGCAGTGGGATCCCACTTAGTCAATGTTACTGACATAAACCATGTCAGCATGTTATGAAGTATAGACTTCTAAATACCTGTAAACTTCTGAGACTCAAACCCACTTCCTCTGCTTCCCTTCCTTTTTTTCCTGATACAATTCCCTGTGTCAGCATGGAACTTAAATGAAGCATCTAAACAGCTGGACTTGGTTCAGGATGTGGATCTTTTGAGGGATATATTCATATTATCCACCTTCAGACAGTCCTTTCAGGACTTTGCCTTCTAAAGGCATTGGACTCTGGCTTCTAAAGCAGCCCTTCTTCTGGTCTCTGGATAGGAAAGTTAGTTTCCTAGGTTTTAATGGTCAAAATCTTCACCATCTGACACCCTTCCACTATGCAAATAAGTCCCTGGGGCTGAATGCATGTGCACCTACACACTCATCTGCACACAGACACGTGATCAGGACCTGTGATGGCAATTCCTGCATATTTAGAGGGCTCTCCAAATGCAATGAAAAACAAGAATGTACTTTACACTGTATATATATTTAATGGTGTAAGATCTCTTCTATGAAATGCATTAAATGATTTAGCTAGTCTTGTTCTATATGTGTAATTCATCTTTGGTGGCCTTGAAATAATGCAAAAGGAATTAAATACACCTGTATTTTATTTTCCAGCTATGTGCAGGGGGCATCCTTGGATGAGTCACATAGATGTAGACCCTGAAAAGTTTTCAAAGGCTCCAGTTAATTCCAAAGGCATCTTTAAATGTCTGGGCTTTAATCTTCCTAGTCTTTGATTTCCTTAGCTCTAAGATGAAAATGTTACTATGCACATATCTCTGCAGCCCTTTGGAGACTCTTGGATGAAAGGTCCTGTAAACCATTTTTTTATTATTTTCTTATTGGCCACTAAAGAGAATTTTGCATGGAATATATAAGCATTTTGAACTACAGGGGTTTGCAGAGTTTATCAGAATCAAGAAATTTGCTCTACATATTTATGTAACTATTATGAAATAAAAGCACCAAACATAAATAATACATGAAAGTATTTAAACTTTTTCCCTACAATTTTCTTATTATTTGATCTGATTCGATAGACAGCACTATTGAAGCTCTTCTGAGAAATGTCTCATTCTCCCAGGAAAGATGCTTCTCAGTAAAAGGTAACTGTAGGAAAATGTTTTCGCTTTAGAGAGTCACCTGATTCTAGTTCAGCACTCAGAGGTGGGACCAGGAACCTTGTTTGCTAAAGACAATTAACAGAATTAAAGGTGCCAAACTATAAAATTGCTTGAGACAGAGGAGAGTAATAGATCAAAGAGAACCTATAAGCCCAAATAATCAAGAAAGAGGAAGTTCTGCATCACCATTTCCAGAATGATCACTATGATTTTGATTTGTGGCATAAGAATGCGCAGAAATTGATGGAAAGTTTGTTTTTAAGCAACATATAAGTGTGAAGAAATCAGTCTGTGCTCTTCAGAGGCAGCCAGGTAGATGGCAGATCCTTGGCAGATGTAATACAGCGGCATGGGGCAGTCTAGAGCAGTGTGTGCTACCCTGAGGGCTCCTCCTGCTTCTGGTTGCACAAGTCCCTGCTGTGGAAGAGATTTATTTCTCCCATCTCGCTATCTTACTTGCAGGTTATCTCTTTGCAGTGTATTTACAGGGCTATTTTCCTGCTGTGCTCACCAGAAGACAAAGCCAAATTTGAATCAAAAGTTCTAGTTCATCAAGTCTTATTTTAAATACTTGGGTTTCTACCTTCATTTCAAAGCCTTTCTCAGGCATGTTCAATAGCTCTTCAGAGAAAACAAGGCTTTCTCAAGTTTTTATTTCAGTTAAGCTAAAATAAATTCCTTGTCCAACAAATGCTAAAATTAGCATGAATCCCACCCAGCTCAGAAACAGTGCACAACCCAGTCTGAGTATTTGGACTGGAAAAAGTCATGTTGCAAGCAAACATATTCACATATACTGATATACTTCAACTGAGCTGCCTAAAAATGCTTTGCAAGCTCTTATTTTATCACGAGGTGAAACTCAAACATTTCATATGAGACAGTGTCAATTTTAGTGGATACATTGAAAGTTATGTGAGAATTATGATGTCTAGAAGGAGAAATACCTCTTTTAGTAAGATAGAAAAGATGCCTCTGCTATGCTCAAAGAGGTGGAAACCCCCAGTGTCCCACCAGATTCAACTCTTGGTGTCAAAGTAATCTGACTGGCAAGGTACTATTGTAAAAATATTCATTTAATATAGGATTTTATAATTTTTAAAAATTTATTTCTGGAAAAAACCCTAAATCTTCCCAAATCTTGACCTTTATGGGGCATTTTGAACAGTTTGATAATTTTCATTTTTTTGTTTCCTTGTTTAGTCCTGTGTTCCTGTTTGTAAAACTATTTGCATTATGGTACTCTTTCATACAAAAAAGGGCTTATAAAATCAGATTAGGGCAATGTGGATTTAAGGAAATTCAAGGAAAATTAACAAGAACATTTCTCTGAAGCTCTAAGAATAGTTTGCACCAATGCAGTAAAAGTTTCAACGTGTAATCAGGAATAAAAAAAAAGAGGCAGAAGTAAATTTACTTCTCACGTTCATGATGAGAAGGCAACAAATTACCTTTTCAGTTCATTATTACAAATATATCTAAGAACTTCACATTATTGATTATAATTCTGACTCAGCAGATTAGGGTGAGTATATTACCTTTGAAACCCTGCTAACAGAAGTGAGGTTCTTTGTACTTTGCTTCTTCCATTCCAGAGTTCTTTTTCTCCTATTCCACTCCAAAGAGTCAAGCTCAGAAGGAATGATGAGGTGACCACACATCCTGGCAGATTTCTATTTTTTCCCCTTTCTGTCTCACACAGATCATTGAGAGAGAGCTGCTTTTGAGGCAGGTTTCTCAGGCAGATATGAGACCAGAGCAGGTATTAGCAGACCAGACAGTGATGCATATACTTTTTCTATTATTATTCCTTTCTTTTAAATATATTTTTTTATCATGAAACAAGCTTCTTTGACTTCAGGTGACAATATCTTCTATCTAGCGAGCTGAGCCCTCATCATATTTAAAGGTGCACAGTGGGTAGGGTGAGTTTAACCCACACTTCATACCTTTTTAATTTCAATCTTAATTAATTTTCTATAGACAGGGAAGAAAGAGTGAAATCCCCTTTTAAAACAGAAATTTCTGAATTTGCCAGTCATTTTTGTGGAGCAATAAAATGAAAAGAAGAATTAAAATGCTTATAGGGAGTGTTTATTAGAGTTACTTATATTCAGGAAGAAATCAAAGCTAAGGATATTATTTGATGAAAAAGGAATGAGACAAAATAGCAGGCTTTGGTACTTAAAGACACTTTTCAATTCACTTAATAAAAATCAGAATAAAATGGTTGTTGCCTAAGAGGGTTTATATAACTCTTTGAAAATGGCATTGAAAAATTGTCACTTTGACAGAGTTTCAAAGCACAACATCCTTTCTGCTGCTACACATGCCTGTACTCCATTTGTTCCTACCAAAGCCAGAAGGAGACCTGAACATAACATGAATCTCATTTCTGTCAGCCAAAGGTACTATGTGAAGATACAGAAGCAATTTCATCCAAAGGATACCACAGTTTCGGCTCTAAAGAAAACATCTGCCAAAAGCCTTGCAAGCCCTATAATTTTCCATTTTTTGTTTGGGAAATATTGACTTGAATATTAAAATTTGAACTTTCTCAAATAAATGCTCTTTAAAAAATCTACTTATATTTTCATAAGCAATGTCCTGACCTAATTTGCTTGAAATGCTTTCCTTGTGTACTCCTTGTTTTAGACAAACAAACAAAAGACCTGGCACATATTTTTTGCTTAATTCTTTTTCATTCTAGCCAAGTTCATCTCTATGACACAAAACTGTTGAACAAAGAAGCATCATTTTCAAATATTCACAAGGGAAGGAAATGTTGTTTTCCTTGTGTGGGCTTCTTTTATGGTTTTGTTTTGGGATTTTTTGATGTTCTGGTTTGCTGTACAGTTATAATCTCTCCTGCTTTGTAGGGTGTGTGCAATAAATGGGGTTTGAAATTCCTTAAACACTTTAGCTCCGCTTCAGTTATTAATCTCAGCAGCCATTTATTGGTTTGTATTCTGCAAAGCAATGGAGATTATCCTTTAATTAATTCCATTGAGGGGTTCAGCTGCCATCATCCACCACAATATGGTTTCATAAATTAATCTTGTTGGGTAAGTATAATGCAATCTATTATAACATTTATATTAAAATGCAAGCAATAATAGTAGAAATCCTGTGCAAGGAAAAGATATATATATATGTGTGTATCTCCCAAATGCATTAATTAGTATTATATTAGTATAATAACATTAGTGATTAGCATAATATATTTTCATATTTTCAAACCATTTTACATGTACTTCGGAATTAGTCAGAAAATAAAAAGATAATGTTTTCTTAACTCCTACTTAGGTGGCTGTCTTAAAAATTATGAAATTACATCTTACATCTAGATATATTAAAAATATATCATGGATCTTACTTGAACTCTGCTTGAGATCTAACTTTCTCACCAATTTGTTTGTACTATTGTAGCTTAATCAGTTATAATAATGCATATTTGTATGTGTGAACATTTTGATATCACGAGTATGTTAGGGAAAGCATGAAATACTGCCTGAAGTATTTCATAATGTTTTGATCTCAGGAAGCTTAACATGCTTGGCGTGGTCACCTTCTCTGCAACAGGACTGATTATGTTAGAAGACTGGTTAAGTGGGAAGCTTTCTCTAGCATAACACGAAGCTGAGCTTAGCTGCTGCTTTCGTTCAAAACTAGTTTGTGTGCTGACAGCGTTGGTGTCAGCACAACATGTTTGACTTCCAGGACAATGCTGGAAAATTTACTTTCTTTGTTCCTGTTAAGTGTTAAGATTTCAGGCATACCTAAATTTTAATGGAGGTAGCAGAAACAAGTCGGGAGGTAAGATGGCTCTTTTACACTCACATAGGCTAAAGTCAGGAGATGGGCGGATCTCGAATTTCAGATCAGTTCAAGCTGGCAAAATAAGGTGTCATTATCAATGCTGCTCTTTTCCTAAGAACTGCTTTCAGTAGGATTTCTTGCAGATTGGCAACTTCATGCTAAGAAATTAACCAGAGTGTGTGCTCTAAAAGTCATCTAGCATTATTATTTAAGTTAATTAATTAATTAGAATCCTCCAGAAATCTGCAGAAATAGCTTTATTAAACCCCTGAGCACTGTAAGATACTGCGAAGCCTCTTTGTGGAGTTGATGTAAATCCTAATATTTCATTGATTTCAGCAAAGAAGTGCAGAGTTTAAAATGCAGAAATCTTCTATACTAATTTTAGCTTTTTGGTTATACAAATCAGGGATGACGAGCTGTTTTCCATCTTCATAAATAGACATTTCTGTGATTAACTAATTAGTAATTTGTGGTATGTTTACTTTTATATGTTTACTTTTGGCATTGTAGTTCCAGTGTATCAATCAAATAGTTCAAGGACAGAAGCAGAGTTCTGTGTTTGCTGAAATTTTATTAAATGTGCTGCTTTGAGAATTTGTAGTAGATAGCAATAGAAATTGTAACAGTCCCTTAGAAGCTCACATAACACTGTGTGGCCTAGAAGCTTAAATCATCACTCAGGGCTGGCATAAAAGCAGACTCACACCAGCGACCCAGACTCTCCCTTGCACTCTGTGTGTCACTGATGTGGTTATGTTGTGAACAGCTTTGCACGATGGCAGCAAAATCCTGTTCAAGTGAAAGCAGCCCTGGGAAGTCACGTGTGTGCCTAAGCAGCCAGCAGCAGAGGCAGGGTGCTGCCAGGACAGGCTGCAAAACAGCCAGCAAGAGCTGCCACTCAAGTCAGCTCAGGGGCTACTACAGCGGTCACCACCCAGGCTGAATGTGCTCACTTAGCAGGAGATCCAGGGCATGAGGTTGTTCCCAAAAGCACATCTGTGGTTCCACTCCTTCACAAAATCAATCAGGTGGTAAAAGACCTCTGAGATCATCGAGTCCAACCTATGACTGAACACCACAACGTCAACTAGACCATGGCACTGGGTGCACATCCAGTCTTTTCTTAAACACCTCCAGGGACAGTGACTCCACCACCTCCCTGGGCAGCCCATTCCCATGTTTAATCACCTTTTCTATGAAAAAATTCTTCCCAATGGTCAACCTAAACCTCCCTTGGTGCAGCTTAAGACTATATCCTCTTGTCCTGTTGCTAGTTGCCTTCCTGTGGTGGTTGGTGCTATTAACACCAGAAAAACAGCAGGTACAGTGGAAACATATCCATCAGGACCTGTTTAATGCTTGTAGATGAAATGACCATCTTAATTTTTTCGATAGACAAAACACAGTTTGTAATCTGTGGATTTTAAAATGGGACTTATTTTGAGGTGTTTTGTTTTGTTTTGTTTTGTGGGTTTTTTATTGTTTTTTTTTTTCCAGTGTCATTGCTTCCTCTTAGACTTTTCAGTTCATGAAAAGCAGTGAGGCTCTGTGAGATGTATTACAGAAAAAATGATAATAATGACTTTAGAAATCGAAATCTGCTCTCAAAGCATTGACTTTGTGATCAAATTTCCATAATTTCTGTTTTACTCTTTGCAATGCAGTTATAATTTTTTGACTCAGACTACTCATATATTTTCAGTTAACATAATATAGTGATATGTTGAAGTGGGAAAAACACTGAATCTACTGAAAAATCTAATTTGTATTGAACCCTTAATGCTAATGGACGTGGAGCAGGTCAGAAGTGTTGTCAGATTATCGTAATGACTCACAATAGCTGTGGAGTCATAATAACATATATGTGTAAGTAGTTTATCATCTGCACTGACTATTAATATTAATTCATCTGATGACTGGATGAGAAGCAAACCCAGCTCATTAAGTATGAGAAATTGGAAATACGGTTCAAAGCCTCCACAGTCAAATTGTCCAGGAAGAGACACTATACACCCAATTTATTAGTGCTGGGTTTGTTACATTCTTTAATTATTTAATAGAAAAACTTTGACAGTTTAATTATAATATATAGTTAGACTTTAGTGAACCTGTGTATTAGGGATTCTAGCCAATAAGAAATAATTTCTTGTCTTATTTTTGTCTGTAGAAATTTTTACATCTGAACAAAAGGACAGTCTTTTAAAAACAAAAGCTATTGCCTTAGAGGTTCATATCCTTACCTGTGATGGACTCTGTAGTAGCTTGTTATCATTCTCCTGTTATAATATTGAGTGACTAATCAAATGAAAAATTTGATTGCTACCTGCAAGTCCCCACATAACATTCTATAATATAGAATTCTATATAACAGCATTTTATTTAAATCTTTAAAACAAGGTAAAAGTAAGCTTAATTTTTAATTTAGGAACTTAAAAGGAAAAGAAGCTTTTTCTTTGAGAACTGTTCAGTGACAAATTATGATAACTGGGAACATCATTACTCTCTGTATATCCTTTCAGGTAGGCTCTTCACATGCGGTGGGGGTAGGGAGCATGTTCCATTTTGCCTGAGAGCCTGTTTGCCTGACTTTTTACATCTGTCTTGGACCAGTTCTTTAATAGAGCTAGCAGAAATTGTCACTCATGTGACCATTCTCCTGAGGTTAAGCGTGGGAGCACTGGGAAGGACCCAGGAGTTTCAGTCACCATATGGTACTTGGCCTTTCACATCACATTGGTGGCATTGACTCATGGAAGCACTGGGAACAGCTGTCTTCTCCCACTGTATTCCACAAACATGAGCAGCAGCATTGGGAATCTGGGTTGAGAGGCTGAAACAATTTTTCAACCTCACCACAGGACTGCAAAAGGTAATTTGTGTCCTCCTACAGAAGACAATAGCATTACATTGTATGTTTCTGAATATGCAGTTTATGAAGACAGAAACCTGAAAAATGAGGAAAGTGGAGTTTAGGTGCATACCAAGGTACAATGCCTCACCCTTCATCCCTAAGGTGGTACCAGGCAGCCAGAGGATACCGATTTTGGGATGAGTGAGAATACATGTGCCACAAGGGCGTGTGGCATGAGGCATTATGAGCAGAGTTAAGGCTGACCACCAGCTCCAACCACTGTGTTTTAAAAAATTTTGGTTTGGCTGATGCTTTAAAACGTGTACAATTTTCAACCAGTCAGTGTAGCATCACATTCATGATCAAGGATTTATGAGACTATATTTATCAGTTAAGACTGCAGCTGAGGCATGCCCGTAATTAGTTAAAGGCAGAGATGTTATGTGATTTTTAAATTCTTTTTCCCTTTCTTAAATCATACTCCAAAAATCTGTTTGAACAAGCAATCTATGACAGACCAAAAAGAAAAAGAATAGAATATCTTAAGTGTTTAGACATGGTCTTTGCTACCAGGCTGAGATGTGTGATTCTGCTTTTTCTGCTTCTTCATGGCATCCTTTGACCATTCTGTCACTATATCCCTTTCATCTTCTCTCATCTTCATCCAATTAAACCATTATGCCTTAAGAACTGAGCTGCAAGTAAAAAGTCTTCTCCTTGTCCTCTCATTCCTTTTGCCTTGTCTTGCACCACAGACAACAGATCCAGCATGATAAGTCACTTCCCTTTTAAATTTTGCACTTCCATTGCAGTGCCCAACAGCACCTCAAAACAAACCCAACAACAAACAACCACAACACTCCGCTCCCTGCCCCCAGTTCTCAGTAAAAGGGAATGCTGTGCAGTAGTTATAGAAGGCAGAGACAGTTAAGAAATGTTGTAGTGTAGTCAGAGTTATGGCTTGAAATTTATGCCTGTGGAAAACATAGGTAAATGTGTCAATAGTAAGATTACTTGTAAAAACTAGATATCAGATTAAGATGACTACAGGCAGAGAACCTCAGCACTATGGAGTACTTTTTGAAGCACACCAAATTGTAGGACAATATGTGTTAACATGATTGTCAGGGTACAAAAGTAACTGTCTTTAAGACCAGAAGAAAACTCAGATGTATTTTTTTAATATTTTATGATCCAAGATTTGTTTTTAAAACAGATTCTTGTAAGTGGTCCCCTTTCTTTGGAAGGCAATTAGTGGTAAGTTTGGATATCAGTCCTGTTATTATTTCCATTTGTAGAGTTTGACACAGGACAAAGAGCTCTCTCTGAGTAGGGCATGTACAGCCCTGCAGTCGCAAGGAGGGCGTGGGAGAACAGCCTGACAGCTCTGGAAGCATGATATGCTCAACATCTAGAATTTCTTACCCTTGTAATGCAGTGGGAATGGTCTTTGTGTTGGATCAGGTGATGAAGTCCTGGTGCAGGGAATAATTCAGGAGAGATGTTTATTCACTTCATTTTTCCTGGTCTGAAAGCCAATATACAAAATGCAATCAATAAAAGAACTGATTAATTATGCCTGACAGGAGCACCATAAGGAAGGCCTGAGTAGAGCACAGTTGTACACAGGACTGATTGCCAGCATTACATCTGGGGACGAATGAGGAAATGGGGACTAATGAGCCCTCCACTAAGGCCTCCTCCTGCCACCTCCATTGCACTGCCCAGCCTGGGTGGAAATAGAGTGCTAATTAGACAACTGAGGAGCTGATTGTGAGCAAGGATTTTGGAGCATTTTATCAGACATTTACTGCAACATACACTACATTTCTCAGCAACATGGAAGATCAAGAGATATGAGAGCATGATGGACAGATGAAGTAATCAAAAATCAAGGTGTTATATCCACATGGACAAATTGTACAGTAAACATAAAATTAAAGCATTCAAATTTCCTAGACAACGGGGCTAACTGGAATTTTTTTTTTGTTTTCAAAAAGGTTTATATTTTCAAACAGGGTAATTATTGCAGTTCTGTTGAAATCAGTATAATTATGTTGATTCACACAAGTAAAAAATCAGACTTAAACAGAAAAAACAGGAAAAGAAAAGCACTTTGTCCTCTCTCCTCCAACATTTAATCTTCTTGGAAATGTGAAAGGGTCCTCATGCAAAATGAAAGCAGATGTAGGAATAGGGTGAATATCTGAAAAAATAGACAACTGCATGGATTTGTAATAATGATTTCTCCTGACTATTGCACTGTCTTAGATAAAACAGAAGAAAATTTCTACTTCCACAGAAAAGATGCAGTATCTCTCTAGACTTCAATTTTTAACATATAGCAAGAAATCTGAAACAAGTGAAACCATGAGCTCTGCAAAATATGTTCCTGATGGCATGATGTTCTGTTTGGTGAACTGCACCATTTATCTTTATTTCTTTATAGGTGATGCTCTCTGTGAATACTTCTAGTTTGGGCCATGATAAGAGTAAAAGCAGATGCAGGAAGTCTGTATGATATAAATAATGATTATGCTTGACAAAATACTTTTGACATTTTAAGCGGGGTACTGTTGAGCAATTTGCTCTGGTTTGTTGCTCTCCCATGAAAGAGCTAATTTAGTCCAGTTAAAAGCCAGCTTTCTCATTGGCTCTGAAAAAAATTAGTACTTCGTATGCAGTCCATATCCACAGCTTCCCTGGGAGCTGGCATTATTAACCAAACACTAGTCCACTCCTTTTCAGGCACGGAAAATTGCTGGCAGAATATTTACTATCACCTATGTCTCCTCCTGTAGAAACACACTCTAAATCCACTTGCATAGAGTTAATAAGCCACTGATATAAAAATCTGCATGTCAAATATTGAAAATAATACTGGTGATTACATTTCTGCTTGCTGTTGGGTTTATCTGCTATATTTTTGGAAGTTGCTACAGGAAAATACCAAACAAACAAAACCCATGCCAGCAGATTCATGAAAGGTATCCTGCTATAGGCTGGGATAGAGCTAATTTTTTTCCTAGTAGCCGGTACAGTGCTGTATTTTGGATTTAGGTTGAGAATAATGTTGATAATACACTGATGTTTTGGTTGTTGATGAACAGCGATTACGCTAAGTCAAGGACTTTCCAGTGTCTCATGCTGTTAGTGAGGAGGAGTACCAAAGCTGGAAGGGGACACAACCAAGACAGCTGACCTAAGATGGCCAAAGGGATATTTCATACCATAAAATATCAGGCTCAGTATATAAACCATGGGTTGGGTGGAAGGAGATTATTCTCTGCTTGGAGACTGACTGGGCATCGGTCAGCAGGTGGTGAGCAATTGCATTGTGCAACACTTGCTTTTCTTGAGTTTTATCTTACTCCCTTTCCTTTTAATTACCACTATTATTATTATTATTGTTAATCTTATTTTACTTTGTTCCAATTATTAAACTATTCTTATCATAATCCATGAGTTTTACTTCGTTTTTGGCGATTCTCCTCCCCATCCCACCAGGGGTGGGGGAAGTGAGCGAGCAGCTACATGGTACTTAGATGCCAGTTGGGCTTAAGTCATGACAGAAGGAAAAAAAGGAAGTTTAGGTGTCAATTATTTCAGCTAAGCTGCTAAAAGGAAACTTGTCAGCTTCATTACCCTTGTCTGGACACCCTCCAGCAACTCAATATCTTTTTGCAATGAGGGGTCTGGAACTGGACAAAATACACAAGGTGTGGCCTCACCAGTGCCCTAGTCCTGCTGGCCACACCATTGCTGATAAATGCCAGGATGCCATTGGCCTTCTTGGCCACCTGGGCACATACTGACCTATGTTCAGCTGCTGTTGACCAGCACTCTCAGGTCCTTTTCCTCTGGGCAGCTGTCTGGAAAAAATGATTTATTATGCTAATTTACAAAAAATGGAAATTGTTTCATGTCTGAAGCCATCTTTTTGTAATAAGTATATATATTTGAATAGAGCTTTGTTTCATTTTCTTCAACCAGAAAAATTTCCTTAAAATTAAATTTGACTACAAGTTTATTCGGATTTTATTTTCCTTTAAGCATTTTCAACAAATGTGTTATTTAAACTCTGACATATGCTAAAAATACTTAAGTTTCCAATTTATTTACAAAATGTCTGTAGGTTACAAGTGTCTCCCAGCACATCTGCAATTTGGGAAACAGCACACAGAGGATTTGGCCTAATCTGCAGTCAGCTCTTGACTGTTGGATGAGTGTCTCAGAAGAGTAATCTGTGTAGGGTGCCTCTGATACAGATGCATGTCACTTAGTATCTAATGGTGCCGTCAAATTGAATTCCATTTAAGATTTCATTCAGCTATAAGGATCTCAGTTAAAGGATGCTTGATTTTAATCAAGTGATTGATCATATATTGTGAGGAAATACCTTCCTTTTTTTTTTTTACTTTTTTTTTCTTAATATTTTGTTTAGCATGGTAGAGAAAAAAATCTGGAGTGTTGACAAAGACTCTATTTGTCAATGTGAGTGGACATAGTGAAATACCCTGTAAATCACAAGTTTCAGTTGGCTCCGTGGGAGACTATGACATTCCAAGTGAAAATGCACAAGGAAAATGATAGGTAAGGCAGAGCATCTTTAAGTGAACTCATTTGCTTTTGCTCTTGAGAATTTTCAGTACTGTCTTTGGTTCAACTGAATGGGGTTTTATTATTTTAATTAACTTAATGTCTTTGGCAGAGAACTACTTTTGGAACAATACAGAAATAGGATGGGGATAAAATATAAGAAAATAGCACCTCAGCATCACTGAATTAGCCCATCTGTAGAAATAATTGCTGATGTCAGGTATGCTTGACAGAAAGCTTGCAGCAGCACTGCTATGTTCGTTATCAGCATAGATCTATATTCAATGCATCTCTAGCATGATAAATAATTCCTTTTGAAAGAGAAAAGGCTGGATTTTTTTTTTTTTTTTTTTTAGAAAATCACTTATAAGCAATGGAAGTATTAGCAGGATAATTGCAAGAAAGATTTAAAATGAGCATAAAACGACTGTGGCAAGTTGCTTTCATTTTCCTGGTAATGCCTTACTTAAAAATTGAGAATAACTTTATTCTTTGTAATGTACTTAAAGAACTTTTTATCTAATGTATTAGACATATTACCTCTAATTATTAGTCTCATCTGGATAGAGATTCTCTGCTGTGTCTTCCTGAAAAGCTCACGTAGGGCCATTTTGCACTTCAAATAAATCTAGTCTGTCCTATAGTGCAGGAGTCAAGGGTTTATCGTGTAATGGAGCAGACTCTAAATCAGTCTCCCCTGCATATCAACTGCAGTAATGCCTCCTCTTTGGCTTATGTGCAGACTTACAAAGTCTTACTAATTTCTCCTGGAATAGTGAGCAGAGCACATGGCAGCGCATAGGGGCTTTGCTTAGTTTGGGACTCGTGGCTGGTGCTGGGCTGATGTTGCTCTTAGCCTAAAGCTTTCTGCTTGGATGCAAAGAGAAGTAAAGAGTAATCAGTAAAAGACTTATGTGATCTTCCATAAGACTTATGTTGGTTGTCTTGGTGGGAAGGAGGAAGAAAAGTAGAAGATATATTGCACTGTTAGGAAACAATTTTTAAACACACATTGACCTGCAGCCTTGTGGTTTTCACCCACAAATTACTGGGTAATTCAATTCCAAGCATCATGACTTTTTGGTCAGTGGAAGAAAATTTACTAAAAACACGTTCTGGAAAATGATTGCTCTCATTTATCGTCCTTTTCAATTTCCAGCATTTAATTTGGTTTGTAATCTTTATTTAAAGAACAATAAACATGAGAATCTTTACATATTGAAAAACTCATAAATTTGAGGTGAAAATCATTCTAGGAAAAAGAAACTATGCAGTGAGCTCTTAAACTTATTTTCAGTAGGATTCAGTCTGTGAAACCTTCACAGTTACCAAAACAACATTGGTGAGAGTGTAAAGAAAAAGCATTTTATACTGTCCCATGTTATGCACCTAAGAAAAAACCCCTACAAATATTTGGAAGTTTATTGCAAGGTTGTATAATAAACCTTTTTTTTCTTTTATTCTTCCTTCCTACTCCTTATGTTTCTGTGAATCATTAACTTTGTGGCAACAGTGGGAAAGGTAGTTACATTGCATTTGAAATCAGAAAAAAGTTTGGTAAAATGTAGATGTTGTTCTCAATACAAGTCAACTGTAATGCTGTTCCAGCCAAATCTTACATTTTTTTTTCAAGTATACAATATGAAAGTATTGCTGTACATAAACATGTGCATTTTTCAACCATCATTGAAATCTCAATTATTATATTAGGTATTTTACCCTTCTAATGTTAAAATCCTTAAATATTGTTAACTTTTCATGGTGAGATATTTCCTATATCAGAACCAGGGAACTGTCCCAAAGATCTTTCTTTTTCTATGCTGTTCATTTACATTCTTGGGGTTATGATTTTAGTTTTACTTCTGTTTATCTCCACTTATTTAATTGATATCACTATTTCTTCTACATGGAGAGTATAAAAAGATTTAAATATGATAAATAACAGTAGAATCAGCCTAAGTTAAAGCCTATATTTTAAAATTTTACAAATAAAGCTACTATCCTTTTCCTTGTCATTATAATTCTTCATACACTGTGGAGTTCCTAAGTACTTTCTAAAATATCACATATTAAATGTAGCTTGATTTCTGGTTATACCAATTCCTCCTTGCCTTTTTCTCTTCCATGTTAGATTCAACTTGGGCCAACCTGTAAGAGGTTTATTATACTCATGAAAATGCAGCAACATTGCCTCCTTACACTAGAACTTATGCAAAAGAATTAAAAGAAATATTTGGAGGGCTATTTAAAATAGATATAAATATATCTGCCTTGATTAAAGGCAAGTAATTTAATTTAACAGAAGCTGTTAAATAAACAGCATGTTGTATTAGGTAGCAGAGTTTTGATGCCAATGAATCAGGTTGCCAGAAGCTTTCAATCATAAGTCTGTTTTCAGTTGCTGATAGCACTGCCAAATATAAACCATATATATGGCTCTAATAGTCTATGCTGAATATATCCCTCAGATATTTTGTTAAAATTTTGACTAAAATAAACTCTTCCTCAATAAAACTTAAGAATACAAATTCAATTCTCCCCACCATTCCCCCAGCCCCTGCCTCCCCCCTCTGCCCCCTGCATTGCATCCTCCTGCCATGTTAGGAGGGATGAAGGGGAGAAAGGGGAGAAAGGAAATGGCTGGACAGAACAGGAGCAAAAGGAACTGTGATAAAGGAAAAAATTGAGGGGAAGAAAATAAATAGAAATGAAATAAATATTTCCAATGAAGATACAAGAGATTGAATACCAGCAGGGGAGGAATAGAGGCAGTTATGTTAGGAGGATGAATATATGGTTGTGTGGGATAAGAGAAAGAAGTAAAGGTATGGACAGGAAAAGGCAGACAGGTGTCAGCAGAGGGAACAGGAGTTTAGGAGCTACAGTGGGAGAGGAACTACACAGAAGGCCAGGCTGAAGTAAACACTGACACGGAACTTGCTGCAGAATGTTTAAAAACCGCAGAATATATTTTTTTCCTTAAGATATCAAAATTAATTGCATCATTAATATGTATCTACTTTCCCTTATTTATAAAATAGCAGAGAAATTTAAGTATGCCTTCATTCCCTGAAGGACCGGACCAGCTGGAGACTAACAGTGTTACCAGTGTTGTCACTGGTTTAGCATCAATATCCTTGCTGAGTAAAAAAAAGGATCATCTTCTTTCAGCAGTGCTGTATGGTAATTGTTTTTTGTAAAGCCTTATTATTGCACTGCCTCTGAACTGTGCCAAAAGAACCCTAAGGCTACAACTAAAGGACCCAAAAATTATGTAACACCTGAAAATTAAGGTTACTCAGGCAACCTGAATTATCACTCCAGGCATGTATTTATTTTGATCCGGTCATTCACTCTACCACAACCACCCACTACCACATGCTGTTTGCTATCCCTCATCTCCATTCATCCCTGGATCTTTACAGGGCAAAAGGTCTCCCCTGCCCTTGTCACATTCTTTGTTGGGACTGGAAACTCAGGTCTACTTTGTGGTGGTGGGAGTAAAGACTTCCAACTGGTTTTCAGTAACTGGTTTTCACAGTGAGCCTTTTTCTTGCTTGCATCTGAAGATCTGTGTGTGAAAATACAATTATATGCCTACCTTGTTGCTTAAGGAGTTTTGATAAATGTCATTGATTGAGTACAACACTATGCTTTGTTTTCTGCCTCAGATTTATTTTTTTTTATGTATATTACTTTACTCTATAAGGCAGTAGGAGATAAATTTAGTGATAAAAAATTCTGTATCTCTATTACTGTGCTACTAAGATACTACAAAGAAGGATTATATTCAGCTGTGTATATAGTGTAAATGAAACACCACCCAGATTAGGAGTATTTCACTGACTTCATCAAAGGTATTAAAATTACTTAAAGCACATTATACTAACATGTTTTGAGCTCGGTTTATTAGAGAGCCGGGCCATCTACAACCATGGAAGATGATTGTTGATTATTTAACTGCACCTGCTGGTCCATTTCTGTTGGTAAGAAGAGAAGGAAGAACCATGTAATGGAAAGCATAATGTGTGTGATGCTATGGAAATGCTCCCCCGGACAGTTGTGTCTCTGCCCAGGAAATCTTTGTGAAGATCATGCTAAGGTCTTGTGTGTCAGTTTACTTGTAGCTGAATCAGTCTCAAGCCCTTTTCTAGAAGGCATCAACACACAGGCATAAGAACATGTCCCTGAGTTTTCCATTGCACTTTGTTGGAAAAGTTCTTTTGCAGAAATGTCTTCCAATACGTTAAACCATTGCAGTTTTAGCAGGGATTGTAATGCTGCCTGTTCCCACCTGTGGCAAGTATTCAATTGAAAATCACTTGCTATATGATGATAAAACCGTCATCATACAATGAAACCCTTTGTAGAAATCAGTGTCCTTGCCAAAAGTCAAGTAAATCAACATTTTTATCAAAATCAGCGTATATATTACAGTCATCCACATTAACAAAATTAAGGTTATATGAGTTTATAGTAAAGCAATCTTTCTGAAAGCCTGTTATATAGTAAAATTGTTGTGGCTGTGACAGTGAAAGAATACAAAAGTGACAACACTTCTTCCTACAAGCTTCTTTAAATAGTTACATTCTGTCTTCTTCATATCAACTTGTGTCATTCCTAGTTTTAATATGTATGCAAAAATAGCATATCTTTCCTACCTCACAAGCACAACTATCTAAAACTCTGAAAATTAAAGCCACACTGATGTGGTTTTTTGAAGAGGTAAATTAAGATGAAGGGAAAATATGTGTGAATTTAATACACCTCATATTCCTGAGCATATGCTAAAATAACATGAAGTCATGTTAAAAACCTTCAAACAGGAGCTGGATCAGAACTAATTCCCATTTATCATATTAGTAACTTAGATTTTTAACCTTTTATGAAAGGGCAGAATTTTTGAATAGTAGTAGCTTCCAAATTCTTTCTGTTGCAATATTTAATTCATTTGAATTTGCTTTTTTTTTGTCATGTGAGATGCATATTGTATAAAGAATAAGGATATGGAATACCTGCAGAAATACCTGGAGAGAGACAGTTCATTGAATTCTTGAATAGCTCAGAAATACTATAAATTCATTATTTATATCTTATTTTTTAAAATCTTTGGTATCAATATGATTGCAACTGCAGGTGAGTTGCAGGTGTCTTTCCCCCTTAGAGCTGATCACAGAGGACAAGTGCCAGGTATTGAGTCCCCTCAAAAAGGGTACTACAGGTCTCTCTCTCCACAGCGAAATCTGTCGTGACTCTCTCCAAAGAGAGGCTGTACTTGGATTCTTCTTGCACCCACAGGGCAGTAAGACAGATTTATTTCTCCATGTGAGGATGAAGCTCAGGTCACACCTGCTCAAAGACAGCAGGCTCCTGTGCATACTGATGCATTTAATCTCATTTGGCCCATTATAAAGGCAAATCACAAGACTTTCATACTGAAGGTGTAGAACTGGGGAAAACCCTGAATCCTGAGGTTGTTAATGCACAGTGACGGATCTAAATGGTATTTATACTGAAAGAGTCCACAGGCCTTTGGCCCCAAAACCTTCCTATTGCCTGTGAGACTTCACAGATGTATTCTTCATGTTCACACAGAAGAAACCATCTCACACTGCAGGAGAAAGAAAAATCTGTTTTGCCAAGTGAGATCCATTTAACAAAATATCAGATAAAGAATTTGCAAAGCTACTGGTGAGGTGAAGAGTGACTCATTGAAGTGATAAAGAAATGACAATATGAATAGGAAAAACTTGTCAATGTTAAATAAATTCCCCCCTGTGTTATTTCTCTGGAAAAAGAGAGCTATCATGAAAAGCTCCATGAATTATAGAACTTAATGAATATTCTAGAGCATATTTTTGGATGGAAGTATCATGCCATCTTTCATGAAGTGATCTGTAATTCATGAAGGAAATGTTTGATGATGTCAGATGCTGTTTTCCTGTGGTTCTTAGACAGACACATAGGTAGAGTATCTGAAAACAACTCACTCACTCGAGCTCAACAACAAATTGCTTGTGCTGCCTTAGAACTCCTTTTCTGCTATCTATGAGGGCCAAGAAGGAAAATCACAATGCATCATGTAGGAGGGGAGTAAAAATGAGCTTGGAAATGGGCAGGAATAATCAGAAGGAACAGAATGATAATTAACTAACATAATTGTTTGTCAGAACAAAAGCAGAATTATTTCAGTACAGTAAGTCTAACATTACAGAACATTTTGATTTCATTATACAGGGCACCTCTGACTTTGAAGTTTAATACATTTTTCCCCCTCTCATGTATTCTGTCCAATCTTAAATTGGTAACTGCAGAACACAATTTTCCTTCTCTTGGTGACGTGGAAATAAGCATATATAATCATCCAGACACTCAGAGATTGTATACCCAAACCAAATTTTCTGAAGCCTGCTATGGTTTCCTGTAATGGAGCAGTGGTCTCTCTGAGCCTTGCCAACTTTCTGAGATGTAGACCAAAGTTCTGGCAAAGTGAACTCTGACTGAATTATGATGAGTGCCCCAAGATTAGTTTTTGACCTGTTCCATGGCCACAGTTTAAACTATTTTAAAAGGACCCCACATATTTATGGAAGACCTTTGGATGTTTCTTGTTTGCAGTGTGCTCTGACTAGATTTCTTCCTGGTGTTAATGTCAAATTTCATCTCACATTTGAACTGCAGAATTAACTGGGAAATGTCATAAATACTTGAAATATTTCTCTTTGTAGCAGAGATTTCTTCCAATGGAATTTTTATAAGTAGTTGAAGTCAGTTAAATGCTTGGTATAAAAATAACAAAAAATCTTTAAAATGGTGTAAAGGTGTTTGGAACCCACCTTCCACAGCTAGCAGATGATGCCAATTAGTAGCAATTTCTTCCTCTGAGCTTCTGGGAGCGACAAAATTAACATCACTAAGTTGAACACCTTACCTAGATTTTTGCACATTTTGAGCTTCCTGTCAGCAGTCTGGATTTTTAATTTAAAAGACTTAATAAATGCTGGAAAATTTTTTTAAAAGACCCAAGGATGACCCTTGTTCTGTGCTAAAAGTTCCTGGAGCTACCTGCTATAGGAATGATTTCAAATGTCCAGACCTACAGAGAGATTAAGTAGCCTCTCTTCTGTTCCAGCATTTCATTTTTTCAGTGCATGAATATGCATACAGATAGAAGCAAAATTAACTGTGTCATTGAAACAATTAATTGAGACTACATGCCAAAAAAAGAAAGTAACTCCATAGTGGTTACAGGGAAAAATAGGTCATTTTGGCCAGCAGGTTCAGTTTTTATTTCTGACCTAATTAAAAAATATTTTGCTGAGGATAACTGTTACTTGCAGATTAGCAATCCAATATCATATGTCTTTCAATTAATTATTTATAAAGGATATTTCTATTCTAGGTCATACAGCGTAGGATAAATCTCAGCTTCAGTGATGTGTTAATGAGCAATGCCAGAACATATATTGATTCATCACTTTCATTTAATGACTTGGAAATGTTTAATACTCCTAAAGTATTAGGAATGCTCCACCATCTCTCTGTACTCAAATTTCTAGGATGTTTTAAGGAAAGGAGCTGAAAGCTAGGGATCAAGATCTTTATAAGGTTTAATCAGAAGCTGAGTAACTTTTCAAGGTTAATTATGACTGACAAGATTATACAATGGAAAATGTTCTTTTTCATTTTATATTTACTTAACAAGGAATTACTTACACTGTAAGGGTTATAACAAAAACATTATAGGAATAAAGCTGGAAAGTATAAGGTGGTGCTATTGTACAGATACTTTTGCATTTGTTGAATGTCTTGAGGGAATACCTTCTAACTGGATAGCTGGAAAAGGCTGACATTAGAAATAACATCACTTGATATTTACAGTAGCTTTATTTTTACTCCCACAGTGTATAATTTTAGTGAAGGTGCTTAGTTATTAACATATTAATAATATTTTTCCCATATACCCTTACATATCATTGTCTTCTCTTAAAATTATTATATAATAATTGTGTTGTCATAAAGCACCCATACCTAATAGAATTTTCTATTGACTTCTCAGAGCAATGAACAACGACAGAATTTTATGTTTCTAACAAAGGTGAAGGAACAGTTTTAATGTGAGTGTGATTTTCATCATCTTCTTAATTTCATTCTTGAAACAAATGGAAAAAGAGTGTATTGGTGGTACAAAATTTCAAGCTATTATTTTCTAGAAGATCAGCAAAAAAAAAAAAAAAAAAAGCAAAAACCCCACCATAAATTAAAGTACTTATAAAATGAAATTTCTTGGACATATTTAATAGACAAAAAAAAAATTAACAATTTTACAACTTTTTCTGTTGACTGTATACAAAGTTTATCTTCTAATGGGTGTCTTTTGATTACTGCTCTAGTTGCAGTTAGAAGTTTTTTCTTTTCATTGTTTCTTGTGCCAAAATTCACAAGATCAGTTTTGGCATTGCTGGAATTTTTTAGAAACTTTCTTGGTTTTTTTGTATTCTGTAGGACCTGAGGAGTTGTATGGATTTTATTCTCAATCAAAATCAGTAATGAATCAGGCTAATCTCTGGTCAAAATCTGTGAAACCTAGAAGTGTGAAAAGTGAGGAAATAAGTCAAGAGCCAGCTGGAACCACTTACCCCTGTCAGCCAGTTTTCACTCAAGAGTGGGGCTGTCACAGGAATCTAGCCCTAAAATACTATTTGATATTGCCACATGTTTTCACTAGAAATATTTTAAAAGGCATGCACCACAAGCAAGAATGATTTCACCAGTCATAGCACCATGCACCTAAATCTCAAGTATCTCCAAACAAACAGTTTGGGTTAACTCTGAACGAAGGGTCTGTAGCAGGAAGAAAGGGTCCAATGTCCAGCTGTAACTGCAGCAGAAGTCACTGCAGGCCAAGTAGTAACACCAGGACTGCAATTTGCACAGGAAAACCTGGTTTAAAATGGTAAAACCTTTGCAATCAATTAATCAGTATTTATTCCTTTAGTGCTGACAGTCTTGTTAAAAGTTAATCAAGATGTTGCTCCTAGCTCTATTTAAATCTACTTTCCTAAAACTTAGGTTTTAAAAGATCATTGTATTTGTCATTTTCTTATGACCAGCATCATATTTCTATATATTTGTATATCTATCCATTTGTATATACAATTTAATATTAATCTGTTCATAAAAAAATTTGACCTTGATAGTTACATTTGCAGCTAAACCCTCTTTTATTTAGTTTTGAGGTTTTCTTATTAAAATCAGCTATTATTAATTTAACTGCATGCAAAACCAGAATAAAATCAAGATGTTCAGTATCTCTATTTTCATAGCTTACAGCAGCAAAAACCCTCCGAACTCACAACTTTTTTCTCATAATTATAATGTATTTATTTGGTGAAATTTTTCTATTTTTTCACTGTTTTTCATTTTTCTAGTAAATAAGATAAAATGTTTTTCATTTACACTTATTCATTTGAAACTGAAGGACAAATAGAGGGAGAAATTACAGGAAGGTTGGGGGAGTATTATGATGCATACTTTTTAAGACAAATAACAATTGCAACAAATAAACAAATAAAAGCTGAAACCCCCAAACAAACCATGGTGGGAGAAAATGGAACCAATTTGCACCCATTTGGTCTCTATTTCTAGAGACCAAGAAAAAAGCTCAGTTAATCACTTAATCCAAACTGTTTTTCAGAACTTGGTTTAGGCTGCTCAGGGCTGTTCCAGGTTGCAGCTTGGAAGCCTCAGGGGATGGAGCAGGCAGAGCCTCCTTGGGAAGCTGCAGCCCTGCCCAGCTCTGCCCTGCTGTGAGAAAGCCTTACCAGCAGCTCCCCTGTCTCTGCTATGAGAGAGGAGCACCTGGAAGAGGGGTATGACAACACCTTTTCACCAAACTGAAGTGTGCTGAGGGCCATAGGAAGAGCCCTGAGTGCCATCTCAGTTTGTCTCCTCACACATCCTAGGGACAGATCCTGAAAGTGCTGCATGGTGAGAATGTGGGAGCCAATGGAAGCAATTTTGTCTCAAAAGAAAAGGTTGACTTAAGCTTTTTACTATCACCTATAGTAGTGGCAAATAGCTGTTTGCAAGGGCACTGTTGCAAACACAGTCTCCTGGTTGGTGAAATTTATGACCTGATGAATATTTCGTCACTGACTTATAAAGAACTTTCCGTTTTACCTGCAATGTATAGACCAAAATTCCATAGAATATTTGTAGTGGATTGATTTACAAAAATATCTAAAGTGGTCAGCTTTAGGAAGCAAAGAGAAAACTTACCAGGTTTTTTTTTAATCAAAAGGACAAGCTCAGTTATGAAATCTTAATTAATTCTAGGAGTAATCAAAGTCTTTAGGTTTTACCCTTTTAGCATTATTTTAGCCATTCTACTTAAATTCCTGTGCAATTATAAACCACATTTTGTCAACAGCAGATAGATTCAGGTCATGAAGTTTTCATTAATAGCACAGACTTATTTGCAATGGTTGAATACCATCAAAGTGACTTCTTATATCTACTGAACATGTATCAGACTCTCTAATTATTATTTTTGTGTAAAGAAATTTAGCACAGTTGGGCAATACATCTTCACCATTATAACATTTTTACAATATTATTTTAAAAATATGAGTGGTCACCAATTAACAAGTATTTGTTTATTGATAATTTTCATGGAAGTAGTGATAATACATAGCAATACAATTTCAAAATATCACAACAATGAAGACCATTTACTCCAACAGAATCTAACTAATAATAATAAGTATGTAATAAAGGATTGGAGTAAGAATGTTTACCTGAAAGACAACTAATAGTTCCTGTGAATTTGCATAGAGTTACATAAAATTATACTATATTCACAGAGCTATGAATCTGTGAGAAAGCTTGATTCCAAAGATAAAAATTCCAAAGATAAAAAAAACTATATTTTGCAAGAGTTTTATGCCTAAAACTATATTCAGGTACTGGACTTCAAACACATTTTACAGATCAATAGGATTTGTTTTATGCTTAATTTTCAAGAGCACTCTAGTAGCTTTTTAGAAGTTAGACACATGAATAAATATGTTCAGCTGAAAAATTATACAAACACAGCCTATACTTTTATATTCGTGCAGGTTTTCAATCTTTATGACTTAATATTTCTATACATGAGATTAAAACATTAGTTAAGAAGAAATCCCTATTACTTCCATCGTGTTACTCTATTCTTCTACATTGTGTTGGCAATGGCTGTAGTATAAAATGCTTACTCTCACTTAGAACACTAGTGGAAGCTGCTTACTGCCCTCTGTAGAGAGGTAATATTATCATTTTACAGCTAGCTAAAACCACAGTAAAAGTCAACTTTATTTTGTCACTCTTTTCCTTCTCTAGTGTGATCTTGTGTTGAGAAGTAGTCTGTAAATTTATAGGAAATCTGTTTTTAAGGAAACAAGACTTTATAGAATACTTGACTTAGTTTGGTAGCAATTAATATTTTTTAGTTTTACGTAGGATAAGTTCAGTATTTTGATAAACTGATTATTTAATATTTAATTTCTAGAGTTTAAGGTAGAGAAAGGAAAACATCTATCATGGAAATGAATATGTTTTTGTTGAAATCATTTATTAAAATTCAGACCCAGAGAGGGAGTGTACTTATCCTTTTATAATTATGTTCCCAGCATCACAGCATACTATAGCCACCATTATAATCTGAGCTCACATTAGGGTTATGGTTGAAAATATTGGATTTAATGAATAAGAATTCCAAACTTGAAACTATTTGAGATTTCTTGGATATTGAAATGCACTCTGCAGGGAAAAAAAAACCCTGCATTTTCGGGAAATAGTTTCTTGCCATTTAACTGATGCTGTAAAATATAGAAGGAATAATACCTGAAATAACTTTCTAAGGTTTAGGGCACTTAAGGTTCTGTTCTTATATTTTAGAAACAGCAGTCACATCGTTTTTTATTATTGGTTGTTTATGGTTCCAGTTCCTCAGGCTCCAGGTTCTGCTGCCATAACTTTCAGAAATATTTTGCTAAGAGAGTTAGCATAAGATATGAGGCACTGTTATCCAAGAGTAAGTCATAGCTCTGGCTTATTCTTGGAGGAAATGAATGGTAGTAAAACAAAGGAAAGGACATGAAATGGATCCTGATGGTCATTGTTTTCTAAATCCCTAAGGTTGGGTCTAAGTATGAAATGTGAGAACAGCTCAGGGCCCCTGTGGTGCTCAGGACCCTCTGGTGCACCCGTGTGTCAAAAGGAAAGTGCACACTGGACTACCTGCACTGAGCCATTGCACAGCCTGTCAGCTCTGGGAGCAGAACATTTGCAATTCAGCCAAGTGCTGAAGGTGCACAGCTTACCAAGCAGACATGGGCTAAGTGATTGAGGTGAGCTCTGTTGCACAAAACTGTAATGTGCTGAGTAAATGTTCCCTAGGCAGTGTTTGGGAAGAGTTAAACAGGACTGAATATAGCCAAAGAGGTCATTAAGAGCAGCAGACTCTAGCCAGTACAGGACACTGGATGTTAACGATGGAGAGCTGCAGGTTTCATAGCTTCCCCTGGTTAGGTGTCTCATAGAAAGGCATGAGAGGAATCATCCAAGACAAATGCTCCCTGTTTCATGGGGCTTCCCACTGGGACAGATGCCAAGATAGAAGAATATGTCTTACAATTCATTTCTCTCCTAGGCCTCATTCAGAATTTTTGGTAGGCACTCTCTGAATTCAGGAACTGCAGCTGAGAAAAAGTACAGATATTGCATTTTATCAACTAACTTTTGACAAAAATTAATGAACTATAATTACATAATAGAATAAAATAGAATTAAATGAAAGAGCATAGCATAGCATAGCTAAAGTTGGAAGGACATCAAAAGACCTTCTGATCCAAACATTCACAGGAAAGGTGGCCTAAATATTGGCCCAGTACTGGCAGGGGATTCATACTTACCTCATCCTATCTAAGGACACTGGCCATATGTGCTTGGGAAAAATAATTATTATGCCCATATTGCTATTGGTTTTTTGTTTGTTTTTGAACAAACTTGTTTGTTTGTTTCTGTCTTTTAAAACACACAATTTGCTTTTGATGGAGTTTCTGGGAGCCAGGGGAAGTGTGCTTTTTGGCTACATGTATGTGGGGTATGTGAAAGCTGCAGGCATTCGTGATAGTTTTCATGTTGTAACCAGATCTAATGACAATCCTTGTGTAACTGGGAAGCAGCACTCAAGGTTTGAAGGCTGCTCTGATTACAGATTCCTATATTCAGTCGCACTCATATTTAGATTACAGATGTTCAAGGATTTAATTTTGGAAAGTAGTTAGACAAAAGTGAAACTGGTAGGTAAATTCTTAAAACTATCTGATTACATTTGTAATTCCCACTTGTGTTCAATCCATTTCAGTTGCCTTTTATGTGCTGGTATGTATCTGATTTCATCTGTGGATGCTTGGATAACCGTAGTCTGACTGTACATCTGCCTTGTTTTTCTTAAGTGTTGTACCTCAGTTTAAGAAATTGTTCTAATGTGGGGGTCAAAAGACTTTGATGAGCCAGGCTGCCTGTAAGGAGAGCTGCTCTCGAAACACTACTACAGCTGGTGGTTCAGTTTCATTTTGAATTGTGAAATTCTAGTTTTCTTTATAATCATGCTAGGCGTTTGTTGTTGGTATTATCTTGTGGTAATGTCCCACAAGTGCATTATATGTTAGCCTGGATTCTGTGGCTCAAAAGTATGTGTGCTGAAAAACCCCCTCCCTAAGCATAGGAGATGCAGACTGGCAGATACTACTCTGCATGTGCAAAAAAAATAGAAAAATGCCTGCTAATCTTTCCCATAATATGATAATATTTTCCAGATACAGAAGGCAAGATTAACATTTAGAAGGAAATTCAACAGTATCTTAAATTAATAGAAATAAAATCTCCAGACTTTAATATTTAATGCATAACAACATTCTCTACTGGTAATACAACAGTGATAATGAACAGCTATAACAAATATATAATTTTTCCCCCTACTGATAAACCTTTACAAGAAAGGTTGCAATCTCTCTCTGCCTCTTATTCGCTTTTGCTTTTGTAGCATGTCATGTAGTATGTATAAACTCTATTTAGAGAGATAATTTGCCACAAAATTTTTCACAATGTAAAAGGTTACTAATTCACACAAAGTCAAGCATTAAGGCAGAAAATGCCTGTTTGAATGAGATTTTTTTTTTCTTTTCTGTATAATGTCATATTCTCTACAGTACAGGAGGAAGTAAATGGTGTTAGAAGCAGTAAAACTCATTTCTTATTATTGCTGTAATACTGATCTTGGCATTTTGTGAAACAGCCCCCCATATAAAATGAAGAAGAAAAAAGAAGAAAGTGAATATACTGTTCAAATTAGGAAACAAATGCTTAAGAGATTTTTACAGACTAGTAAAGAGGACTCTAATTTCCTGTGTTTTTCTGTCCTCTAAATGGAGTTTTGAATTATAACAACATACACAACCATTGGGAATTTCAGACCCATAGAACTCTCTACCTTGTTTCAGGCAGTAGAACTAAATTTTGGTGATATTACAGCAAAAATGTTAAAACCAAAATCTCTCCTATGAAATACACAAACCATTATGAGCCATATCAATATGTAAGACAACCAGAAAAATAGAAAATAATTTTTAAAAAACACAAAAAACCAAACAACAACAACAAAAAACCAAAAAAAAAAAAAAAACCCACAACAAAAAAAAACACAACAAAATAAAACACACAGTACCCTAAATACAATACTGCACAGCAAAATATGCTCAAAACTGAAACTCACTCATCTTCCAAGGAAGTACACTGTGTTTTCCTACTACTTGTAACTCTTTGAAAGGCCTGGATGTAGTCCCATGTGGTCAGTTGTGCTAATGTCATGGATTTATCTCAAATGAGTCAGAGGACTTAGAAGAAAAAAAATAAGACAGTTTAAGAATACAGAAGGGTATAGTATCTCCCTCTGTCCCCAGGAATAATTGCAGAGGTGAAAACACCAAAGGGAAACAAATGTGTAAGTCTGATGGACATCAGAGGGTTAGTGCTTTTTTATAATCACATTTTCAGGCTTAGGGGAAGAACCTTATTTCACCACTGGTCTAGTTGAGAAAATTATTAGCAGCTATATATTTCATATGTTTTATGTCAGCCTTCAGCACTTAACAAGCCTATTAAAGTAGAGAAATCTTTCAGGGAAGAAATCAGGAAAGCAGTATATTGAGAGCAATTCAAGGAGTAGAAATTTAGCCCAAATAAAGGTGAGTTTCACTGCATGGATTAAAATACTCAAGTCATAATGTCTGCATATAGGATTTAACGTATTTCCCTGAATGTAGGCATCATGTGCCAGCAGGTTTGGAGCTATGAGGGAGCTGCACCTTTCTGGAACTGGACTGGTATACCAGAGGGATGCTCCAGGATGTCTCTGATGGTACTATATACCTATGTATAAGCAAATTAATCTTCTAAAAGTTGTCCACATAAAAAGCATTTGTCTAAGCCATCATTATACCTAATAGTGGTCAGTCATTGACAAAATGTATGTCTGCTGTACATTGATGTGAGTATATGTGTAGGCTTTGCTGTCTGTGTTTAATGGGTACTTAGACACACAGGACATAAACAAGAACCTGTGTGTATGCGCCTAATTTATGTGTCTTCATTCTTGAGCTGAATCCTACCCTTTACCTATGGACATTTATATAAAGTACTGCTTGTCTCAGAATGTGAAATTCAAGATTTCAATGACACAGATAAAAAAGGACTTAAGATTGTCCTGAATTAAGAAATCTCCACATCTAAAAGATATATTCGTCAATTTAATAGAGACTTAGAGACTTGATTTTAATTCTTTTAATTGAATGTAAAACAGATAATGTTTGTAGACTTCATTTGGATTAAAAAAAGCAAACAGTAAATAATTCTTCAAGTTCAACATATCATTTCAAATATAATTGTGAGCTCAAATCTAATGTTCAGTGACCTCTGATTTTTATGTGAGGAAAATATGTGTGCAACATTTCTTATTTACAGTGATAGATTTTTATGAATGACCCATTAAAATCTTCTTGCAAGTTGAAAAAAATTGGGAGAATGTAGTGATGCTTATAAAAAATTTTGTCAGGAAATTTCTCCTGTTTAGGAAATTTACAAGAGACCCCAAACAATTGATTGGGAAGTTTAATTTCACGTGAAATGCAGAAGAATTAAGTGAACATTTCAGAGCTGCTCATTTCAGACTCTCATTTTCCATTCAGGATACCTTGGAAACAGAATTCTGGGCCATCTCAACCAGATCAATGCTTCAACCCTCAGGTTAAAGGTTGAAATGACTGAGTCTTACTTAGGTCTCAACTATGCCATATATTTTTTCTCTAGTCAGTATGAAGGATAAAGCATGATCCAGCATGACGAATACACCTGTACAAGAAAAAAAAAAGCAACTGAATTGCACCAAAAACTTTTATTTTTTTTTAATTGAAAGGCAAAAAAACACAGTCAATAAGAGCAATTTGCCATAGTAACATAATTTTGCATTAATAAGATATCTTCATTGTGGATATACTTTTCCTTTCTCCCTATGGAAGCAGTTATACTTCATGAAACTACTTTAATTTCACTGGACGAAAGGGAGAGGGGCTGACATTAGCCACAAGGCAAATGGAGGAGCAGCTCTGAGTATCACCAATCAATATTTATGCCTGTGGCTACCATAAAACGCTGGGGTAAGAACAGATAGGTTTGGGTTTTCCACTGAGCAACAGCAGAGTACCTGTTCTGAGGGGCTTCCTCAGCTCATCCTATTTCCCAGGTTCCAGGTTTTGCTGCTGGAAAACCGGAACTGAAAGCAGGGTTCCACTGAAATGGGAGCTGATGTTCGAAGTGACAAAGTGGTAAAAAATTTCTGGACTCTTCCTATTTCCACTGCTCTGGCAAACCACTAAATCATACCCAAAGGGCAACATTTGCAGCAGCAGAGCTGCTTTGTTCCCCCGACTGAATCATTGCTCATTAGCCTTATCTTTAGTAACAATTATCATTTCTCATGCTGTGCAGGCCCAGTGAATCTTAGGTAACGTGGCTTCAGGCTGGATACAGGACTTATGCACACACCCTGTGGCAGATTTATTAAGTACAAGAGGATGAATCTCAAGGGCAACTCACAGAAACCTGAGCAAGTCTTTTTTATAGATTCCTTTTTAATGTTATCATTTGAATGGATCATTTTGCATATTGAGTCATAAATTTCCAAGAGATTATTTCATTCAAAAAATAAGAATGAGATAATGTATGGGATTTTGGTGCCCAGTTATACAATATATAGCAGTCATATTTTCTCATGTCAGTTAAAAAATTCATAAATTTGCAGGACAATATGTACATGGAAAAGCAGGATGAGGCCTTTTCACCTATGGATGTACCAGGGCTACCAACTGTTACATAACTAATTTTGCTTTGAATACTACAGTGCCTCTTGGTGCTGTATAAAAATAATCAAGGTTTTCTACTTGATAATTCATTCTGATTAGGTGTTTTGCTTTGAAATAGCTTTTATTGTTGAATTTAACGGGCTGTTTTTATTACTAGCATTAGCAACCTTAAGAACTAGCTTCTCTTGTTCTTAGTTCTTTTTTAAAAAACCTACACCAGAGCAAAAGAATTTAAACACAATATACATTTTAAAAAGTTTAAATTTAGAAACATAAAATAGAAAGTTCAGAAAATATTTGTAAAAAAAGATAAGTAATCACTTTCTGATAAATTCCCTGACTGGAATAGTGACACCATGTTGTCCAACATTTATGGATTTATGCAGTAACTTCTCTTTCCAGTATGTTGCAGCTGCTTAGGTGGCACCAGTTTCCTGCCCAGCATTGTTAACTTTGATTTTCATAGGTCACAAATACACAAAAATTTTTAAAATCCTCAAAATCCTTTAAAACAGACTAATTTATATGGCAGAATAAATATGGCTACTGAACTTGTGGTAGTTTATGTTTGTTATATTTTAGTGTTGAATTTTTGTGTTGTCTGGAAAAGAAATAGTAGAAACCTGTGTGACAAAATATGACTGGCAGTTACATGCTGAGGATGAAAAATTAATTCTACATATATGAATTCTTTCTATTCTGCAAAATATATAAATTTGTGATAGAGAATATGTTCAACCCAATTCAAAATAAAGAATGGATTGATACAAAGATTAATGAGATGGGTAGAAATTTCATTGTTAGCTTTTTATTCAACACAGAGTTGGTCCTGAATGTAATTACATGGATAAAGAAAATCTGCCTTTTTGAACAAGCGATGGATTTTAAATTTTTTTTAATGACCCCGATTGGCATTTTTTAGAAATTTTATTCCTGAAGTAGGAGTTCTCTTCTACAAACAAAGAGAGCCATATTTTACCATGGAGAATTATCACCAAGTTATTTGAAGCACTGGGAATTGTTTGTAATTCTGTTATGAAATGAAAATAGGTCTGAAACTATCACCTTAAAAAGGTGTAGACACTAACTTATTAATAACCATTTTCAAGAGCTGGTCAAAGTGGACAAGAAGGTTGCATTAGAGAAGGAGAAATCACCAAAGAAAATTTCAGCCAACTCTGGCTTTTTACTCCTAGAATCTCCTCAGGATAGTAACAGAACTGTGTGAATTGCAGGCAGCCCACCAGCCCTCAGGAACAGCGGAGCACAGCAGCAGAATTTATTCTGCTCCTCATCTTGACATTGCTTTTAGTATGACAGCCAGGCAAAATACATTAACCATCATTTTAGTATAGAAATGAGTAAAGAAAATTGTTCTTAGATATGCACAGGGATCCTAACCAGGATACTCAGGTAGCATGAGACTTGTTTTAATAAAAGTCAGAGGTCATAATATCCCTCTGCCTCCGTTTCTCTATTTTTTGCAGTGAAAGTCATGACTTTTATTTATTCCTCCCCAAAACTGTTATAATTATGACTTGACTAGTAATCACAGATGACTATGAAGAGCTAAAGGATTATGTAAATACAAATTTTTTTCTTGTTATTGTGCTGTCTAGTACATTGTTCTCTCATCCTCCCTGCCATTAAGCTGCCATCAAATGCAGTTTGTACAGTAAACGCATTATAGCCTTAATCCATGCTGTTATAATTTTAGAAGCCATAATAGTGTATCTTACTGGCTTGATAAGTATACCTGGGTAGCTAAATTCAAACTCTTTTTCTAATTAAAGTGAAGAGGGCTGTAGTTTCCCTTAAGCTTTCTGGTTGTTTGTCACCACAGAGCTTTCATGGGGTTAACTCATAAAGTAAAATTTTTCTTAACACTGTCTTGGGAGCGGCATTAGCTCCCAAGTCAGAGCATTTTCTCTATTAAACCCCTAGACCTCCCTTTATGCTCAAGATTAAGCAGAATCTCCTTTCTACTGGGGCTAATAATTCCTTTTTATCTAGAGGTAAATGAAATTCAAACACGATAAATACCACAGGCAAAACAATGCAATGCTAGCTTATTTGTATGTTTATAGCCTCATACAAATGGATAGGTCTGCTCAGTTTTTAATTACTTCTGTTATTAAACCTCCCTTCAGAAGGAAAAAACAGTTTTTGAAGAAAGAAACCAATGTTTAGCATTTCGCAGCAAAAAACCCTTCATCAATCACCTGACCTTTCTCAGCCTGCCATGAGGTTACTTCAAAGAAAAAAGTCAGTGGGCAAAACTGGAAATCTCAGATGTCTCCCAGCTTTATTCCTAATTCAAGACTCAAGACACCTAGAAAGGTTTCTGAATTCAGCTGACCATTTTCTGTGCAAGCAAAGAGAAAATGGGAAAAAAAAAATGTGAAAAGCATCACAATAAATCTGCAAGACTTTTTCACCTTTTATTTTTAGGTTTCTTTGCTTTGTGGGAGGACAGAGCTTTATGTTTGCCTCCTCCCTGTGAAAGGTAAAAGCTGCATTTGATAGCAGCCAGGGAAGCCCCAAAAGAGCTTGACATACCATGCTCTTGTGCTATGCTAGCTGAAATCCGTCCTCTGATTCAGAAAAGACCTTCAATTATCTTCACAACTTGCAGATAACTATTGAAAGGAAGGGAGACCATGAAGGTGGTGACCAGAGACAATAACTTACTTACAAGGTGTGTAGAAAGAGACAGACCTTCACACTAATATGAAGACTGCATTGAGGAGTATCACTAATTTAACCTATAGACCATATTCCAGGCAAACTTTCATACAGTTCTCTATGTACATATTAGTCAGCAGAAATCACAAGTCTCAGATTATTATTTCATCAGATTAGTTTAGGACTTCGTATTTAAAGTAGAAGAACAGTTATATAGATTCTTTACAAATTCATTAGAATTTCGTTCTTACTCACTGATTTCAAAACTGTTTATCCAGACCAAAAATGTTCAATTTTATTTCTGCATGTATATGTAAGACACAAGTTGGGGTTTTTTGGTATGCAAGGTGATACTATTGCTACTTAAACTGTGAATCTGTTGAAATGCAGGTAATAACTAATCAGCAGCTAATATTTGTTAAGAAGTACTGCTCCTCCTTTCTTTGACCTAAAGGAATTCTCTCAGTGAATGCTTTAACTTAAGGAGCTTTTAACCGAGAAAAATCCATTAGAGCAGACTGTAGTTAAGTATACTTTTGGCAGCTAAGATGGTGCACATGATGGTTAGGAGAATCTGCAACACAAATCCCCACAGACTAATCCCCAAAACTGCTGAAACAATGGAAATTCTGTCATTATGTAGCAATTTGGGCTTTGGTTCAAATGAGAGAATTCTTTTCAAAGTGTGCATACTGCGCCGGTATTAAGTTGATTATATGTTAAGTAATTTAGGCACTTGCTTAAAGTTGCTTGCTCAAAGTTAGCAGTATGACATGAAAAGTGAGAGAAGATTAGTGAGAGAAGAAGAGGAGTAGGACTTCCAAGATAAAATTAACAGAACAGTGGTAAGAGAGAGCAGGAAAGGAAACTTCTGTGCCAGGAAGTGGCCCACAGGGAGTTCTCCAGAATCAGCTTTAATTAATGTTCCAGTCCACAACCCTTGTACAAAAGCTGAGATCTGATAGAGATTGCTAATAGCATAATGCTATCCTTTATCATTTTAACTCAAAGGAATACATCATGAATGAAATGAATGACATAGAAGACTGGTGTAATAGAAACGGCCCAAAGTATCATAGTGTAAAAAGGCAAGGCCAGGAATTACTTAATGTAATCTCTAATCATAAAGTAGGTAATAGATTACTGAGCAAGAGAGGGACCTTGGGGCAGTCCCAGAAATAATATCAGACATGAATATTTTGCAGCTACGGAAAAGACAAGTGTATAACCAGATTTTATCAGATATGTTTTCAACAGAGCGAGGGTATAACTACACAGACCAGCAAAGCCTCCTCTTAAAGACAATAGCTTTGCTTAGGAAATATGATTTCAAATGGGAATAAGGGCAGAGAAGGGCTGCAAAACTGATTATAGGGACACAGAACCTATGATACCCAGTGAGTGTGAAAGGCATTGTTTCATTCAGCCAAACAAAGAAGAGGCTGTGAAGGGAGAGAAGTGCTCTGTATAGTTAGAAGGCTATAGGTAAACTCAAAGGAAAGAAAAATAAAAGAAAAGGAAACAAAAGCATATATATTGTCTGGGCAGTACAACAAGTACATTTAAAATGGCACATAATAATTTTGATGGGAATTTGGATTCTGGATCATCGAAGCATTGGGTTTCAGGAAATACTCACAGAAGAGATGGAAGAAAAAAACAAACCTAACTGCTCCCACAGTGCTACAGCTGACACCTGCAAGGGATGGCACTTGTCTTCTCTTGTGACCAGCAGGAAGTTGGGTGTACTTTGGGGGGTAGACGTTTTCATCTCGATGTGAGAACAAGTAGGTGGGGACTTGATCAACAGGTGAAAAAATGAATTATAGTACGTATCACTTGAGTTAGTTTCTTGTATGTTTTAATAGGGATTGAGAAGAAATTTCTGTGGAGATCAATCAGGTTAAGACTTAAACTTCTTATTTGCTCTCCTCCTGGTATCAAACATGAGATATTTTCATTAAGTTTTGCAAGTTGGAGATACTGCACTGTAGCAAAAGTGAAAGTTGTCACAGGCCTATTGGCCAAATATGGCAAGATGATCCTGGCATGGCCAGACTAATATCTGGAAATGTCTGTAAATTTAAGGCAGAGTCTACAAAAGAAAATAGTCCATTAAGGCTTCAGTGCCTACTACAGAAAAATAAGCCTCTAAAGTTGTTCCTTTCTACACACTTTTAACTGGTAAATTTACTTCTCAGTGGCAGTTTAGTTCCTCAGACATAAAAGTCAATGTCAAAAAATGCCATTTGAAATTTTTAAGAGTCCATTATAACTGCCTTTTAAGTTTCCTTGATTAGCACAGAAAATATGGAACAGCTATTAAACTGCTGTTCCCCTAATAAACATTAATTATAAGACAGCAGGTGATTAATCACTGATAATGAGCTATAGATGACTTTTAATGGTCAGCTAATAGTGTCATGGGCCTTTAATGCTGAAAATAATTAAAATTAATATCAGATTGTATGGTGAATACACATGCTCAAATGTGCTTACAGTTCAAAAAGCAGACAAGCAAATAGAGAAGGAATATTGTCGGAGAAGGGAGACGCGGACACCAGATGGTCATCAGCGAAAGCTCATTTATTGCATGATCTTAACCTTATTTTATACTATTAATAATTAGCTCATACATATTGCAAAACTACAGCTCCTGATTGGCTCTTAGCTATTAATACAGTTCCGTTGTTTCTTCATCCTTATAGTTAGCCTTGTAGATAGCAAGTTCCTCTATGCCTTTTGCTAAGCACATTCCTTAGCTAAATGTTTCAGCAAGGGCAGTGTGCCCTTCTAAATACTCTTTCCCTTACTTCTGCACTAGCTCTATTAGATCTTCACAACTGTGACTTCGTACTTTTAGCCAGTCCTGAACAAAATCCTCTACAGAATATCTCTCCCTGTGACCGTGACACTTTCTATCTCAATGCTCTAGGCACGTGCAGGAGGGGAAATATTAATTATTGGTTTAAGGACTGTTTTAGACAGAGCTTGGATTTGGATTATAATTTATGGCTGTTGTTTCTCCCACTGCAGGTGAAAGTCCTAACCAGCATTTTGCAATTATTCTCCTTTGTTGTTGTTCCTGGCACAAGAAATCTTGAATTATAGCATGGAGAGTGAATCCATAATGGCAAAGAAATCTTTTCCATCACTTTTCCACTTCTGGAACAACCTATAGATTATTACTAAGGCACTCCCATGAAAATAGAGATGTGACTTGCAGTCTCTCTCTGGTTGCAAAGAAAATGTAATCCTGTCCTTTCCTTCCTGGATGGCTACGAGTGATGCTGCTCTGTAAGGTTCAGTCTTTAGGGGGGGAAGAGCAGCTCTTTAACTGAAAGAGAGTTACAGCCCTGAGAGGAGATCCAAAACCATTAACATTTTGCAACTTAATATTGTTCAGAATGAAACAATGTGCTTGTTTTCACTCCCTATCCTGTTGGGTCATGTCAACATCCTGGCATTCAATTGCCTTCCTGCTGGGAACCAAACTCTCCCACTGTACTTCTGGAAAGTTCTTTCTAGCCCAAGAGGTGCTCAGCTCAGATTGCTTTGCTTCTTAAGGGCTACTTTTTCTCCCAGCAGAGGTCTAAACTTTGTGTTCAAACAGGTTTTATCCATACTGAATAGTTCCTTCAATATGTTGTATCCCATACTGTGTTTGGCGTTGTTGGTAAAGTGTTAATTTGCCATGTCAGAAAGTGTATGAATGATCATACAGCACAGACAAATATAGGATGGTGCTTGAGCCCATGTCCTGCCTCTCTTCACTTTCTATTGTAGTTAAAGTCTTTGGTACCTAATTTATGTCATTGCAGATTATGGAATCAGGATCTATGTATTAGGGTTTACCAGGATGGTAGCAAAACATTTTTTTTAAGGCGCCTCTTCCCCATTCGTGGACAAATTAAGAATTCTAGTGATACAGCCATACAGAAAATCTGATTGTTATAAAATTCAAAAGAATTTGGGGAATAAAATTATATACATTTTTGGTGGGTTTTTTGTGTTGTTTTTTATGGTTTTTTTAAAATTTTGTTTTTGGAGTTTTTTTGGTATGTAAAAGCCAACAATGGGTACTGGGTTTAAATGTCAAAAGCAAAATAATCAGTTCACCAAGGTGGGAACAGATGTGAATTCAATGTCAAAATAGTCTTGGTTTTGCAATAATTTTTCATACTTTACACTGTCCTTGTCTATTTTTTTTCAGTACATGTCAATATACTGTGTTATCTTGCCACATATTAAGTCCTGATCAGTCAAACCTTTACACAGGTGAACAGCTTTACAAATGTTATCAGGCAAAATTAAGCAAATTTATCTGCCCACATTAGTTGCTTTTATTTGCAAGCTTTTCTGAGAGCTCATGTGAGATTGTAAGGTCTTGGCACATGATACAGCTATCATGAAACTTTGAGTTTTATTCTAAATTTCCACTAGAGTTATTCCATTCACATCACTGGTGGAGCTAATTTCACTTCGCTTTTTGAATTAGCAAAATTTTATTCATTTCAAGGACATATGGGAAATTTGAAATTTTCAGGAAAATTTATGAGCATTCATATGAACTTACAGCCAGATTTTTGATAAGACAGAAGCCAAACTTTCTAAATGTTTGTAGTCATTAAAGAGCAGAAGACAGTTTTTGGAAGAGTTGCACTGTCAAGCACCCATCGGGCTGGCCAAATTCCAGTGCGGAAAATTACATTCTGCTTACTGACAGTTGCCTTTTCTATTTCAAACCTCAAGGCCTGTTTTTTACCTGCTGTCCTAGTTATTAGACTTGTGGTTAACCTGGAACATGTTGCTAAATCCATCACATGCTTATCTACCTTGCTGAATTGTCACCCTGATAATTTATTAACTCTGTTAAGGAAGTGTGCTGGTTTTAACCAGTGTGATGGCAATTTGACTTCTGTACAAAATACAAGAAAGTATTACAAATAAGATCCAGACCAGAATTTCAAAAGCTAATCATTCAGGAAAATTACACTCTAGGTTTCTTGTGTTAATTAGTCCTCTGTCTCAATGCACATTTCTTGTATGCTGTGAAACATGTTTAAACAAAATCAGAGGATGTTCTTCCATTGAACAGTTGAGTACTTGCATAGTTTTAGTCATGTGCAAAACCTAATCAGCTCTGAGCTGCAGATATACAAATTGCATTTTTTATTTATAAAGGGGAAGGAAGCTTACATTACTTGATTGGTTTTCTGCCAACACTGAAGCTGGAGAAGATTTAAAATAATGTTGAATCCTTTCACAAATACCTTAATTGCAAAGGCAAGTGATTAGAGCATCCTTAACTCTTTTTAAAGAGAGTCATGTTGAAACAGAACCTAAGTCTTATCAAGTAATAAGGTGAATGTCAGTGGAAAAGATAATGTGTATGTGCAAGATGATACTGTAATCAGCAATCCCACAGCTCAAGAAGCAGCAGCTACAGTGGCTCATGAAAGCACTCTGGGATCCTGCAGGAGAAATGGCAAAGTACAGCAAGATCATTGCCTTTTTAGTAATAGGGCTGCAATTAGGACAGGATTGCTTTTTCCTTGTTTTGCCCTGTAATTACATATAACAGCCTTGATAAGATTAAGTGCTGTGATAAATTCGGCATTTTTGCTTAGCTGAAAATAGGAACTGTGTGTGTTTTTAGATAACCAGATAATTTAAAATCTCATCATCAAGCTCATTTGTCAGGACTTATTCAAAGATTGAAATCAGTCAGATTTTGTTTCACGTTCAGGCATATCATTTTTGCAACAGAAAGAGATATAATGCTTCCATAGCAACACATTAAATACATAAAGTCCATGCCTTGAGAGCTACTGACATTAGTTTAACATGAATTCTCAACTATTTGTATGAAAAAAAGGTTACTTCATATGTATATGTATGTGTGTGTGTGTGTGTGTGTGTGTGTGTGTGTGTGTGTGTGTAAACATGCAAGTTCATCTGGTATTTCTTTTTGATTAAGTGGAACTTACTCTATATACCAATGAAGCTAAAGACAACCCCCCGTCGTCTCACATATTGTACAAAATCTATTAATAGATGGACATTTAATAGCTGTACAAGTGTATCTTAATGAACCTTAGGATGGTATAGCTTTCCTTGTAATTGCTGACAACTATGTTGCTTTACGTTTAAGATCATGCATGCTTATCAGAGATGCCATTGACTTGTACTTGCTCTGTTTATTGATTACTTAATTAGTTTCCAAGATAGCTAATCAGGGACAAATTCAAGTGTTTAAGCATCTCTTGCTGTGTCTCACTTTGAGCACAAAATGGTGGAGCATATGTTACTTGGAGAAATAAATTAACCCCACTGAACTGAGCTAGTTTAAATCATGATGTAGGGTACAAAGTTGGTGCAAAAATATTAAAGTAATTTGGGGGAAGCTGGTATGCTGTCTCATCCTCCAAAAACTTACGGGAAAGAAGGCTGTATCGGATTCCCAAATGATAATGCGAAGATCATTTTTCCTTTTTCTTCCACACAGTTGTTTACTAAATGTAGGCTTTAACAGTCAGGATAAGAAGCTTTTTGCTCACAACAGCAACCTCTAGGGATTTCTCTGTCACAGAAATAAAATCAAGCAAATGTCAACATTCTTAGTAGTGAACACTGTACATCACAGTTGAAACTGTGTCTATAATTGACTGTGGAGGGTGGTATCTGTCTCAAAAATTTAAACACTGAGCTTAAGCTCACACAGTGTTTTGTTTTGACAAACCCAAAATTATTTGTCTGTAATTTGCTCTTTTAAAGTGGTATTGAGTGTCTATCTTGAATAAAATTTCAGAAAATATTCAAACTAAAAAATTTATATTTTTTAACTTAAAAACTTGACATTAAATGTATAGGTTTTCTGAGAGACTGTGTTCCTTAGTTAATTGTTCAGCATACTTGGTGCAGATTCATGTTATTTGGGCTTATTGAATCTGCTTTATAAAGCAAAGGGCTTGGTGTAAAAAACAATTTTTCTCAGGTTTTAATGAGGTATTTGATGTTAATACAAGAAAGAACTTCTACAGCTACGTAACTTCTAACACAGAATTCACCATAGAATCAAAGAATCATAGAATGGTTTGGTTTGGAAGAGGACCTTGAAGATCATCCAGTTCCAACCTCCCTGCCACAGACAGAGACAGCTCCCACTAGACCAGGTTGCTCAGAGCCCCATCCAATCTGTTCTTGAATTCCTGTCTTCCTGTGGCCTCTGACAGTTTTACCAGGTGTTCAGTGTACTTTTTACAATTCTTTTTGAAAGATGATCAGAAAAACACAGCATATTAACAGGGATCTGTCCAAGCTTAACACATGTTTTTTAGCCCTTTTCCCAATATAGACCTGAAGAGTCCAGTACTCAGGAGTATGTCTTTATTATCTGAGAAACTGCTCTGCTATGATACTCACAGCTGTTTAATATGAGAACAGAGCAACAGTGCTCAAGGCTCCTATTGTATCTTGTAGGCAAGAGAGACGAGATTTGCTTGGCAATCAATCTCGCATTTAAACTCAAAGGACAATAAACCAAAACAGAACTTTAATAGAAGTCAGTGGAGAGGAAAAGTGGGGGAAAATAGAAGAAAAAAATTTTCTGAAAATCTTTACAAAAATAATTTGGCGCAAGTGAGACTTTGAAATAAGGAATATTTTAACTGTTGCCATAAAATCTATATATCACATTTATTCTCAACAAATATGCCAGCCTATGCTTAACTTACACAGATACGTGATTTCTTTCTTTTTTTTTCTCATGCAGCATGCAAGCTCATATGTTATTTAGTAATAGTGGATTGCTATTAAAATATTGATTCCTATGTTAATCACTATTCCAAAAAATAACAGACTTGGAAGAAAGCATGCCTAAATCTAGTGCTTGAAAGAGGCTCTGCCTTCTAATTACCACTCACCAGTATTGCCTGATATTCTGAAATCAGAATATATCAATAGAATTCATTATTTTGAACCTCCTTAAGTTGAGTAATGACATTTTTTGATAAGTCTGACTTTTCCTGGACTATTTTTGCTTCTGAAACCAGTAATAAGTTAATTCAGACTTTGTGTTTGCATGAAAATAATTTAACTTTTTTTATAGTATTCCTTTTAAAATACATAACCAGGATAGATAACTCCTATATATGGTTAATTTTATAATTTAACAAATCTAGAGGTTATTTTATTATTTCAAATCAAATTTCTTATGAGAAATTTATTAGATTGAATTCAGCAGCTCTTAGAATAAAAATGTTTGGCCATTTTTATTTACCTACAGCAAAAATGAAGTCAAAGTGCTTCCAGTGATAACCTCTAGTGGTTTGATTTCTTCATCTACTCCTTCCTTAAAATGAACAGGCATAATAATTTCATAAATATTGAACTTTAATTCAAATAAATATAACTGAATGTAGAATGTGGAGAAAAAGCAATTCAGTAAATACTACCATTACACTGTTTTTTTTACCTGGTTTCTTTTAATTTCAATGGAATCATTATCCTGTAACTAGAAGAAGAGGAAGATATTCTTAAAATCATATATTTGAAGAAACTGAAAATGAAGCATCTCCTGAGAAAAACCAAAATATGTGTTGATTTTTCAACACAGTAATCTACTAAAAATTTTGTTGATAAAACACAGAGAATACAGAAATGTGATGGCATTGAAATCTGGCAGAGAAAAAGAAATAATGAGGAAACTTAAGAATAGCTACTAATAGAATCAGAAAATTGGAAGAGTGCAAGATTTGTTTGTTGGTATTTATGTGACTTGCATAGCCAGGTCTTGCAGTAATTTGAGGGCATATAATTCAATAGTCAGTGCAGGGTCATTATAATCCTCTTGCAAACCCTAACTATAGACCAAAAGAGTAAAAATTACTTGTGGCAATCATTTGTTCACCCAAGTATTCAGTGCACACGAAGCATCATTTACTGTCAACACCAAGAGATTTCACAACACAGTAAGAGACTACACATTATCATGAGGCTATCCATAAGCCATTAGATCTAAAGGATTAATTTAATGAGTCTACATGTAGTAAACTCAGGTTCCAGCTCTGAATAAAGCAAACCTAGAGACAAAGGGAGTTTCAAAAAATTCAAACTAGTAACTAGGATGTAGATGAACATTTCATCATTTTATTGCCATGGCTCAACAGCTATTTTCCAGAAAGACACCTATCATGATGTCATGAACATAAATGTTGGTTTCTGTACGTGTGGAATGAGAAAAATGAAAACTGTTCATAGCTTCTAAAAGGTTTTCGTGATCAGCATTTAATGCAATTCCATACTTGCCAGGTGAGAGGCAAGACACTGAAGTGTCAACATGAAAAGAAAAATCTCATTCCCTTCTTCAGTCTGCTTAACAAGCAATGCAGGGTCAGCAGAATTAGTGCCTTGTACAGGTGGTCCTGAGGCTGTTCCAGTCCAACTTGAGGGCTGCTCAGCAGCTGCTGCTCAGAGGATTCCACAGCACACCACTGATGCTGCTTAAACAGCATTAACTTTAGCCCTGTTACCATGCATTGAGCTGTGCTAAAAATATGATGCTAGAGAGAAAAACTGATTTTTGGCTGTTAAAGCCCTCTCCTCCTTTATGCTGAGAAAGCTCAGCTGAATACCCACGGAGATGCTTCTGAGGTCTATTAAGAAGAAACAGCGTGAAGCTTGCAGTCGCATCAAAGATACTGTATCAGATCAGTGTTACATGACAAATTACCACAGTCTTAAATGGTGAGGAAAAAACAGTGTGAATAAGGGAGGCTGATATAATTAATGTTTCCACTTTAATAGGTATCATTCTGAGAATTTTAGTTTCACAGTAGGTAAGCAGCTTAAAGAAATATTTCTATTGGGTATTGTATTTTAGTATTGATTCATAGACAGTTGTTTGATAAATCAAGTTCCAGCATTAATAATGATATTCAAAAGTATAAGTATGCCACATCTGATCTTTTTACTTGTCAGAGAACTATTTTTCTATGTGTTCTACTCACTGGCTTTTGAAAAGTTTGTTGGTTTCTGTGGAGTCACTAACATGCGAGTTTCTTGAGAGCATGTTAGAGTTTGGGGAGTTTGGGGTTTGGTTTAGGGTTTTTTTGGTTTGGTTTGATTTGATTTGGTTTGGGTGGGATGGTTTGGGTTTTTTGGGGGGTTGTTTTGTTTTGTGCAGGCAGGAACACAGGAACAATCAGTGTAAAGTTAAAAAATGTTCCTTTCTTAGTCTCTACTTATGGAAATGCACACCTGTCATGTTGCAGGCTCTTCTGTCTGGGATTCTTTCAAAGAAATCCTCCCATTCGTACTACCTGTATGACAGGGGGCATGCTCCAGTCATACCAGGCTCTTCTGAGAGACAAGATAAGAGCAATGGGCACAGGCTGAGAAATGAGGGATTCCATCTGAACACAAGAAAAAACTTTTTTGCTATGAAGGTGTTTAAACATTGTCACAGTTTGTCCAGAGGGTTTATGGAGTTTCCTTGGAGATATTCAAAAGCCATCTGGACATGGACCTGGGCAAATTATCTAGCTGACATTGTGTGAGCAGTAGGGGTGTACTAGATGATATCAAGAGGTCCCTTCAAACCACAAAAACTCTGTGGTTGGAGCTCTAACTCCGTGTTGTGATAAACCAGCTATGAGCTGTTCAGTTTCTAGGTACTGAAATAGTTCAGTGAGTACCTGCTTGGAATTGCTGCACCACAACCATCATACAGCAGCTATTCCATCTTCCTTCCATTCTACTCACATCTGAAAATTTGCTCTCTTGTGAAGCCACATCGTTCTGGGGCTTTTACGAGCAGCTGAGATACACAGCAGTATTTGTGTTGAAATACAAATATGAGTGCAAGATGATAGCAAACAATATTTATCTGATCTTTACAGTTTTTGAAAGGTACCTACAGTGTGTGTGCCAGGGAGCTCCAAGAGCATGGATGATCCATGAAGCAGAATGAGCTGGGAGTTAAGACTAGGTGTGGCATGGGCAGGGCAGTGCCCTCCCTCATGATGCACCTGGGCAGAGTGGTGAGAGACAGAATCCGTAGACTGTCCCAGACAAGATGGGTGACAAGTCCAAGGTGAACCCAAGGAAACCCTCAGGAAGGGAGAAAAAAGATACAATGTAGGTGCAAGGTCTACCCAGGAAACCTACAAAGCAGGATATCAGGAGGCAGGTCTGAGCTCAGGGACACCTACAACTTAAGACAGCTCTTCATGTGCAGGTTTGAGCTCAAACAAAACCCCAGTGCCCGTGGGCAGAGGGGGTAGACACTAGCAGTAGATACCACTTTTATTTATTTTTTGTATTGTACCAAGGATCTGAAACAATTTTCATTAAACTAATTATTTTTGTAATTGTGTTTGATGCCTATAGTCAAAAGTATTTATCAAACATTAATACAACATGTTCATCCTTTTCACTAGTTTTCTTTCCTCCTTTAAAAGTATGAAGGGATTTTTTCTTTTTCTGTTGGTAGCTGACAGTTCTATTGCATGTACAGAGTTTTAAAGAGAAGTCCATTTCACTTTAAAATTATTTCTTTGTTAGTGCTTTCAATGACGATGATGATGATGATGATTTTGAAGCACAAAAGAAAGGAGGTAGGAATGAACTGGTTGTCTGTTTAAAGAATCTTCTTTAAACTTCTCAGAATCCCATGCCAAAAAAAAAAAAAACAACATAATTTTCTATGCAGCCAGCAAGAGTGTACTAGGAGTGTGAGTCTAAATCCTGTTCAGTAAAAAAAGCCCTTTCACTGATTTTGTTGTCCTAAACAGTGCACAGGGCCAATTCACATACCAAGGTGAGGTATTTCTATTTTTTATTCTACTTTGTGTGAAATAGGGAGCTCAGTGATAACCCACAAAAGACTGGCTCCCTGATCATCACAACCTCACACCATGTATACATTATAACAAAAAAAAAATCAGCTTTCATTACTTACAGCTTATATAACTTTTTAATTAATTACCATTCAACCCCCATTTGCTGGTTGTATCTCCTGCTCCGCATTCTAATTAGTGTGGATGTGCACTTCTCCCCTTCATTTGAGTCTGGGGTCTGTTTTGAGTAGGTGGGCAATGAGTCCCAACCTCCTACTGCTGGAATTACCTTTCCCCCAGTTTCTGCTCAGTTCTGCCGACCTCACTCCTGGTGGCTCTCATCCAGACAGCCAATTCATCTTGGAATTGTCTTCACTTTTCCTTGAAACAAAAGATTAGCCAAGCATGCAACATTAATGATGCAATTGCTTAATCATAACTGTCCAGCTAGAGCTACTAATAAACAGTTAAAAAACCAAATTGCAAAATTTAAAGTATTGAGGAGTTCAAATCTTGAGGGGCTTAATATCAACTTTAGTAGACATAGGTCATGACCTGGTACAGCTCAATGTAAACAAAAAGCGAAGAATGTGTTGTAAAAAGAGACATGTAGATATACAGGGTCTAATTAATCCTTAGATGTGAACTAAAACTAGTGGGTTTTAGCCTCTTCGGTCTGATTTTTTGTTGGAAATAAATAAATTTTTTCCACTGAACCAGCTTTTCAAGGGCTCTTATTCTAGTTGTCATGCACTTTAAATACACAATGAACATTCATTACAGTAACATTAATCTGGCAGACATTACACTTCAAATAATGGCTGCCTGCCTTAGTTCCTTGTTTCTGCTTTTTAAGCATTAATTACATATGTCAACAACAATCAGTTTAGAGTAAGATAATAGCAGGTATGGAAAAAAGGTTACTCTTTGCAAATAAGTACTTGAAAGATAATGTCTTTATAGTATTAGGATTTTGTTTACTTCAAAAGCTTCAAGAATTTGTTGGACACCCCTAACTATATGTACAAATTTAACTATATATACTCTCCATTATAATTTTTTGTGTATATTCTTATTGCAATAACTAACAGATTTGTTTGGAGATCTCTTCATAGCAAACAAGACATACAGATATTTTTTGGTGATTTGGANATAAAATAAATATCACTTAAATATTTAGATATTTATAAAGATATAGAAATTTATTCCACTCCAATATATTAAATTAACTACTCCATAGTATGCCTTTTTGCAGATACACTTTTTGTCAGGCTGTCTTAATTACAATAATTTTGATAAAAAACTCTGGTGACAATACTATTGCTCATGTATTTCATCACGTAAATGCTTAGCATTCCATTAGCTTTGGATCCTGTGTATTTTCCAGGGTCCAGAAGCACGTCCTCATCCACAAATTTTACATGGCTTATTTTTTTTAATACTTCTTATTTTAATTTCCCTTACTTAAAAAGTTAAATCAACTGTGTCTTTGTAATCCAGGACAGATTTATATAAATAGTAAAAAATGAGAAGTGTTATTTTGATGCAGCATTTCATTATCTTTATGGACAGAAGGCCTCTCCAAATATCTTATACTTTTGCAAATTAGAAATCTTCTTGAGCTATTCCTAAGGGACATAATGGAGAACTGATCAGCATTTTCAAGTCATAATGAAGTTTTACAGGCTGGAAGACTGCTTTCCTGTCACCACTTAATCTCCTTCACAGTGGACTTTTCCAGTTTCTTCAATTTTTCTTCTCAGTTCATGTTTTATAATCTTCTGATAGTTTCACACACCTGTGGTTAGTATTAACCTCTTAGATCCTTCCAGTTTCTCTTTGGTCTTAGATTTGTCCAAGACCCATCTCCTGGATGAAGCTTCACCAATGTCTAGGAGAACGTTCCCTGTTCCTTATAAAACATTTCTTTAAACCTGCCAGAGTGCCATTGATTCATTTTGAAACAATAGCATGTTACTATTTTTGGGCCAATATGCAGCTTCTGGGTCAGTATAACTTCTAGGTAGTTTTTTTGCTGCAGTACTGCAAACCTACATTTCTCCAAATATTTAATCATCTGATCCTTAGAGCAGACTTTTTGTTCTTTTTTAGCTCAGCCACTTGTACAGCATGGTAGGTCTCTGGAAAGAAGAGCATGAATAGTTATAGAGCAAACATAGTGTTATTTAAATAGAGGAAAACAGGTAACTGTTAATGGTTAATTTAAATTAATTGGAAAAAAAAAAAGAAAAAAGAAAATAAAGTCTGTGGGGAAAAGTTACTTCAGAGTATCAGAACTGCCTGAAACCATAATTATATTTTTTTAACAAAGTAAATTATTACTTTTTAAACATTTGTGATTATACTTATGATAGTGCATAAAATATTTTTTTCTTGCATACACTAAGTTCAGGCTAAATTCCTGGAAAAAACATAGGCAAAATTTTTTCAACTTTTGAACGGTGACATATTCAAAGTAAAAAATTGTAAGATTATTAGACCTCTTTCAGCAGCTAAGTGAATACATTATACATCACCAATACAAGTTCTATATTACATAGAATTTCCAAAGCCTTTTTTTTTCCTAGAACATTTTATATTAACTATAGAGAGAGGAACATATATTGCTATAAATTACTTTTCTGTCTGCATGTATCTCCACCCTACCAGTGGTGTTTTTGGGGCATCTGAAAAAGGCTGTTTGAAAAGTTTCTACTTGTATTGAAATAGCTGAAGCTGAAGAACACAGTAAGCTAAAATGGATAGCAGACACTGAGCTCAAATATATAGCAACCTCCTTGTGTAAGCTGCTTAAAGCATATAAATATACGGCAGCTCATTATTAAGACGTTATCCGATTTAAAATTATGAAAGGAGTTTTTAAAAAGAGAATGACTTTTTATCTACTCATGTAATCTTCCAATGCAGTGCATTAATAAAATATCTAGTACTTTCACAAAAGTTTGATAATTAGTTGTTGGCACTTAGCTGCTTACGACAGCTGTAAAGGATATAGTCTTAATTTATATTTTATACAGGTACTAATGGTTAAAGATAGAAGAATAATTAGCATAGGAGGACATGATGATTCATGCTGTTATTGATATTGTTGCAGTCAACTTTATGCTTCCGTGCCAAAATTGTCATATTGATTATTATTTTGGCTAATGGTATGCAACCCTTACATCAGATTTCTGTCTAGACAGTAACAACTTTTATAAAATATTTACTAAGAGTCTCCATGACCCAGGATTTTTCTTGAAGCTTAGTTTTTCTTGCTTATTTTCACTTTAAATACTGACAGCTACTGAAAATGCAGTGTGATTTTCTGATTTGGAGACCTTGAATAATCTTCTCTTGGAGGCTCTATTTTTCTGAACGTTATTTTCAATATGCAGAGTATATTAAGGAGTGGAAGAATTTTAGCATATTGTGTTTATTAGTCACAAAGAGGGGGCAGGGTAGTGGGAGCTGTAAAGTACATTTTACATAAGCAGAAATCTAGCTGCAACAAAACCAATTAAACCAGACATCTTGAATAGAAAGAATGCATTTTTTTCTAATATATTTATTCCATCAGACCTGAGGAATTAAGAGTTAGATAATCTCTCATGTGAGGAATACCTGTGCAAAGACCACTAGAACCTGTCAAATTCTAAACAGGTTTTACTTTCATTAAAAAACTGCCTATCCATCTAATTAAATATTATAATGGTGATCCACCACAGTTATCACTCTGGAAGGGAGGTCCAGGGGATAAGAACACACTCCATACTTCTGGGATGATCTAATTCAAGTGTGATGCAGAGGGGTTATGTTTAGAAGCACACGGAGAAAAAGAGAGAGAAAGGCACATTCTGACATATAAAGCAAGTGATTGTCATCTAAAATAAAAGAATGTCAAGACTGTGGACATTTTCTTAAAGAATCTTCATTCTTTAATTACACAGCTATCTGTATATGTGGTGATATTTGAACACATAAATGCTATTATGTGGGCACCTAGTTTGCATAGGCTGTTGGACCCATATTTGTACTGAGCTCATATCCTTGAATTTCATAAGAAGAACACCCAGATACAATGCAGGGAAGGAGACCCAATAAAAGGAGCTTACAGTATTCTGTAAGCATACACATCCCATCCAGAAAAAAATAAACCATCAGAAATGAGTATGGCTTGTGAACCACATCCGCCGTGATTGCTAGGTGTAGTTGTTGATTAAGGAACTGGTAAATGGAGCAATAATTTGTTATGGTTAGTTTATAAATTATGGTGTATGGAATACTGGAAATTTTCTTTAAATACTTAAAAAATAAAAAAACCCAAGACAATCCATTATCAGGAGCAGAAAAAAGAATATTTAAGTGTTTCTTTTTTCATTCAAGGCAAACTGTGCCCAGGTATGGTTTCTTACAAGAATGAAAATAACAGGAAGGTAATTTTATATATACATTTGAGTCAAAGAAAACATCCTTCAATCTGGTATTGTATGAGATATTGCTAGCACAGGGTTTGTAAGCATTTGCTGCAATTGAAAATGCCAGCTGAATCAATACCTGCCAGTGTGCTCTGTAGTTATGAGAGTCCATGTGAGTGTGACTTGCCTTGCAGATGCTTCTGTCTGTTAGAATTAGTAACTTCACACACCTGAAGAGGTGCAAACACCTGCATTACAGGGAACAAGCATATTTGCTCTCTATTGTTCATCATTTGTCATTCTTCATTTTTAAAAATTTTTAATCATCCAGTGAAGACACCAACGTTGCTATGTGCGTAAGGAGACCAATAACGCAATGTAATGACCAACAAAAAGCTGAATTGAGTGACATTCAAACACCTCATAGAACAACATATTTTCTTTCATTTACTGAATACTTGCTATGACCACACAATATATTTTTAATGGGTTATTGACAAAAAGGAAGGATATTATTGCAATAATGGGGAGCTGTTTTCTTTTGGGGTATGGGGATTTTGGGTTTGTTTTTAATATTTAAATTTAATGTTTAAATATTTAAATTGACCTTTCTATGTCAAAAAGTTTTATTCACATTAAAAACATACAACCACTGTTAATAATAAAGAAATAATTATGACAATCAAAGCTCAAAGAGGGACAAAGTCAGTTGTAGAGAAACATCTTATTATGACATTATGTCTAGCTACAGAAAGAGAAATCCTCATGCTGAAGCATGAATGCTGAACCACAGGAGAGGGTCTGACGTCACAAGTGATAGTACTGAGATATTTGTAGACATACACCAGCTTTATACTGCAATCAGGCCTAAAACAAAGAGAAAATGCTAAACATTTTTTGAAGTCTAGCTTATAGCCAAGTAGAGACATTTTAAAAATAAGTTAGCTCTTTTTTTTTTTTTTTTTATTTCAAGCAGACCTCTATCAAATTAGCTTGCAAAAACCTGGAGAGCTACTGAGCTGATATTTGGTTTAACTGCTCCAGTCTTCTTCCTAGTGTTTAAAAAAATAACTAGCAATGGACTGAACTTCCCAATGCCACCAGAATTGCTATAAAATGACAGGATGGTGAGGAATCCTGTTTTATGCATGTCTTGTTTTATGAAATAAAGAATAAGCTATAACCTTTCTGCTAGGACTCAGTAACAAAGAAGGCTATGTTGAGAATAGCTAGAGGATTCCCTATAAATTTGATCAATAAATGTGTTTCAACCTTTACTTGGAAACCTAGAAAAACTAAATATCTCTGCTGAGTAGTCATGAAAGCTGATGTTTTCTCCTCTTGTGAGCTCTCAGTCTGGAACAAAAAGCCTTATTGATGGAAAAGGAAAAGAAAATGGATTTTGGAAATAATAGCCAAGTATACTAACAGACAAAAGATATTTATTAACAGCCTTGCAGTTTCTTGGGCAGTAGTTTTTTTCTTTATATTCCCATTTGTCAGAAAGGGCAAAATAATAAAAGACCTTTCATGTGAATTGACTGGAAAAAATAGGTTTTGATTTAGAATTTTTGTTAATTCAGTCTCAGTTCAAATGAAATTGACCCACACCACCCCTTAAAAAAAAAAAAAAAAAAAGCTTTTGCTTTCCAAGGCAGGTTGCTTAAAATTATTGAAACACACATTTCCAAAGTCAGATGAGTTTTCTTCATCCTTTACAGATGCAGTGTCATCTCAGCTATACCACTGTGGCATAGATGCCTTTAGATGCATAGGTGCAGGGGATCTGAAGATCCTTGGCAGGATCTGTTTCAGAGACACAAGATTACAGACATCTCTTCAGGCTGAAAAAATTCAGGTTCTTAGTCTGAAATCATCCTTGTAGCTCTCCACCAGGCTAGTTCCATTTTGATTGCTCTAGTTTGTACTGGAGAACTGCAGCTTGGACACAGTACTCCAGCTGCAGCTTCATAAGCACGGAGTAAATAGGAATAATCAGCTCCATTTACCTTCCCCAAACATGTGCTGGTATAAATTTGTTGCTGTCTTCTGACAGCTTCTTGGCCTCTGATGTGCAACTTAAGTCATTACCAGACCCCCTAGAAGTCTTCCGCGTATAATAAAAGTACTCATTATCCAAATATTAAATAATTGGTGGGTTTTTTTCAAACTAATAATTTTTGCCTTAAGAATGCTCCAGACTCTCACTTCCTCTGTGACCTGTTCAAGATTAAGCAATCAAGTTCTCTCCACAACATCAGTGAAGATCTAAGCATGCCCTGTACTGCCTCACATTCTCAAATAAGTGTGTGTTTTATGTCTTCTCCTTACTTGAAATCTGTAATCTCAAACCTTTTCAGAAAAGCCAACCATCAATATTTATTGAGATACCATTTACTCATTTTACCCCTAGCAGCACTACCCAAACAGAACAAACACAATTAAAAAAAAATACACACAATTTTGACCATCCTTCCAGGAAAGACGAATGCTTTAAGATAAAATAGTCCATACAACTTTTAAAGGGAAGAACCTTTCTGACGATTATGTCGATGTAGCTATTATACCTGGATACATATAATTTATGTAATTCCCTTTGTCTATATGATACCAGTCTGGGATAAGAGTGAGAGGGTTTTGATAACTTTTCAGTACATCACAAGAAAAAGAAATATGACAGAAGAACACATGTAATAAATTAAATTTGACATGTTTTTTATCTATATAAAATGGATTCTGAACAGCTGGTAATTGCAAATATTTTAGCAGTCATTTTTGATGCGGAATATTGCTTCTGTGCTCAACATTAATGAGATGTGAGTTGCACTTCATCAAATTGACAGTTCTCAGGTTTTTTTGATGAGCACGTGATACATTACTCAGAACAGTGCATAATGGATACATTTACCTGTGAAGAGAGGAGGAAATTCTTAGTTTCGTTACCTGCTAGTGACCTACTTTGCCCATGCATTACAGAGCTGTGCGAACAAGTTTATGGGTACATATCAATGGAATAGATAGAAAAAACTTTGTGCAAAAAGAAGTAGAAAAAATAATCAAAATAATAATGAAAAAGTGAGCATTTTTATTTAAAGGAACAGGAAATAAAGTTAACATTTAAAAAGGATGGGTAGACGTAGTACCTATTAAGGAATTCAGGGACACTTTCCTTTATTGAATGACTAGGATTTCCTTTTCTGTAAGACTTTTTAAAAAAGGTCTGAATTTTTTTAAATTGCGTCTGTATTGTTGTTATTGAAAAAAAAGCTGTGATGGTACATGAAAGTAGCTGTTGCCTCATTAGGAGTTTCAGAGGGAAGTCAGGGGGATTATTCAAATATTCAATGTTATTCACCCACATAAGCAATGTTATTGCCTTGGATTTCACCGTGAAAAGACTCATACTCAAGTCTAGGGAGATGATGACAAAGTCATCCCAAATTGCCCCAGTCAGATGCATATATGATTTTGAATAGATCTGCATAAGGTCAGTGGGTGAGCTTTCATGTCTCAGCATGATAGTTCTTGGGGGTTTTTAATGTTTTTTTAATTGTGAGTACTGGAGGAATGTGCACACTCTAGCATGTAAAATTAATCTTGCCATCCTTACCTGTATCAGGGGGCTAAGACTTTGAATTTCTTCTTCTGGTTGTGAGGCTGAAAAACAGTAAGGAAAATCTGAATAGAAGAAGTGAGACAATAGAGTAGGGATTTATAAATCAACACTGCTGGTGGAGACTGAAAAGGTAAACATTTGATGGAGTTGCTCCTAATTTCCGAAGCTAAAAGCATAATCATTTGTAGGTATGCACATTCTATCAAGTAAAATTGAGAGTTTTGTATGATGGGTCATGGTCACAGTATAGGAAACTGGTAAAATAACTAACTGCTGGGTTTGAAACTCTGTAGTGCCAAACTCCAATGGAATGAAATGGAGGTATTTTGAAGAATCTACTTTGATTTCTTAGAAAAAGGAATTGCTGTAGTTCTCTGAACTTCTTTACAATGTAATTATTAGAACTGTAAATGAGGAAAAATAATTATGTTAGAAGGAGTAATTTGCTGAAAACAAAAAATAGGATGTACTATAAAAATCCAGGAAAAACTGGATGTCCTTTAGCACTGAATTTATAGAATTTGGATAAATCTCTGTAGCAAAACCCCCAAATATGCTATTCTATTGTCTTTAATTTCTTTTTTCCCTTTTTCTGTTTTTTTTTCCTATGTTCTTTTAAAACACCTGTTTTAAAAGGTCTGTGTTCATTATTTGATCACAGGTCATAAGCTCAATCCAAGTATCTTCTGCCTTCCTTTGTGTTCAGAATGTAACCATACATGATGGTAGCCTGTCCCCGAGGATTCCACAGTGAACACCAGAAGTTAACTTTATCAGCATCTGATTTTACTACAACTATCCAAACATGAAAAAGAGAAAACATTATGTTAACCTCTATAAGGACATTATTTCTGATGTAGATAAAGAATTGGTAGTACTGTAATGTTGGCAGTTCCAGAAACTCAAGTTTATAGTGTAGGTATTCAAAACAGTGCAAATATACAGCAGAATTATCTCGGTCATTTTAGCCAAAGAACAATCTGATCCTGTTCTCTGCATCTACATTAAGGAATTGAAAAGATCATTAACAGCAGTACTGGCACATATAAAAATATTTTCATTTCAGAGAGGCATTAGAAGGAGTTTCCTGGAAATTGTTGCCATCAGGTTTTGGATTAGTTTCCTCAAACAAGTTATGAGGAGTCTGAACATGTTACAGAAAGGATCACTGGCTGCTGGTGACAGCAGAGCATACGGTATTCTATCACCCAGAAAATCACTTTGGTTTAAATATTCTTCGTTAAAGGATGTTTGCACAGAAAAAAAAAAGGGAGCCATGTGTTACAGAATATGGAGAAAATAATTTATTTGGCATTGATGGACTTAATGTTATTGACTGATTTAAGTTCTAGGTATAGACATTCCAACTGTGTTTTTTAAATTTTGTGTATTCAGCTCATCAAGCCCAGTCTTGATAATTCTGTAATATTTATTTCTTATCAATAACTTTTGGAAAAGAAAAAAAAATATCCTGGAAAAAACCCAAATATATCTCTGTGTGAAAAATAGTAATAAACTAAACTTTTTTCGCCCTCATACAATTTTATTCTTTTTTTCTTTGTGGAAAAATCCAATGCTATATAACAAAATAGGACTGGGAGGTTTTCCTTGTTATTTTAGGCAATTCCCTTATTTAAAGTAATACCATAATAGGAAACTCTAAGAAAAGTGGTGGAAAAAAATTCTGAAGTTGAAAGATCATGGGAGAAAATTGAATAGTGCTGAAAGCAGAATAGTACCTCAGCAGCCACCAGGTCTGTGAATCAAACCACAATATAATAACATGATGGCTAGGTGGATGTAAGCTCTCAGGATCTCATTTCTAATTTAGGGCCCATTAAATGGAAAGCATATCTGCTTTAAGCTTACTAGATACCAGTCTGTGTTGGTACAAATCTGAAATCTTGATACATTCACAAATATTCACAGTCATCTAAAATGGGGAAAATCCCCAATTTGGTTTAATTCTCTTAGTCTCAGTTTCCTTGAAGTGAAATTTCTCTCCACCTTTTACATCTCCACAAGGGTGTTAAGGACAAAAAAAGGCACTGGAGACTTTTCTTTACTTTTGATGACAACATTGAAAATGATTTTTTAATACCACAACACAGAATTTAATTCCTAAGGCTGAGAGCTTCCTTCCAAGGAACAGAGACACAATTCCAAAGCTCATTGCATTTTTAAAATACATTCTGATTAATGGGCACAGTTCCACCCTATGAAGACCTGATGTAAACCTATGGACATAGGTTTTAGAAAACCTCTAGAGGAGTTGATGAGTGCAAGTAATTATTTTCTAAGTCTAACATCTCTTCAAGCATTCAGCTTGTTGAACCCAGATTCATTTTTTAAGCAAATAGCAATGCTATGAAGATTTTATGGGTTTCTGCTATAACTATAGGAGAGACAAAAATTATAAATGCAATTCTAATTTCTGTACCAATAACTCTATTTTAACAGGCTTTAAGGAGCATAAATATTTGATTCTGTTCCTCAAATGTATGTAGTTAAATAAGCAGTAGCAATAATTATTCTGTTTCTGAACACTGATTTCAAGGACCTCAGCAGATTACAGAGCACAGTTAAAGACTGAAAGGTGAAATATATGAGTTTTAATAAATCACAAGAATCTGCTGTAGCATTCCTCCAATTATAATAAAATTCCTGAACCTGTGATTTTTAAAATGAAGTAAAAAATTGACCTTCCAAACTCATGATTTTTTTTAATGGGTATATAATGAATGTTTCTATTGGTCACTAGATGTGAGTTTGTAACATGTATTTTGTTTATGGCTCAGCCATAAATTTTAACCATAAACTTCAGACATTAATCCATTCAAACATGAAACAAAAATATTCCAGTAATTGTCAGATCTCTATGCTACAAATTTTAAGAGAAATATTCTACCAGAAGACATCATAAAAATTAAATCTTGTGGCAGTGCTGCACTCTTTGGGAACATTTTTTTTTACTTTAGGAGTTTGGCAGACTCCAGATGAGGCACAGTTTTACTTCGTTGAAACTGTGCTGTAGGAAAACACCTTGTGGTTGCACAAACAACTAAATACTGATTTTATTACTACGTGCATTTAGTGCTTTTTGAAGCAAAGATAAAAACCAGGTAGAAGGAAGTATTGAAATTTCACCTCTGAAAATTTGAAACTTCCTACTGCTATGCTGCTAAAATCTTAGAAATTTGAGTAATTTAGCTGAAAATTTTTCTCTCAGTTCTGAATGACTGTGTGATCTCAACCCTGCATAGTGCTGTTATCCTGACATTTTGTTTGAAGTTAGTAAGAACTGTAAAACTCAATATTTATCCCTACAGGAAAATTATGTGCATAACATATATATTACATAATATTCCTCTGAAAAATTTAAAAAATCCCTGTGTCCTCTCCCTTGCTCTATTTCTTATGGTTTTAGATGGAAGTGTTACAGCAATACACACAGAGAAAGAAAATTTCTGTCCCAGAACATAGAATTGTGAGTCCTATCAGGAAGACACATAAACAACCTCAAATTCTGTAAGTGTAGCAACGAAAGATGATTTACAGGATGTTTAAAAGTTATTTGATATGCCTATATTGTACTTCCACCAAGTTTTTCTTCTGGATACAATATTCAGTGAAACTGATAACAACATGCTATATAACACCAAAAGCTAGTCAGTAATTCTGTATCACTAAACAGATGAAAATAAAAATATACATGATGCTGGATATATTAGCACTCACCTTTCAATAGGGTCATAGAAACAACCAGGTAGTAGTGTTTGGGTTACTGCTTATGAACATATTGTTATTTCACAGATATACTCTGTTAAAATACTATGATAATGGTTTTCTTTGTATTCTAATTTATATATAGGTGGTACTAGACATCCTCAAATAGAATTTAAATAGAATTTAGTCTTTTTTTTTCCTCCTTTTCTGCATCTTTATGTCATAGCCCATTCTTTAGAATGATAGTTCACTATGTCATTTTTCCTGCATCTATTAACTTCACTGCAGTCCTGCCTGTTTTATCTGCAAAAATGTAGCTCCTCCTCAGGGTTTCCAACCAGATGGACTAGTAATCCATCGAACTGCCAGCCAAGAGAGCTCATTTCTGACAGGCACAAATAAAGATTGGAAAAGGAATTTTCAGATACAGAAACTAAACAGTCTTTTTAACATTGCTGCTTTTCCCACACATTGCTGTAAAAACTAGGAGTCCATTCTTCTTTATTTTTTCTGGGAGACTCATAAATAAAATACCATAAGAATGAGGTTTATATTTTAAGTAGTCTACTGAAAACGTAGTAATTTCTATGACTGCTTGCAAACCTTTTTTTCTTTCCAATATAATCTGAAAATTATGAAATGTTATTTTACCTGCTTTCACATTCTTAGCACATTAATTGCATCTACATCATATTCTGCTCACTATCATCTTTTGTGCACCCTAATTATTCATTTTTAGGACTACTGGCCTAATTTTGAATGTGAATGAACAATTATTTTTCTAGAATGATCAGTTGTGGGGGGAGATTGTTGTTTTTTTGGTTTTTTCTCTAACTTCTTCCAGAACTAAATATTTTAAATGTTCCAGACAAAATTTACTGTTTTAAACTAATAAAACTTTGTCTTTCAGAGGATGGGAATAATGTTCTTATCACTCTTGGACTTTTGCCTTTAACTGAAAAAGCTATGCTGGTGATGTGCAGTACTCATATTTTTTTCTCTTTTCCAAGAAGTTTAAGAAGGCATAACTCTATTCTTAAGTAGCTTAAGGGATGGAAGTCAAATTAGAGGAGCTGTGGAGAAGAGTAAACTTTTTTCTTAGCACATAACATTTTACCTATTTTGAGCACAATCACAGTAGAATGTACGTATTTCGAGGCTTAGTAGTTCGACACTCAAATCAAGAATATTTCTGTTTCTCTATAAAGCATCCCATTCTTTTTGTACCTAGACAGCTGAATAAGGACAAGAATCGATATCTACAAGGAGCAAGCATATGATTGAACATTCTCTGCATGGTTTGGTCTCAAGAGTAAATGTGCGTGCTGATATACTGTTATTGGTTGGCCATATGTTCTGATTCTGTTTATGTAGAAATAAACATCCTGGATGTGCATTGACATTTGAAAGTTGCATTCCCACTTACATGTAACATATGCATTTCAGTCAAGTTATATATTCAGAGCATTTAGCATACTCTCATTTTGAAGGTGCAAAAAGAAGATCCAGATTGTAATTTGATTCCCAGCATTGTTTTTGCCTCCTTCTCTATGCATAATTATTTTATAATGATGAGAAAGACTGACACTGAATCCCAAAATAATGAAAGTCAGTGTAAAATTACTATCAGAATTGATATGCTTTGCATTAAATTGCAGAAGACCAAATGTAGCAGAAATGTGGAAACAGGCAAAACTTTTCTTAGAATTAAATGAACTACAAGACTTTTCCTCAACCTTTGTTCATCATGAGTTGTAACAATCATATAAGGGGTCAGGACAATATTAACATAATATACAGGCAGGATTATGGACAGGCCAAATAAATGACAACATACCAAAAATAGACCTGAAATCACTATTTTGTGGAGTGGAGATAAATCCCTGTAGTAGGAAGGTCTGTCAAAAAGATTTTGACTAGTATACTAAAGATTTGAGAGGTAAGTTTATGGTCAAGATAATGCCAAAGGTTTGTACTGTAAAAATAAATAAGGAGTCTGAGTTAAGATAGGAAATAAAAACTATTCCAGATTTAATTGTTCTTAAAAAAATCAAGTAGTGCTTGGACTGAATTGGTGTAAAAAGTCCTTTACCCCACCTGATAAGATCAACACCTCTCAAGGGGGTCACAGGACATTCAATAAAAATTTTAATCGATCTATCTGTGTAATATACTTCTGTTAAAATGATCACAAGTAGCTAATGTTAGAGTTAGAAATAAAGACAAAAAACCCCAGTGTTTAAGTTGACTCTTGGCTTGAGGTGTCAATTTCTGATACAAATGAAGTTAGAATTTTTTGCTGTTTTCCATAGTTACATAGAAATATGGTAGGCAAATAATTCACTTACAGTTATTACTCTATGGGACAGTTTCCCTCAACTTTATGATTTGACACAGGTAAAAAAAAATAAATTAAAAGAAGAAAAGAAAAAAAATAGATACTGAGAGAAGGAGCCTAAAGATAGTTCATGGAGTCATTGTTACTGGCAAACTTTTCTGAGACAGCAGTAGATGTGGAATATAAATACTTTGTGTTAAGTGTTCCACTCACAGAATTTGTATGAGTTTAGAAAATTAAGTAGAGGATATAAGCAAATGAGGAATGGTGGATACTTGACAAGAACCTATAATTTCATATCTTGGCCTAAAAGAAAAGTAAGGTGTTATGACTGAATGGAAGCAAGAACATTTGTCAGGAAGTTAGGATCTGAGGAGGTCTTAACCTGAGCACAGGTGAGGTAGGATGTGAAAACAAATAAGGTGACGAAGATACTGACAGTAGGAAGAGACTGTGCACATAGAGATAGAATAGATGAAAATTAAGCAAGCCAACAGAGAAATTACTTTTTACAATATGAGAAGACTTTGGAGTATTTTTGTTAAAACTCTCAGGGAACTAGTTGCTTATTGGCAGAGTTTTTAATTTTTATAGATGAGTTTCTCCATATGAAAGAATAAATATTTAATTAATATGATGATTGTAGCTCATACTGATCCAAAATATAAGAAACAACTATGAATGACAGAAAAAAATTTAAAAATGGGAAAATTTACCTCTGCGAATAGTAGGAAAAAAATCCAGACATATAGAGATGAAATAACATATTGTAGGGTTTATATTTATAGGTTAGGAAACGGTGAAGAAAATATAACAGAGTACTGCTAAAGCTGGTGTGGAGGTTCTATTTTGAGGTGTCCAAGTGGATACCCATTCACAACTTCTTAATAATAGTAAGCACTACATATATACATGCAATTACCATAAACTTTAAACACCCTTTCTGATTACTTATTCGAAATTGAAGTCACTGTATTTTCTAAATACATTCTGACAGTTTTAGCTTGTATTTCTTAGCAGGAAAATTACCACTGGAATTCAAGGAAACGGAAGCTGAAATACTGAAATCTGTGTATTTGTTCAGTTTAAGACAAGAGGAAAATTTCCAACCTTAAGGTTTAAAAGACTGATAAGTATAAACCCGGAGGAAATAGAGGGAGCATTTTTACAAAAAAACAGTTCTTAATCGTGCATCGCTTTGCCTGAGAATATATATTTTAGAGCATATGTTTTAGCAGTTGAACTAGTGGGGTCATTTAAGAATGCAGCTTACCAGTCAAGAGATACTCTTTTCCTTACTGCACAATTTTCCTAAAGACAGCTTCAGTTATATCATCTGCTGAAGTGCTGTGCTTCTTCTACTCTCTCGTTATTGGCAATAATGGAAGCAAAATGAGAGCAGAAAATCACTGCCATGTCTGCCTTACTGTGCCAGTTTCTCACAGGCTGAAATCTGAGCCTAGCTAAAACTACCTATATGTGCAAAATATATCTAGAGGAGTGCTGAATCAATTTTCTTTTGTTTCCAAAGCAGATATTATTTTCAAGTTCATCAGATGAATGTGTTAGACCCTGAATTATCTCAATATACCACCAAGCCAATTCTACATCCAACATTTTCTGAGTGAGAAAACACCCAGTGATGCCCCAAGGAACAGTAATGTGCTCAGAAAGCAGCTGAGACACACAGGTTGTACACAACAGATGGTACTGAGCATGTGTTTTAGGCAGAGCTGCATGACATTTACTCTAAAAGTGCTACTTTTTCTTAATATATTTCCTTGCTGTTTTCACTATATTGTCAAGTTTCATTCAAAATCTGGGGAATGTTCACTTCAGACAGGATGAATTTGAAGGAGCCCTCTTTGGCAGGAGCCACTGTTTCCTCTCTGGTTGTGCATTAACACACTGCAGAGGCACTTCTGAGTGGCAGTTTGGAAATTAGGACTTCTTATTTTTCAGTAATAGGACATTAGTTGAGAACAAGAAGAAATTGGAGGAAAAATATTCTACCAAATTCTGTGCAGGAAATTGCTTTGCTAATTGCCCATTAAAAGCACTTCTAAGTAAGACATCCTAGCTCAGGATTCTACGAAATCTACGAAAGATTTCCCGCTGCACAGAATAAGTAATCATTGCTTTTTGAAATTATCAATGCACTTAAGAAACTTATCAGGTGGTGAAGGAAAAGAACATTCAACATCCAAGCCAGCTCTGCTGTTTGTGAGCACCAGGTATCTCTGCAGCGTCAGGTACAAATGAGTTTAGCAATCTTATCATACCTGCACTTATAGCCCTCTGATTTTACAGGGGCTATGTGAACAGTCTTTCCTGCTTTAAGTTGATGCACAGTCTGCTTTGTATACATATTGAGGGGATTTTAGATTTGACTTTTGGGGAAGATTGCCTTTTAAGGGTAGAAATTGTCACGAATGTCAGGAAAACGTGAGAACTGTAGTGAGCAGAGCACGGTCACAGCAATTCTTGACCTTCCAATAAGTCATCTTGCACAACATTTTCACTGTTTATGTGTGCTTCTTGCCAACATTTCACAAAAACCCTTATTTCTGAAACAGTCCCCTAGTGTGGAGATATATCAAGCTTCATTAAAAATGAAGCCAGCTGTGCTGTTTATAGGTGTATTTGATTTTTTTTTTAATGGAGTTTCATGTGATAGATGGGAGAATCTATTATAAAATAAATATTTCTGAGAGTTGTCATTGTCAGGGACTTAAAAGCAAAGGGTTTGCAGTTTGTAGAGCTTTCTTCTTCAATCTTCAAATTCTTCCACTTAAGTTGTTTCATATTTGTAGGTTTCACTACTAGAACCAAAAAAATACTTCTTCCTCTGGAGAATTGGAAAAGGCAAAGGAGGCACCTAAAATCCAGTGGCAAAACTAAACAAAACCCCAAAATAGTTTCTGAAATTAAAATACCTTGCAAGCAAGGACATTGTCACTGAGCACCAATGAATACACAGTGAGCACAGACAAAAGCTTATTCTTCTGACTTTGTGCCATTCAAGAATTAGAAAATACTCCAGCCATTTCTCTCCCATGTGCTCCATAACTTCTGATCAGCACCACAAGTGTGAGTGGAACAGCGCCAGGGGTGCAGGAGCTGACATGTATTCAGCCCCGTCTCTGCAGGCTTCTCAGGCTGCCACTCTTGCCTTTCCAAGAAAGGAAGACAAGGCATCTCACTAAGGCCTGCAATTTTTTCCTCAGAAGGAAGTTTCAGCTTTCAGACAAAATGTTAAATGCAAATAGTCTGTAGGAATCCAAAAGTTTTACATACCTTCAGGGGCCACCTTCTTTCTCCAAGGAGAACTTTTTTCAGTTACTAAGGTGATTCAGGATTAAACAAAGCACTGTCCCAGATGAATCTGACAAGCAACTAGAAGTCCACAAATATCTTATTGCAACCTAGTACTACCTTTTTCTTTTATTCCTTTGAGAACTAGGTAATTGTCACCAGCGTTTAGGTTGAAAAAGAAATTTCTTTTATCCTTCCAGTGAGTCTGGAAAAATGGTAGAAAAATTAAGCTTTTAAAGCTGATTTTGTAGATTAACCTTTTGCAGAGTTGGGGTAGGAGGACTTGGTGCTACAGTTGAAGTACTGATGACCATGTCCATTAGAGAATTTTTTTTTCTGTACAACCCCTCTTAGCTGAAGTCAGTTCCTTATTCCCATTAGTTGGTTCATTTGTTTTCCCTTCTCACCCAGAGGTTTGTTGCTTGGGGTTTTTTTAAGGATTAATGTAATTATAACAAGAATGTTCTGTGTTTAAATAGTTCATCCATTAATTTGATGTAGCCAATATTTCTTATATTTCCTTTCACTAAAAAAGAAACAAAAAACCCCAAACAAACAAACAAACAAAAAACCAAAAAAAACAACCCAGAAAAAAAGGAGGGCCTCTCATGGCTATATTAGTATGTCACTATATAGTGGACTCTGTCATTTCTACATACAATTTCAGAAAATAAATCCCAGGTTGTTTAACCTTGCTTAAATCATGACAGCAAATGAGGTTAATTTAAATGAACTGCATACTGCTATAAATTAGTAAATAAGACAGTCAATTAACCAAATTAAATCTTATTGGAAATTGGCTGCTGCCATCTGGAAATTTTTTATTAGACTTTATAGCTGGCATGACCTTTAGAGTGCAACTGACAGAATTTTTTATTTCTCTAAGAAATGCTTGACTTAGAAGAACAAAGTATTTGTAAAATATTTTTATTATTCCTGTACTTGATGGATAATTGTAGTGGAATATAAAATATTCCTGTCAATGAATAAGCAGTTAAATAGATATGGAGTTTCTTACTGCAAAATCTGAGTTACTTGTCTATGTGCTGGAATCTGTTTTTCTGTGGTTCTTCTTTTCTCTCTTGTATTAATTATACAGTCTTCTAATACACTGTGGAATCTATTACAGTAAGATTGGCCTTTATCAGTCAATCTCTAAGATGCTTAATTTTTTAAAATTTGGCACCCTTTAAAATGTTCAGAAAAATCAAAGTCATGAATACTGATGCTTTAAGGTATCGTTTCTGTGGTACTAAAGCAATTCTCTCTATGGGCAGCTTCAAAGAGCATTATCTAGTTGTGTTGAATGTATGTACATGTTTTCCCTGCAGGAAAACAGCAGGGTGGTGCAGTCCTGAGGCATAACTTGCTTAGTGATAGCTTGGGGGTCACTGCACTGTGCCTTGTATGCATTATTTCAGGGCAGGTGAACTGTCTATGTTACTGCATGGCATCACCCTCACCTTTAGTTGGTGGGAGTTTTGTGGCTTGCTGACTTCATAAAGGCTGCTTAACCTGCTGCCTGTGTCAATTTGTAGACATGAACTTATATTGAGGTAAAGTCTCCTTTTCCTGGCAGCCCTGTTTCCACAGGGACTTTAGTGGCAAGTGATGGACTGCCCAGGTAGGTTGCCCAGAAACTTTGTGGAGTCTCCATCCTTGGAGATACACATAAACCATCTGGACACAAACCTGGCAGCTGTAGCTGTCCCTGAATGAGCAGAGGGTGGTGTGGACATGACGATCTTAAGAGGTCACTTCCAGCCTCAGAAACTCTGTGATTCTGTCCTTGAATAGCCCATGCTCATGGCCATATATTTGTTCTCTCTAAGTGCCTTCTCTCTCATAACAAAAGGTCACATTCTTCAACTCAATCAGGTGACAGATCCTTGCAAAGGAATAATGATAGGAAATATTTGCCAAACTCCCAAGCTGTTGACCTAAGCCCTGGCCTTTTGCCTGGCTCTTAGAAGCCCCTGGGATAAAATTATTTGCTTCAAGTCATAAACTGCTTTTGCCTCTGTCAAGAAACGTGCTACATGATGCTTGACTAATGCACAGTAAAGCTGTCACTGTACTACACCCATATGCATGAACAGACGGGCTGAGGTGCCCAGATGCCACAGAACTGGTCATATGGCTCGGAAGTTCCCTTAACTGGAGGAAGAGTTTTGTTTTTTTCAAGCTGAAGAGAACAGCAGAAATATACAAACACAAATAGAAGTTTTTTTGGTTTCTGGTTTGTTGGTTTGGTTGGGCTTTTTTTCACCCCAGGGATCTGCTAGAGCCTGTTTGGGAAGAAAAGGGATTTAGGGAGAAAGGGCACTATTGTGACACAGATAACAAATCTTTGTATGCATAAATATGTTTCATATACAAGTTCTATCACACTCAGAATAGTTTGACCACATTTAATGATTTAGGCTTATATGATCAAAAAATGTGTGTCTTTTTACTGGGTTTACAGTGGTCTCTTATGCTGTGCTCACTTCCCTAAAATAATTGTCGTGCATTGCTTACTATAAAATCTCCAGCCTTCCGTATTTAGAGAACTTGCTTGTACAAATCATGGTCAGTTTAACAGTTTTTTTAAGGTGTCAACTTACTGGGGAACTAAAAACCTGGGTTGAGCTCAATTTTGATAGTTGCTGAGATCCAGAGTGTAAGAACGTCTAAGCTGTCATTCCTAATTGGGTCCCGCCAGTTTGGCAGCTGCTGCCAACAGGTAGAATTCATGCCACAGACCGTGGAAATGTGTCTGCTACCAGAGATAGGGGGGCTGTCCTGGGGGCTTTTTACATGGTGTTGAGAGAAATTAAAAGCTCCACTGTAGAAAAATTTTATGCCCTCCTGGCGGGCAACAAGGGGCTGAATGATCAGGGAGAGAAAATCTGCTGGAAGGCTTTAATGTGATCTCTTCCACAAGGAGGCAAAGGTATGCTAGAACAGCTTCAATCCTTAGGTATCTATTTTTTCCTCAGTTCCACATGGTTCTCAGTATCTTGAAACAGAGACTTGGTCTGGAGGCGCTTAGGGTGCTGAAGTGTCCTAACTTCTTAGAAGTGTGTTACTTCTTAGAGTGGAAAGACTCAGACTTCTGCTAAAACTTCCGAGGTCAGATTTGTCTTAGTCCTTTTTAATTGAAAGGCTCATTATCTAAGAAGCCTTCAAGAGTGAAATAATGTGGAAAAAAAGCTGGATATGGTTGTGGAAAAGTTTGTTTGAAACGAGGTAAGGATCCATTTCCTTGCATGCATTAGGTAATATGAAGCATAGATGTTCGTGCCTAATACATTCCTTCAGGTAGACCCTCGGGAATACTGCTTTTGAGGGATGGCTAAAGGCATGCCCAGTCTCAATCACAAAGCAGAGTAGGGTGATGAGATTCTATGGTTAATACGTGCTCTGCTATTTCCAAACTTATGATATTACTTTCTACACCAGTTTTCCAATGCATGCTCTCACAATATAATTTTGTGCTTATTTTAAAAGGTAGGGTTTTGGTGTTTTTTTTCTAGCTGTTTTCACAACTAAATTTTTATTTAATTAACTTCCAGAAAATAATTTTTATTTGTGTTAAATATCAGAGAAGAGGTTTTTGAATTGTGCTAAAACACTGAAAATAATGATTTGAAATAATAATAATTTATACCACTTTCCTGCCAGTGTCTACTGTATTAACATGAGAACTAGGTATCAAACTTATGCTCTTTCACACTCTATACTGGACTAAAATGTTAGCTATTCTCTTGCAAAGGCATGCTTCAGTACAGAAATAACACTATATTAAGAGCACTTTCAAAGCACACTTATTGTGATTATAATGAAATACAATGTATATCAGTAAGGTGCATCCAAAGCTTATAAATTCTTACTGCAATTACGTCTGCCAGGGGCTTCTAATTTCTCTTGGTCTCAAATTTTAGCATTCGTTTGTTTCGTATTGTAACAGTACTTCTGCTTGCTTCAGAATTTTGCCTAATCACCTGATCTGATAGATCTGTGGGACTGAATATATTTGTACATTGTCCTCCATGCCTGTGAGAGTGTTAGAAAGCAGTAAATAGATTATCTGTCTCTTCAGCTCTACTGGTGCTTTACAGTCCCTATGATGCTGTACCAAAGCTGAAATATATTAAGCCACCTGACAGTCATTAAGTCCTAAAAGCTGGATATTAGCATAAATGTGGTATATTAAATATTTTACTTCAGTTGATGCTATATGAGCTTTGTCCTCATTCATGTTACTAAATTCAACTAATATCAAGTTTTAATGTATTTATTTAAAAATATATGCATCATAGAAGATTTTATAGCAAGGGCTAGGGTTTGAGAATGAATGAAACTTTATTATGTACTGAGCACAGGTGAGTAAACTGTCCCTTGCAATTGGAATTGAGCTTCTCAGCTGATTGGGATTCTCTGTGCTGTTCAGGCACCTTAAAGTAACATCTTCAATAAAAAGTTATTCTTCAGTGAAAAATTATATAAAGTCATTCAGATTTTTAACCTCCTAAAGTATAACATTCCAACCTTATGAGTATTTCTTTGAACACATTCAGTAGTACATTACTGTAATGGACAAATTTTTGTTGTCTTCCTCCTTTCTATCTTTTTCTATCAATATTGGTCATGAAGTTGCAGTTTCTCTGTTGCAAATAGTTCAGTGTGATAGCAAAAATAAAATAATCTACTGGCTTGGGTTTTTCTTTGTCAGCACTGTGGAAACCAAAGCCTGTTTGTTGGAATAGGTATAGAAAGGCTTTTAATGTGAGATGGGAGCTCTTTGGTTTTTCAAAGGAAATCCTGGGACTACTTTCTACAGGAGGCAGTTCCTGACTCATTCTATAGAGCTGTGACTCCTCCCCTTTAGTCAATGAAGCAATTATAAACCATTTTGAATCCCAGGTTACTTATCAACAAAAGATGACACCGTGTATCTCATGAGGCTTGCATACACTTTTTTAGTGTTATGCTATAGCAAATAGGATTAAAATCTTCCAGAGGGATAAAAATTGCCATCTTCTGTAGTGTGATGGGGAAAATTCATTGCAGGCGCAAACTATATTTCCATTAGGAATCTTTTTACCCTCTAAAGTTAAACTTTGCTTGCTTTGAATTCTGAAAAATCAAGAAGAAAAACAACCTGTCAATGTTGAATTTATCCGTCTGGGAAAAGATCTGAAAATGAAAAGTTGAGGTCACCTATGAAAGTGTTTGGGAAGCCAAGCCAATCTTACTGGTAATTACACTCTATAGAAAACAAAAAAAAATATGACAATTAGTTTTTTTTATCCTGTGTTCAGGTGGAACTTTATTCAAGGAAACGTGGTTAAGTAATTTAGCTTCTTTGTATTACATGATGTTTCAGAACAGCTTACTCAATATACAGAAATCTTTCATATAAGGAAAGAATAATTTTTTCTTATTTAGCAATTAGATACATTAAATAGAAGGTAAGTTACTGAAAGTAGATGGTAAAAACCTTAAGACCATTTTAGATATTAATGAGGACAAATATAATTTGTAAAGCCACCTTTATCACTTAATAGTCTTTGAGAGACTAATCTAACCTTCCTTGTAGGTATCAGAATCACAAATACCTAATCTGAGATAATTGAGGGTTAAAATGAGTGCTATGAGTGGCACTTTAAGTATAGGGTGAAATAATCTGCTGTTTAAAGTGTTCTTTAGCATTTAATTTTTTCAAAGCCTTTGTATTTTATGCCTGTATTATCTCAGAATAGCTTTTTCTGTGAGCTCTTTTCTGACTGAAGTTGTATAAAGCGTAACAGGCATGTTTTGATAAGTAACCCTTGTGCCATATCTGTATCTCAGTATGGTACATCGCAAGTTTTGCTTTCTTCCCATATTGTAATTTGTTTGTCATAAACTTCATGAAATACTGAGGGAGACTATTAGAGTTGACAGACACAAGTGCTGCACCACTGACTTAAATGGATTTGTGCCTGCCTACATCCATCATAAGTTTGGTTGTCTTCCAAAATATTCTTTCTGTTGGAAATGGCAATTTCAGCCTGTTCCACTGGTAATGTTGCTAGAATTAATGGTGGTATTATGCAGTGAAATGTAACCGGTCAAATTATGCCAATTGTTTCTTTCATTAGATGACCTTATTTTTGTTTATATTTCAATGCTTCGGTTTTATGAAAAATCCAGGGGGGTTTGAAATTAATTTGAATACAGAAAAAAAATCAAAACTTTCTGTTTTAACAGTGTTACCCAATTGTCATTTCTATGTTGATATGCATAAACACTGTAGCTTCAAACAACATTTTGCTAGCCAGTCATTTTGACAATATCGTTTTACCCTGTGTTGCATCAGATGTTAAATTGCTAAATTTCAAGGCCCTTCATAATATCACTCCTCCCTGTTTATTTCCCTTTTGGTGTCAAATGCTCCCAGGTGACTCCTGATGTCAGCATCCCACTATGTATTTCAGCAAGTCCTCCTTTGCTGTGCACCGTCCCTCCTGCTTGAGAAGAGATTTTTGTAGGTGTCTTTTGGGCTGCTTTATGAATGCCTTCAAATCCCTCCTTCCCTCCCCTTTGCTCGGATGCCTGCAGGGATTGTGCCAACAGTTGGGCTGGTGATGTGTTGTGACTCCAGCCAATATGGTCCCACAGTTTCTGTGCTCTCCCCTGTTTGCATCCATCTGTTCTTCCTCCTCTTGGGTTCAGGATGTGCTTATGTGCCTGTCACTGTTGTGGGGGAACGGCAGGAGAGCTGAAGTAACTTGGCATTAGGTAATGGGGACACAGGCAGCTCAGCGTGGGGGACCTCGTTGGGTCCTGGGGTACAGCACAGTTCTCGCCCTGGCTGCAGGAGCAGACACTCCTCACCAGCTGTCCTTCCTACACGTATATGTGGAGATCCTGCCCCATGGTCATGGTCCCATCCTGAACTTGACCCTCTTCAGGTAACTCTCACACGACTTTAAAAACCTAACTTTTATGAGACAGCCATCTGAAATTTAGCAAGTAGTGGAGAAAACAGGAGGGAATATATTTTTCTTATAGTTAAATTTCTCCTAAATTTCTGATAAATAACATTAAAACACACAAAGTGAAAAGAACATGCAACTTCAGTATATATTAAATAGAAATCAGATGCTTTCAAATCAATGCTAGCAATATAAATTAAAAACTGAAAAGACCAACACAATGTGTTGGTGCTGAAAAATAGTATCTCAGTAAATGATTAAAGATAATTTCACTAAATCAGCAACATAACAAAATTGTTTATATTTTAAAAAGCTGTGCACAAATATAAACAGAACAAATATTAAATAGATGATACAACAGCAAGGTTCAACATCACCTGAGATATTTTAATATGTACTATTGGATCCATGACGATCCCCGATGGGAAAAATGATTGGCATCTGACTCCAAAACTTTGGAATGCTGAACACTCGCTGTATTAAAACTGTACTATATTACATTAATATACTATTTTAAAGAGATACTATACTATACTATACTATACTACATGCTTACTTACTATATCATACTTACTTACTAACTAACTATCACTAACGAGAAAAACCTGTGACTCTTTCCCGAGAGACCGGACACAACTGTGGATCCAATTGGTCCATGAGTCCAAACAACCATTACCAGAATCCAATCAAGCAATCACTTCAGAAAAACAATATCTAAACACATTCCACATGGGGACAAACACAGGCACAGCAAATGAGACAAGGATTGTTTTCTTTTCTTCTCTTTGTGCTTCTCCAGGAAAAATCCTGAGAGAGAGAATTATGTCTCTCTGTTCAGAGAATGTGAATGTCACAATGTACTGTTCTGGGCAGGATGTCTTATCTGTGATCTTAGCATAATTGAGTCTGCTCTGTGAGCATTTACTAGTCATGTTTATTGCATCATAATTTTAGACCACAAAGTAATCCTGTATATTCTTGGAAGTCAGGTGTTCAGGCTTTTTTACCTGTGAATAGGAGCCCTAAGCAGCTATTTAATATCCATACAATGTGGATTTATTTTAAAGATTTGAGGACTAGATATTTAAAGCCACAGCATTTATATGACTCTCCCCTTAATCACAAAAGCAGTTAAATTTGGATAGACAGAATTTAGAGAATTTCAGTTTCAGAGGGCTGGATTCAAGGTTTTCTAAACATTCAGTTGGATTATATTTTGTTCATAAGGTTTTGAAAATATTGTGAAAGGTTTATTTAACTTAGTTTCTAGAAAAGGAAGAATTTTTTTTTTAAATTTTGTTTGACCTTCAGAGTAATTTCAGCTAATATCAGCCAAATTCTTTTTATAGATTTTTTTTTTTTTTTTTTTAGGGGACAACAAATAATTTCTAGTTTTGTAGAAAGATAGCTTTGGGGTTTTCAGGAGAAAGTAAATTACTCTTCATTCATAGATTAAACAAAACTTACAAAAAAAAGTAACCAAAACTCCCCACAACAGTCCCTCCCCCAGATTTATTACTTGAGTGTAATTAAATATCCTTGGTCTTCTCTGGTGAGGATAAGGATATTTTTTCCCTTTTGCATAATTCTGAGGTCCTCTGGTGCTGGTGTGATGACTGTCTCAAGTAGGAATGAAGCTGCAGTCCTGTTGTTTCAAATGAGAGCTAAGCAAGGCAATAGAAAAAATGTTCTCTGGAAAGATTACAAAATATCTACACAACTGAAGTGTTACATAAATTCAATCTGTAACCCTTCTTAGCAAGAATGATAAGAGGAATCTATTTTAAGATCATTAATCTGAAATCTGAATCTTACTGCTACTGGTGTTCTTATCAATTAGTAGCTTGTGGCATATGGTGGTAGCATCATTAGAGATAATAATAGTTAAGGCTCTTATACAATACTTGCAGTTCTGCAGTGCTAACCTCCGACTCAACTGGGCCAAGAAAATGTACCTAACAGAGCTGAGCATTCTGCCTGGGAAATAAAGCCCAGTGGTGTGTGGAGTTATGGGCCTTTGCCTTAATCTGGAGGCAAAATTGCCAATACTGATGTACTGGTATCCACAGTCGCTTTTTAAAATAAAGTTTTAGAAAAGTGATGATAGTTGGTACTGCAAAACTTCAGGCTCTTAAAATAAAAGCAAGTTTTGAATGACTTCTCCAATCCCTTTTTTCAGTGGCATGTGAAGGCTTGTCTTATTAGTTGCAAGGCTTTTGGGGAAAAATCATGTATTGTTGTATTGCATTTGGTCAGGTCTTATTACAATATATGAGGAGGAAGATCAGAACACTAGTAACAAGAGGGAGAGCTGAATAGGCCTGACTACAGACATAAATACTTTCCAGGAATTCTTATTAGATATGAACTATTACTGGAGTTAATGACATAACTCACTAAAGTCTGTAGTTTAAAATGGAGAAGTCTCTCTAAAATTGAGGTGGTAAAAGAAGCAATGTCAGTAGAGCAAATATTGTGACTTGTAAAAAGACTCTTAGATGGTCCCTGCTTGCCCATCCCTCAGTCCTATTCTCAGAACAAGTTAAACCAAGAGGTTATTTTTCAAGGGATAATACATCCTGGTGTTTAGCTGATTTCACTGTCACCTTGGGAATACTTACTTACATATGTCATCTTATCTCTTCTGCACTTTAATTAGCAACAGAAACTTCAACAGTCCATAATAGTAGCCTTTAACACTATTTTACTACTTAGTCCCCTCACATTTTTAATTGTTTTCTCCTAGCAAGTACACAAATAACTTGTTAAAATAGTCAACAAAAGTTCTGTTTCTCAGTAGTGCTTAGAAATATCAGTAACAACTCCAGCTATTATTACATATTATTTGGTGATTTAAAAATGAAGTTTTGGGGTATTGGACACATGTAAATGTGGAAACATGAAACTAAGAGCAAGGTTTTAAAAATCTGTAAATGTATTTGGTTTTCTTTTAAACAAAAGGAGCTATACATGATCTTCAGAAAACAAATCAGTGCTTGTCTGAGGTGAGATAGCCCTAGAAATTTTTCTTTCCTGTTGCTTACCAATAATCTCCAGAAGTGGTTTATAAGAAGACATTATTAAAACACATTTCCATTTAAAATTTTCTTTTTTCCTTACAAGCAAATGCTATATCTTACAAGATTTACTTGATTTTAAGGGCGGCCAAGACCCATCTGAGATTTTTCATTGAGTTCTGTCATATTTCAGATGGTCTTGCATATTTAATTAATATGAGAAGTTACATTTTTTGATGACTTAGTCATGCTGAGGACATAAGCATATACTGTTAATATTATTTTCAATATAATACTTATTTGCATAATATAGATGGTATTACTATAAGACTGAGAAACATCATCTGCAATGTCTGAATGAAGGAGCAGGCTGCACATTACTGAATGTCTATATTCAGCTATGCTCTGTTATAATGCTTTTTCTGAGGAAACACATGTCTAGGAAAACAGGATTTTAAGGGAACTGGAGAAACTTCTCAAGGTGATCACGGCAGGAAAAAAATGCCCACTTTCAAATGGCCTCTGTGGCTTCCTGAAAGCATTCCTGTGAGTGAAAAGGTTTCCACTCACACTTCCATACTTGCTTGTGAGTGGAAAAACGCCCGTTAAAACAAGGGGATGTGGTGCATTTTGGAAGGGACAGAAGCATCTAAGTAGAATTGTTGGGAGAACTGGCCCACTGTTGCAATCCAAGGTGGGCTGACCATGTACAGATCAGGGCAGCTCTAAAACATTACAGTCTCTTAGGACTGACAGCTCTATTGAAGTTCCACATCTGAACAGGTCTCCAGCTGATGCAGGATTTGTCATAGTGTCGTGGCTAAAGATTTGCCTCTAGAATTCCTGATATGCTAAAACTCCACATTACTAATATTTGTTCTCTGTTGACATTTTTCATTCTCATGAATATTTTTGTTAATGCCTCTGTCTCTTTCTGCTTTTGTTGGACTCATGATAGTACCTTAAATGCTGCTTTACTGATGCAAACAGCTTAAACTTGTTTAAAGTTTCTGCTTATGCACTTCTTGTGCATAAATAACCCTTTATAGATTATTTTAACAGTTAATTAAGTAGCCTTACCAAAACTGGTATATCTTTTTTTTTTTTTTTTTTTTTTTTTTTTTTTTTTTTTTTTTTTTTTTTTTTTTTTTACTTGGACCTTATACCTAGGAACATTTTAGCTTTGGAGCTTCTAGCAGTATACATTTTGCTGCTCCTGGCCTCCATTGATTTCAATTGGGTAACTATTTGTTGTACAAGATAACTAAGTATTCAGAGTATATTCAGGAGTATGAATAGTAAAGCAATTCGGTAATCATGAAAAAGCTTTCATTTAGGGAAAAAACACTGTGGTCTTGCCTCTAGTCTTGCTGTGGTTTTGTTATTAGTGGCTTAGGAAGGTCTTCAAAACTACAGCTAAAAATCAGTATCAATTTGCTAATAGCTTGGAATGCTTTTCTATAAAACATTAATATTTTAAAATTAGAACTTGATTCTAAACCAATTTTTTTTTTTTAGTGACAAGTAGATTAAAGGAGAGATGAAAAAAGGCTTGATACACTTGAAGGAAAAATGACTGTTCAGTATGTGTAATACTTGGTCTAACTTCCCACACAACAACTTTGCCAACATTATAACTGAGGAGAAGGTGCTTTAGTGTTCAAAAGTTGGGGTGTGGACAGTCCTGTGCTGGATTTGGGGAGTCAAGGGGGGAACACAGGAAGTTCATTTGCCACAAGGCTTTTTGCAAAAGACATCATAGTAAATCAGTGACTGACAGAGGGAAGGAATTTTTCCTTCTCCTCCTTTCTCCTTCCTTAGTTCAAGTTCCAAATCACAAACATGCATCTGTACTAGTATCTGAAAACACAAACTGTCTAGACACAGAGCAAAAACTACCCTAATCCTACAATTATTTGGAAGGTCTAATCTTACTGTACCATGGTAGCTTGAAGAAAGAATCTGTGCTTTTAGGCACTATATTTGTCTTTGAATGGTTATCTTTACTTACCCTAAATACACTACCTGCTAATTCACACAGATTAGCAAAGTTTATACCTTTGGGGCTGAAGCACTTACTATAACTCTGCCTAATTTAAAAGGCTTTAACTCAATCTGAAAAAAAAAAACAAACAAGCAACAGCTAACTGAATGCACACAGAGGTAACTCACAGGAATAGTCTACATGAAACTGACAAAACATTTTTCACTAGTAAAATTTACATGCATAATAAATGTCTCTGACATCTGGGGAGATATATTTTTTAAAGTATTCGTAAAAATAATTATTTGTAAGACTTTTTTTCCCCAGAATAAAATCCAAAGGATTATTTTAGGAGTTCTTGCACAACTAGACAACACAGCAAAATCTGTTCATGTGATGAACATGTTTTTTCTTGTGGAAAAAAGCCTACTTCCTACAGCTTACTTTTCTTAATGGACTGTTACTGCAGCGATGTTCTTCAAAGTTCTGATCATTGATGATTCAAAAATCTTAATTATAAAAAGTTTTTCTTTTTTTATTGCAATTTTTAAAAGAGTTGATGTAGATTGGCAGTTTACAAACTTGAAGTGACAGTTTCTGTATGACTTTCAGTACCACCATGAATAATTGTGTTCCAATTAGTTATTTCCACAGAAGTGCCTGTGTCATTCATTTGGGAAGAATTCAGTTCTGCATGTTGTCATTGAGAAAATGAAATTTGTTTTAATAACACTCTGTCTTAAATATTAACAGGTAAGGGCTCTTATAGTCTGTCGTGTTAAGTTGTTGCCTAAAGGAAATTCCTGGTCCTCTCTCCAGTTCTTACAAATTCTTTTTTTCCTTCCTCAGTGATACATTATTCAATAAATTAGAGTAAAATTCTAATAGCAGAGCTTCAAACAGAAGGATAGAGAAATTAAATTCTATTCTAACAATTTATTCATAATTTACTGAAGGTTTTGTGCCTAGCCCTCTGCTCTGATTCATATATTGTTTAAGAATACAAAATCTAGACTCAGCACAATAAGCAAGTCTTATGCTAAACTGAGAAATATGAGAACATGAGTGTTATTTCATGTCCCATTTTACCTTAAAATACTTTTAATGTCTCCAAATTCAAGGAAATAAAAATATCCCAATTTTCAACTTAGCACTCATTTGACTTATTATAATTTCAGATCTCTTCAGATAGCTTTATGTAATTACAACAGAACTCACTAGTTTTTCACATTGAGCTTTGAGCCGAACTTGTACAAGATGCACCACTCATTTCCAAAGCGGTTTGACCTTTCTGCAGTCAGAGAATCCTTGAATAATTTAAGTTGGAAAAAGCCTCTGTTATCATCAAGTCTACCAGTTAACCCAACACTGCTGTGTTCTCCACTGAACCATATCCCCAGGTGCCACATTCATGTCTTTTGAATGTTCCCAAGGATGAATCCTTCACTTCCCTGAGCAGCATATTCCAATGTCTAAATGTGCAAATTCCAATGCCTGAAATCTCAACATTTGTGAAATAAACACTTCTGGTGGGTCCCTCCTCTGGTTGCTTCAGGGACAGTACAGTAATGCTGAGTTTCTCTGACTTCCTGCTGTGTTTCTGGTAGCTCAGTGTGAGTGGTGCTGGATGCTCTCTGTAGTAGGCACTGTCAGCTGGGTCCATAGGCTCAGAGCTGTACCCTCCCGTGACTGTAGGGTGTTCTGAGTGGAGTTGTCTTTGGAGTTCAGCTACTTCCTTTCTAGCCAGCTGCTAAAGTGGGACACAGGATCACCATGTGCTCAAGGATTAATTTGTTAGGCGTCTTCATCGTCCTAAGGGGTATATTTTATAGGGTGAATTTAAATTCTCAATGTTAAGCAATAGTTTAAATCAGAATGCAACATACCTTATCTTAAAGATTTTTTTTTTCATATAGGCTTGGTTATTTTTCTCTTGAAGCAAATTTTTTTTTAAAAAGCTGTTTTAAAACACAGTGTATCATAGCCCAATACAGTGTTGGAACTGGGTACACCACTGCTTTCAAATGACCACAAAACAATAACATGTTGTAGTTGAAAAAATGCTTTTACCAGAAGAATCTATTTTTTTCATCAAATACCAGCTAAATTCCAACTAAAAGTACATAAGCTGCAGCTTTTATGTGCAGCTTATGTACACGTGTGCACAAACATGCATATACATACACTGGATACATGCATTCTTTTTATCAGATGTAAAATATCATCACTCACTCCACTAGAAATGGAAAGTTTTAAGTGTGTTACAATTAGCTTGGGAATCAAGGCCAGTACTTAAATCCCGTTAGACAACACTGATATTTTCCCAGAACACTATGCCTACTTCAATATCAATGGTCTATATATATATAAAATATACTATATTGGCATTTCCAGTGTTTTAGTTACTTAAAAATATTTTTGCATGTGTAACTAGGGCAAAAGCACTTGACCTATACTACTTTAGGTGGCATTTCTGAAGATATTTTTAATATTATATAGTTACTTTTATAATGTAAAATCTATTCTAAAAAGATTTATCTAAAGCAGAGTTGGCAATATATTTTAATCAATTCCACCTAGCCATGTTCTTGCTGAATATTAACATGTATCATTCTGCTGCTGAATCAAAGTCGTTCTTAGAAAAAACGATTTCATCTTTTTGAAACACTTGAATAACACAAATCATTATGCTAAGTACACACAGATTCAGCCTCTTGCTGAATATGGGGCTATAGAGAGGATCAAGCACTTTACCTGTCTCAAAAATAGGCCAGGTATTTCAATTTTGATAACTGTAGATTATCAGAGTTCCCTTTCATTTGTTGATGTATTTTCCTGTGGTGTGCATCACAGAGAGAAAATTGAGATTAATGAAAATAGCTCAGCTATTCAGAAAAGATGAAATTGTAAGGAAAGAGATGCTGGGCTGTACTTTCATGAGTAGCAATGTGTATATGCACATAAAGCAAATAATATAGCTCATAATTAAATTGAATCAGAAATATGTTGAATAAATACACTGAAATTATAATGTTTAAGAAAGAACTTCACTGTACAGGTATTTTTTAAAGGCTTACACAAAATAGTGCGTTTAGTGCATGGTTTTCTTTCCAAAGAGAAAGACAAAAGAACCAAAGCAACATTTTGAAGGGAGTTGAACCACATGAAACAAAGGATTGGTTTCTAAATTTTCCCATTTATATACATATGTATATGTGTGTATATGTGAAAGAACACAATATTGTGAATCTCTTTCTTGAAAATTAAACAGCAGTAACTCCAGCTGATGAAAGGGTAAAAATGATGCGATTTTTTATTTTACTATGTCTTTCAGTCACAAAACATTATAAGAACTCTTAATTTTGGTTCACTCAAATGGCTTTCTGATGTTTAAAAAGTCATGGAACTGATTTTTAAAAAGTGGTTGTAATTTTCATTAAGTAAATTGATTTTTTTTTTGGCTAATCTTCACAAAATTAGGCTTAGGATAGATGATTAATGTTTAGTTTATAGGATAAACCTGTGTTGGAATTTTTTAAACCCTAGGGTGGTAGGCAAAAATTCCTTAATACTTTTTTTATCTCTAATTATTAGTTAGATTAGTTCTTGGGTGTATGTTATTTTAACCAATGCAAAATACAACAAAATCTAGGTATCAATGTCATAAGCAGCCTTTTCCAATTTCATTCATACTTGGTGACTGGATTCCAACACCCTGTTAATAAAATTCCTTGTTAATTGCCACTTATATGTTATACTATACAGCTCTAGTTAGGTGGTTCACGTCAAAAATTACACTTGTACTGCACAAACAGCATAAATCATCTTCACTTGGAAGTACCCATCTTTTTCCATCAGCTGGTATATAGCTTCTTGAATTTAAATCTATCTTAAATTATCCAGCATTAAATGTTGGTCTGCTCTGATAATAATGACTTTATTAAGGGAAAATATAAAATACATAGAAACATGTGAGATTATAGTTATCTCCATTTATTAGTTCTAGTCTCTAGAAGAGGCAGAAGTGTTTAGTGGAATATAATTGTCTTCTTTAAAGAGGCAGAAATGCTTAGTGGAATATAATTGTTTTAGTAACCCCAGTAGTACACCAGTAGTCTGAAGAATTCAAAGGGTTTTGGGTTTTGCTTTAAGATGACACATAATAAACAAAAAAAAAAATCTTGTGGTGTTTTTTTATTTGTTGTTGTTGGTTTTGTTGTTGTTGGTTTTTTTGTTTGGTTGCTTGGTTTTTTCTGGTGGGTTTTTTTGGTGGGATTTTTTGTTGGTTTTGTTGGGTTTTTTGGGGGGTTTTGNTTGGGGGGGTTTTTTTTTTGTTTTGTTGGGGTTTTTTGGGGGTTTTGGGGGTTTTTTTTGTTTTTTTTTTTTTTGTTTTGTTTTGGGGGTTTTTTGGGGTTTTTTGAGGGTTTTTTTTGTTTTGCTTTGGTCTTTTTTTGTGGTTTTTTTTTCTTTTTTTGGTTTTTGGTTTTGGGTTTTTTTTTGTATGTACAGCCTGAATAAGATGGCTGAAAAGCAACTCTGGGAGCTATATGGCCAGAATGGAGTGAGGCCAACATCATGTGGGTTGGATAGCAGTATGGTTCATGCAGTAAGGAACTGTGAGAAAGAACATGTAGCTCATTTTGTGCTTTGGGTAGCAACCCTCAAATGTTGTAGATGGTTTTATTCTCATGCTTTTAGCCTTTCTAGCTGTGATATGTCTCATTACATTGCAAAATTCTCCATGCTAGTTTACTTCCCCACACTGTATCCTGTCACTCCGTTTCTTCCCATATTCCCAGCTAGAAGGAGGAAAGCTTTGTTTGGGAAAGTCTGCATAGGGAAGAGTGCTCTATCAGCAGCTTGGAAAGATGCACATACCTGTGTATGGGTATATAATTTTTTTTTCAATACTTGTTATTTCTGTAGCAGTTGCCTCATGGATATGCAGAGGTAGAAGGATAGGAGTCATAGGATAGGTTTAAGGAATTGACCAGGACCTAAAGTAACTAGGAATGCTACTGAGCCATAACCTCCATTATTATTTTGATTTTAGGGATAAACTAACTAATTGCTGTCTGGAAGCTGCTAATAAGATCCATTATAAGAACAAGATTAAAAAGTTTTCATATGAGCTGTGAATTGGTGGCTTTTAAAAAATACAGCGGCACTTCCAGTGAGCACAAATTTTTGGGAAAGGTGTTCCAACTGAAGTTCAGTGGACCTAACAGTTACATAGTTAAATGCTTTTCTCAAGCTGCACAAAACACGTAGAATGGGTCACACGGAAAACTTTGTGAACAAGCAGTCTTTCTTGCTGTACCTCAGTTTTTAGGACTTGGCAGTCACAAAGGGCTAAGGGGATTTTTAAGTTATATAAAAGAGAAATTCTCATAGATCCATACTTTAAATCAAGAATCTTCCATAGGTACAGAGTTTTACAGTTGAAGAAATATCTTATAATCTTCCTAAGGCTTGTAAATGATTTTTTATGTGCAATTTTTCCTGTCACATTAGATGTGAGGCATGTTTCAGTACTGTGCATCTCTTTATATATTAATAGATAAAAAATATTGGAAGAAATATTGGAAAAATTTTGAATACTATTGCATTTGGTGGGTAGTATCTCACTGATTCAGAAGGAAAAGGCTTTAATTTCTCTAGTCTATACTGAAAAAAAATAAGCCACTGAAACAAATTCTTTGACATTTTCATCTTTGGAACTCCAAGCGGTATATTAACGTGCCTTTTTTGACAAGTTTCTTACTCTCTTTTATAATAAGTCTCCTGAGGTTAAGCTGTGCCCTCTTAGAGTATGGGATCTGCCTAAAAGAAAACAAAATTCATGGCTGCAGCACTGGTGAAACAAAAAGTATCTGGGATTTTGGTCTTAAGACAAATACTTTTTACCTTCAGTGTGCACATCAGTCAGCCTCTACGCTCAGGTGAACAAGGATTCAGTTATTTCCTGGGATACTGTAAATAACCCAAATCAGAACTGCAATTTCTAGACATCTGCTGGCTTCTCTTTTCCTCCAATGGTAGTTTTACAGTTTTCAACCACTGTTCTCTCATCTTTCTCCTGAAAGTGAAATCTTGCTCTGCAAATGTTATTTGTATCCCCAGCTTTCCTCTCCGGAAAAGCAGATAGGATCTAACTGCAAACAATGGCTTGTCGTTGATCATCTCTGAGCTTCCTTATGGCAGAAGGGGGAGAGTGTGTTATGCTCTTAACTTGCTGGTGTTCTTGCTGGAGGCATAGAAAAATCTGCAATATATTTAGGCAACCAATATGAGAACAGCTACTTTCAAACAATCAAAAATAAAATCTAAAGAGAAGAGGAATAGGAAGTAGAAAAAAAACCAACCAAACAAACAAAAAAACCCCGAACAACCAAAACCGATGCTGAAGCACTCTTCAAGTAATTCTGAAGCCAGGGAAACTGATGGCATATAGTAGCCATGAAAATGTTCCCTCTTCCCAATGAAATGTCATGGATTAGGTTTTAATAAGTGTTGATATTTACTAGGCAAAAAATTCTGACTAGCATTATAAATGGCCTGATTTGATAATATGTTGTTGCAAATTCACTGTGTTTGAAAAGAGAAAACAAGCTCTGAAACCATTTGGCATGCAAAGACAAGCTTACAAAATATGTACATCTTTTGTAGACAAGAGAGAAAAATGATATTTACTTAAACTAGCAGGTTTTTTTTAAACTATTAAACTTAGGAGTTTCTTTGTATAATATGTAATACAATAATAAATGTCACTTAATATTTAATATTAAAACTAAATAAATTATTTGAACTTTAGAATTAAGAAAGAAGTCCCAGATAGTGATTTAAAGAATTCAATAGAGGTTATTGAATCAACAGTATTGGCCATTCTAGACACAACCTGTTTAACTCATAATTTGAATTATGATATAGAAGAGTGGAAAGCTCAATGAATGAGCAAACGCAAGATGGCGAAAAAAAAAATGGATATACAAGTCTTCTTTACACAACCATAACACTAAAATTTTGATTACAATACTCATATTTTAATTGGGAAACATAATGTATTCTGCAGAAAAATGAATGGGAATTCTTGTATTTCTTGTCTATCTAACATTTCACCCTAACTTCTCCACATCCATTGAACACTATTTCTCCAGAAATGATGGCTACTAATCACCAAGTAGAAAACTTCTACATTTCCATGTCACTGAGGCTGATTGAACAGACTACCAAGGACTAAGTACCTAAGGGTACACCTGGAACTTCAAAGGTAAAAAAATCATTACAAGGGATAAAATTAAAAAAAAAAAATCCTTCAAAGATTTTATAGTCAGTGGACTGAAGAACAGATGGGATTTTTTTTGTCCTGATCCAAAGTATAACTAAGCACCAGGAATGAAATGTAGACTTTCCAAGTACTTGAATTCTTTCTTTTGAGCCTGATATGGTAGATTCTAATTTTCAATAACATTGAATAATGCATAAACAAAAATTATTTAATTTTTCTTATACACAAATTACCTATAAAGCTGTTATGGAAAACATGTATTAGGTAAACTTTGAAAAAGTAAGAATGTTCACAACACCTACTGAAAACACTATTTCCACGGTTATAAAGGTTTTCTATTTCACAATTTATCATATCTAAAGCTTTTCATTTGCCAAATCCCAAACATAATGCATACAGATGAACAAGTAGAATGCATTAATGAGGCAGATCACCCTGAAAATTATATAATTGGTAACACCTGTAAGCTCAGATTTTTCAGTGAGTTTGAGTTATGGCATGAATCATACATAATTTATTTGAGTCCTTAGTGAATAATAAAATCAAAGAAAGTAAAATGTATGTAAAGATTTATAGTAGAAGAATTACCAGTTCACAGAATCACCAGTTTGCATCACAAAATCAGTGGTTTCCTAGTGAATCACTGTTTTCCCAATACATGATTGGAAAAAAAATCTGGATCTCCTGAAATTACAGCTGATGAGACTTAACTTTTATATATATATATGGGTTTAAATCTTCTAAAACATTAAATATGCAGCAACTGTAATATTTAAGCATTATGTTTTACTGTGGATCAATAAAAGACGAAATAATTTTTAGAAACCCTAGAAATAAATTTTAGTAAAAGCAATATCAAACTTGAATGCAGAGGTATATATATCAGTCACTACTGAAATTTGTTTCACAGTGGCAGCCCTGAGATCAAGAGAATGGGAGTTCAGGCCTTGCTCTATTTTAAATCCTCAGAAATTTGCAAGAAATCAGGGCAAATAAATTAACATCTTTTGCTTTGAAATACTTACGTATAGGTATAGATGGAAGTTTTCCACCCTGAAGGGTTTTACAGCACATGAGTCACTCATGTGAAGCTTTGGGGGGAGGAGAAGAAGGAATGTTTCAGAAGAAGACAGTACTTTGTGTAGAAGCACTTTCATAAAGGGATTATACTGTTATCCGCTTGAAAGCGGTCTTTGTTTCTAAGGTAATTTCATTTGGTATTCTAATCCTTTCAGGTGGTGATGTTTGCTTTGCCTTATTGAACCTGGAATAGGATTTTTGCATGCTTTCTTGATTTTTCTAGCCATTAAAACAGTCTGTGCCAGTGACTTGGCATAACACTAGTGTTATCCTGCCATACTGTTCCTTGCACATTCCTGTGAAGCATAGCAGATGCCTTCTGTAGTTTGCTTAAAGTGTAGCTGCAGTTACAAAAGTGTCACCATGTGGAAGAGCAGTTTGAGAACAAGTTTCCATAAACAAAGGGTGTAAAGTTGGTAAAACTATCTTCTTGGCTTATTCACACTGATTCCAGGCAAAACGGGCTGGTAAACTAGATATCCACAAAAGGGTGATTGTTACTTATGCTGCTGCTGTGAAAGGTATGTAATAATTCAATGAGAGACTGGATTTTGTACCTATTGCATAGATTGGCTGAGACTATCAGTTCTTTTATGATAGTTGCTTAATTGAAATTTTCTTAAGTTTCTCACCCATATTGTTCATTTGTACGATAACGTGGACTGGAGATGCCGAAGCCAAATCTTGAAATACGTTTCAGTGATCACTTAGAACATTTCCAGTGAAGGTGAGATATGACCACCAACTAATCTTTAATGCTGTTATTTCCAGAAATAGCAGTATGATAAAAACCAGTAAACTATGAAAGCTAACAATCAGAAAGATTATTTACCTTTCATAGGGAAAGGCTCCTACTTTGATAAAACACGACTAAGAAAAGTTTTGAAACTTTCTTTAGCATGGATTATTTCAAAAGCAAAACTGCAAGATATAGACACAGATGGTGATAGGAGAAATCTCTTTTTCCTTTTTTTTTTTCATATTTTTTAATGCTGCAGTTTCCCAGAAGAAAAAGAGCTAAGAATGGAGAGTGAATGGCACCATTTCTCTGTTTTTGTTCACCTAGGCTTGTTCTGGTTGTTCTCTGAAGACATTTCATGTAGTTAAGCAGAGTTTCAAACACTATTTTTTTAGATAACTTGGGGCACTTGGCTTTTAAAGCACAGCTGCTTGGTGAGTTATGCTTGCCCCTCTGCCCAGACATGGCAGGAATCTGCTTTGCAAGAGTTCAGCCCAGTACGCGAGAGAATTTCCAAATCGGACAGGAAGAAGTGCCAAGTAGCAGCAAGGAGACAATTCTCTGAACTGGACTATAAAGGGTTCATTAGTGAGCATGTCCTCATAGAATGCAAGGTAGGTTCACAAGTGCATCCCTTTGCCAGCCTATGATACGAGACAGAAATCGCCAACACAGGCTGGATAGTCTGAGGGACTGCATTTTTATTTAAAAGGAGAAAAGTGGTGTGTGTTGGAGAAGAGGCAAGCGTGTCCAATTAGAAGTCAGAATTACCAGAAGTTGGTCAGTTTTTTCCCCTGCCCTTTCTCCCATACAAAGTCCAAGGATGATGCCATTCATTCTCTGTACTCTTGTTACTCAGACCATTTTCTGCATTGGGTTTGGTCGCTACTAGGAATCCCTTTACCTCATGAGTTAATCATGGATGGTGGAGATGGTGACTCTTTCAGGATAGCAGACTAGACAAACTTTGGAAGCAGTCCTTTCTCAGCCATCCAATTTATTTCTACCTCATAGAATTACATTTAATTCTCCATTTCATAGACTACAAAGCACAGACCAGATTCTTGAATGAAACTCCTTGCCATCAGCACTGATTTTCATTTTTCTTGACCTGCAACAACATAGATGAAGCCTTTTCTGTAAATAAATGAGAGGTTTTTTGGACCTTACTCAATGTATGATTTGTCTACATTGCATATAAAGACATCAGACTTGAAGATTTTGATAGGCAGGGGATGGATGCATTTTCAGTGAATCCCCATGATGTAGTTATTCCTCAGTCATGACTATTTCAACTATGTTTTCTGTACTGGAGTCCTGAGAAAGGATGTCTCTCTTTGCCCTTTCTCCTTGCACTGCCAGCTAATTTTTACTATCTAAGCAGGGGGAGAAGAGGCACATTTTAATATTATGTCTGTAATGATAATTCTACCCAAATGTCTCAAAAGTAGGGGCTAAAAGTTCATTTAAAAATAAATATATTAATCCATAGTTAGCTCTAGTAGGATTTATCACAAAAGATCACCTTGATGCTAGAAAGGACTGCTTTGTCAAATTATTGTGTTTTTGTATCTGATCCTGAATAATTTAATAGTCTTTTTGCATTTAAAATATTTGTCACTGAACAGCATTATTATATTATTACAGCAATGAATGCTATTTAAATTTTGCATATATGTATCTGTAGTTTCTGTTAACATATGTATGGAAAGGTTCCTTATCCTTTCAGGATTCCAAGAAATATATACAACAGTGGGGTCACAAGACTTAAAGAAAAATTAAATGGCTTGCCTTTCGAAAGTCTTTGATCTGAAAACCTAATTTACATGTCCCAAGACTGAGACGTCTTATGCAGAAATCCATCCTCTTTCTCCATAATTAAGCAGACTTCTGCATGTACTTCATCTTCAAAATACACTAATCAGCAAACAGTTTGCATACATTAATACTCTAAATGTATATAAAAGTGTTAACTGTTTTACTACAGTTGAGTCAGACTCGGATAATAAGTACTTAAAAACTCAAAAAATTCTTCTCCAGTTTGCCTTTGTAGTAAACAGTACTATATATCTACACCTTCACTAGTGTTATTTAGGAAAATGCCTTTTACTCAGAGGCTTTTATCACAAGTGTACTATTCTCCAAAAGTAAGATTTATACTCTCATTATTGAGGTAGAAATGCACTTTTATTCAGCAGCCAAGTTTATGAAAGAATGCTATTTTTCCATTGTGTGAAAAAAGAAAATTGCTGCAAATACCAACTGAAGTATATGATCTGATCCAACACAAAACCCCCCTCAAATTAATTACTCCCACTAACTTTAGTTCAAAGTAATCAGATTGTCTGTGCACCTATGTTGCTAATCAGTAACACAGAAGAATGAACTCATTATTTACCAGCAATGCAGAAAAGCTCGGCTGAAGTCACCAATTTCCCTGAATTAGTGACAGGTAAGACTATTGCTGACTTTTTTAGTTCAGAACCTTTCTCTCTGTCTCCTATTCACATTTGTGGAAAAGTGGTTAAGATTAACTCAATTCAAAATAAGTCAGCAACCAGCTTAGAAGGCAGATTCTATTTGATGACAGTGCTGGCTTGTCACCGATATCCCAGACAAATCAACCATGCATTTTAGTAGCATCTATCTTATAAAGAGGATTTGCTGAAACAGGAAAATACAAAACCTTGATCCTCACAGTGAAATGACATAGTAAGTGGGGTTTTTTGCCTGGTCTTAAAGAGTCAAAAATTCTTGTTAGGTAAATGTCATCGTACCATGTCCTGCATTTCTGTGCATTTTCTTGACTTCCTTACTTCATTTTAATTGAATTGCAGCTTCTTATAGCTATTTTAAGGATCAATACTTCTTCACAGGGGCAGGATGAATAAGAATCAATCTGAACACTTCAGCTCCTTCATCAGGAATTGCTTCAAACAGCAGCTCTTTCTCTGCAGTAATCTCTGTGATTCTGTTAGCAGCCTCAGTCACTGACAACAAGACACCTGAACTGTGTATCTTTCCCTGTTCATTGGGATTTTTCATTGTTACAGAGACCAATATTCTTTCTCATAAGGTTAGAAAAGATCTATAATAGCTTTTATACCATTATATTTTAAACTCTAGACTTCATTAACACACTCTTCAACTTGTTCACTTTCTGATTCCTTGCTGCTTATGAATTATTCAGCGTAAATTTCACTTGAGGTAAATAGTTTGATTTGAAGTTTTTTGTATCTGGATTTAGATGCAACGAGAAGAGTTAAATGCTCAGAATTTTAAGTGAGGAGGATTGCAGAGGCTCAGCTATTAAGATGGAAGACATTTGCTGTTAGTGCTCTGGGGCTGCCATTGAGATCTCAGCACGGTGCTATTTGTCATTCTGAAGTAGGTAGGCATTATGATGCCTGGAGTATAAATCAGCCTTTACATGGTGTCGAGTCCTGAAGCACTTTGAACACTCTAATCCACTTCTGAGTTAACAGAACATTTTTCGTTTTACAAGCTTTAAAGTTTGCCTTTTTAGTTAACCCTGTCATCTTGTTATTAATCATCATTATTTTCTAGAATCTTACATACCTCTTCAGATACAATTCTTAATGTTTTGCTTCAAAGTTGTGGTGATGTCACTGAAATGAGCTTTAGTTTTAAACATCTAGTAGAGATGAAGTTCCAGCAAAATTAATATTATTCATTCTGGTCATGTAAAGAGGAATACTGCCTTGTCCTACTAGCAGGTCAGCATTATTTTGATGCTGCAACAAAGTATGATGTCTGAACCTTGTCTCCTTCACTCACTTCTATGTAGTATCATATTAGTGTTACCTCACGGACAGAGCTGAAATGAAAGAATAGTTGTTTCCCTGAGGCCGTTTTCACTGTATGTCTGCAGTCCAGTAAATATTAGCTTGGCACATCAAAGCAAAGTCTTTTAAATGCTGATTATCTTCTTTCATCTGGGAAGCTAGTGTACATACAAAGGGTCAGTTCAGAAACTGTATGTACTGTATGTTGTCAGTTCATTGAATCTTAGTTTCTGTTCTTCCTGTGGCTGAGTAAACATTTTAGCCACCAGCGACCATTTTGCTGATTGAATATTGCTATATATAGTATTATATAGACTTCAGTCTGAGAGCACCGTTGTGCAGTCAGTTGAATTTACAGTGCTTTTACAGGTGGAGTCGTTAACATTAATGAAGCCCATTAAAATCACGTTGTTCTCCTGCCAGGCAGCAGAGTCTGCAGGCGCTGGCCGATGCGTCACTTGCTGCGACAAGTCGGTGTTATGGAACAGGCGCTGACTCCTGTGAACTGACAGCAACCCCAGCTCAGCCACACGTGCTGCTGCTGTGCTAGAAACTCCCCTCTGCTGCCCTGGTGCTGGGAAATCTCTGCCATGCAAGGCAGCTGGAGTGAAGGGAAAAGATTCTCTCAGATTAAGGTGTTACCACCATCTTTAGGGAAATGCAGGCCATATTTTGATTCTTTAGTCTGCGGAACAAAGAATCCTTAAAAGGCAGGATATAATTGAGGACAGTGCTGTCAGATTCATTTATTTGTCTATTTATTTAACTCTCTTTCTTAACTTTCATATAGTGGAACATAAATATTCCAGATCTAATTAATCTAAATTAGCTTAGCCCAAAAGTTAAGTCGCTGTGATCTCTGCTAAAATGCTTGTTTTCTTGTACAGCCACACAAAATTGTTATTTTCATTAAAATGTTCATGCTCAGTAAGGAAGTATAATAGTTCAGTGGCAGAGTGATTGCTTGTGCTAGCAGTAGCACGCTGAAGTTATATGACCTCTCATTAATCTGTACTTTGATAAGGTCCTGGAGTGGTAGGATTAATGACATTCTACTGTAAATTATTCAAATCCCTGCCTGTGCACAGACTATCTCTGTGGAGAAACACACAAGTGATACTGAATCTTTTACTGCCTTGGAGAATAACTACAGTGGTCCAGAGACAGAAATGTGTTCATCTGTATTGTGGACCATGTGAATTGCCTAAAACCAGGCAGCTTTGCTTTTCTCTTATTATTGTTTCTGCATATGATTTTACTTCTAAAAGTATTTTACTTATGCAAAGGCCTCTTTTCCTATTCGCCCATCCTTTTTATTTTATCTTTTGAGCCCCACAAAGCATGCTGACAGCTATGTACCTAGGCTAGCTGGGTGACATTCATTTCATTTGGTCCACAAGGCTTTCCTGGCTGCTTATGTTTCCCTTGTGCCACATCAGCCTCATCAAATCCTGTTTTTCCTCTTGGCTCCTTTCTGTCAGCCTGCATTCTTCTGAGCATTGTCTCTTCAGCCATATCTCATTCCATGCAGTGCTTTCAGTTCTTGTTACCAACATTACCTCCCCTGCGAGGATTATAAACCCTGCTCCTAGTGCACCAAAACTATGTGGATTTCATGGCCAGGACAACCTTTCTCTACGGAAAAGAAAAATGAGCATGCCGCTCTCACATTTTAAGATCTATTCTGGAAATTTGTGGACCTGAATGTCAGAGGGACTATTAATGTTTCTGGTACTGTCCTACATAACAGCTCACAGAATTACTTCCTCAGTCATCTTTCTATACACCTGAGTAAGCTCTGATTAAAAGGTATCCTAGATCAATTTATGGGAAACAATACATCTAGCAATGGAGAGTTTTCCATATGCTTTAACCATTATTGATTAAATGTTTATCAATTATTCAGCTGGGAGTCCAACTCCTACTCATGACTTTCACAGCTGTTTCTTAGACATAAGAAAAATTCTATTTTCTAGTTTCACACAGCGCTTTTCTATGTGCTACTGTGTGCCATATTTATATCAATTGGATTTTTGTCAGGTCAAAAGCAAGTCCTTATGCATGGCAAGTCAATGCTACTCTATTTAATTTTTTCCATTTTTGAAGTGTAAAAACTGGATGCTGTAAAGACTGTTGTCTCAGTGTTGTACACAGAGTCATCCTGCCTGAATTTTTTTTTTCTGTATTGAGGAATTACATCAGCCATTGTTGCAGTAGCTTTCTGTTGACAATTTGTGCTCAAAAGAGGAAAGCTCAAATAAAGCCAATTTAAAAATCATCAGAAATTGAACTTTCTGCAGTCAAGTGCAGGTTTCACCAACATCAGTTGATAGACCTCCCAGGTTAAGGAGTGTTTTTTCCCCTCAGCACAACACCATGCCCAAGCTCTATAGACAAATTCGACCAATAGAAAACATCCTTTAATTTGGCTGTGGATGGTCCTGAGGCTGCTGTGCTGTTCTGGTTGTGAGTATCACTGTACAAGAAGGGATGGCTCCGCAGAGATTCTACCTCACCTATCATCACTGGGCTGCTCTGTACCATCCCTTAGTGCACATTATGGACTGATCCTGTGCTGAGTTGCACTTTGACAGCATGTGTGCTGCCTATGCTGCTTCTCAGCAGTTTGCAAAGCACTGCTATACCTTTTTCTAGTCCATAGAGAATGACACTAATGAAGAGGTTCACAAACCTTCTCTCTATTGTTCTCCTTCCTAAAAGCTTTAGACAGCTGCTAGTTAAAAGAGGGTACTTTTTATTCTTGATGGTATATTGTTACTGGAAATAGAGATAAAAAATTTTTATTTTCTAGTCACATTACAACCTTTAGAATTTACCACATATGAATGTAAAAGTTACTGGTGGACTTTATATACCAGTGCCTTTGGAGTCCTCAGTGTTCTATAGTCTACGAGAATATTGTTGTTTGCTAAGCTCATACTACTCAAATGATATTATCCTGTTTTAACAACACACAAATAGACTTCAGGAACTTTGCTTAAAGTCTTTTACAGCAGTTTGCCTTTGAAACTGCTACAAAATTGTTATGGCTTTTCATTTTGATTTGTTGGCAAGAAACAACTTGACTGCCCTTTCTTTGAAAAACTTAAAGGCTGAACAGAAAATTATTTTGCTGACACACTAAATGCTTTTTGCAACTGAACTGATTTTCTTCAGTAATAAAAGTCGATTGGTATAATGAAAAAATGTTTTATGTAAGCATCACAGTACTGCACCAGTGCAACCCTCCAGCCTTCTCTGAAACTCTCGGGCCGCACTCATTTGAATCAACAGGCTTATTCACATATTACAAGCTCAGAACAGAAAATGTCAGCCTCAAATTGTTTCTTTGATTATATACCCAGATTAGGGAACAGCATATTAACATGCTCTCTGAAATGTATGCATGTATATATATTTGCATAAAGAAATGCATATATTCACACATAAACAAACATTTAAATATTATTTGTACCTTTTAATTTATGTTCAGCAGCCTAGTTTCTATTTGACTGGAGGCCTGTAGCTGCTTTCTCACAGTTAAGTGGTAGTTAGTGAATTGCAATTTCTGAACAAGTTTTCTGAGAAGCAAAACACTGTTACACTTCCCAGAGTAAGGCAGAAGAGGAGTTTGCTGTTGCATAAGCTATTGCTGTTTTCTTACTGAAACTCAAGAAATCACTGATGCTTTATATTGCCAGCTCCATACCATCTAATATAAACTATAACTATATAAGCTAAACATAGATGCCTTGATAACTGCCTGTTCACTAATGACTTCTACTGAAGCAGTTTAATATCACCATTCATTTATTTAGGCACTCTTCTTTTTTTTTTTTTTTTCCTACAGCTTTCTTTATCTTCTGTTACTGAAGCATTTAAATCTAAGAACTTGTACTCCAGTATGCTGTAATTGAGTTTAAATGTTAATTTTCCCAATTTCCTGAAGTATATGGTTAAAAGGATTTCATATCTTAGAAATAATGATATTTCTTTTCACGGGAACAACAGAAAATTCTCGTTGTGTTTCTGTTTCAAGTAACCCTCTTCTTTTACATACTAACATCCCTGTCATTTTCTTTATCAACCTGATGAAATTCCTCAGAAATCTCCACATAAATCTACAGAGGGTTCCCCTTGCTTGATGCTGTAGAACAGGGGTACCTGATACTGGTCTCAGTTCCTTTTTTGCTTGAAATTTACCTTAGATTATTTGAGTCTTCTTTTTTTTATTTTCCTAGTTTATTATCAAAATAATTTCTGCTGTTTGACACCTTAGAAATGCCAAAATGAAAGAATTTCCAGAATTACCAAGTCTATTTCCTTACTGCTTTTATAACTCTCTTAGCCATTTAATAAAGCTGCTGAAATCAATATGTCTGTTGCTCAAGGAGTTTTTATTTATTCAGGATTCCAGATTAAACTTCCCTTATCCATGTATACTGTCTTTTGGAGTTGTTCCTGTTTATAGCTAGTTTCCACTTCACAGAAGAAGAGAAAAATATCTGCAGGAGCTTAAGAGGACTTCTTAGTCCAATGAATTTGTCACAAACCCCATAGATTTTACTGAAGGCTCTGCCTTTCATAAACTTAATTACTCTCTCCACCTGTTGTGAGAGGCCAGATGTGCCACTGCTGTTCTTTCACCCTTTCTGGGGGACAGAGCACTTCCAAGACTTTCTATAGCTGCACAGTGAATTTGTTTGTTTTTCTGCTCACACACAGTAGAAGGCTCCTTTAAATAGGGCTGGCAGAAGTCCATGCTGTCCCTCACTGTGGGAGCAATTAACTCTATTATATAGATAACCAAGCTCATAGAAATGAGGTATGGGTACCATTACATGCCCCTGCAACATTTGTTTAATTGCTAAAGCACTTGTTTATGCACTGCTTTGTTGGAAGAAAATGTATTAAACTATAAAACAATGATCTGTCAGGTATAAAGCCTTCAACCTTGAGGGGGTCATTATGGAGCTCAGATCAGAAGAATTTAAGACATTTTCTCATATATCAATTGTCTGAGACCTAAGCTTCATCTTGCTGCTAGCTATAAAGCAGTTCTATGAACTGTCAGCATGAAGAGAATATTTACATATTTTTATCAGCAAGTAATTGGGTTTTTATCATTTGTGTTTTCTGTCTTCTTGTATTACACTATATCATGTTGTTCATAAGAAACTGCAGTACTGTCATGTTAAGTGGCATAAGTTTTCTCAAAGTATCTGATTTACTTTCTTACTGTTGCTTGGTAGAACAATGAAATTAATGAATTGTGTTCAAGCTAGTGGCAGCTTTGATGCTTTTAGGCTGGCAGATATATCAACAAAATTTTATGGTAGATGTGAGTATGCAAATATGTGTAATGCAATGGAGGTTTAACAGATCAGTGCAGTAAAAAAAAAGGCACAGCATATGTTATTCATTATCAAGCTAAAATTAACTAAGAAGAATAAGTGCCATACGCAAGTAAAGATGAAAAATGTCCAAGACCTTGTAGCTTTCTCCTATATATTTCTTTGCAAGCTAGCCTTGATTACCACATGTCTGTTCCTGCAGTCTTGGATATAGACAGTGAAATCAACACTGAAGGCTACTGCTCGGGTTTGTGTAGAAATTCAAATACTTGTGGCCTGCATTTCACAATTGCTTCTGGAGACAAGTAGGAGAACGTTACAAGGTCCTTTCAAGGTAATGGCCATTCTTCATCATTTTGCAGAAGGAATTTTAACAGTCTTTATGAAGTTTTAACTCTGGATTGAAAACTCTGTACCCTAGATAAGAGCTGTCTCTATCTCAAACCTTATTAATCCAAAAGTTATTCATTCCTGGAAAAGGGTACCAGCTCGCATCTTAAATTTTGTATGCAATAACCTACATATGCATTGATGGTGAGATACACTTCTTCACCTTAAATTTATGGATTTAAACCCATAATTTTAATTGGTTCAAGGCAAACAATAAATTTTCTGCATTATGATTTTTGATAAACCTTTGTGAATCCTAAGCTGCTGTAGTCAAGCAAAAGGGCCCCTATTATGTGGCAGTTGCACCTGCTTTAGCATAAGCTGTTGTTTAAGACTGAAAGTTCTTAATTAGTAATCTGTTTTTCCTTTGTTATCCTGTATTTAGATGCCAAAATTTAAAAAGTGGAAAAAATAGTATGTTTTCTGTCTCTATGGGCTGTCTAGGGCAACCAACACTCTGTAAGTTCAAGCTTCGGGAAAATAAAATACTTTAAGTCTAAACAAATTTACTAAATTATTATTTTTCATTTAGAAATATTTTATTATGTGATTTTTTAAAAAATACTGATTGTTTTTGGGAAACTTTTAAACAGAAGTTACTTCTACTGAAAATCTAAGCCTTTCCACAACAGAGGTATTAACTTATTTCAGTTTTATTGAAGCACTATATCTGAATTCTGTTAGTGCTTGAAATTTAAGTATAAAGTAGCATTTTCAATCTATCTAAAGACAGCTATTTATGCTAGTCATCTTTGGAATGGAAGAAGGTGGTACAGTCACTTATTAAGGAGGGCTAAATATGAGAATAATTTTTTAAATTATGGTATGTTCTGCTTTAGAATCTGTTATTTTAAAATAGAATCTGAAGACTCTAAACCTCTTGTTGAAGCTCCAGCACACTTCTGAAACATCCAAATAATTTTCCATGTTGGTCTGTCACTCAGGTATTGATCCTGGCTGCCTCTGACACTTTGAAATCTAATGAGGTGACAGTCCAAGGTCTTGTAGCTGCAGTCTATTTCTTCCAATATGTCATAATTTTCCTGCTTGTTTTTAAAGCTACCTATATCTATTTCTCATTTTAGGTCAGATAACCTTGGACTATCAAACTGTATGCTGTTAAAATTAATAGTCCTTTGACTGGTACAGTGACTTTCTCAGAACTTTCAGCATTGGAGATATTCTACTTTGTTCAGTGTGACTAACTTTCTTTGTATATTTCAGTTGTGCAGATATGAGCTTTAAAAATTAATTACAGGTTTTCTTCAATCCAAAATGTAAAAGTCCACATACAGAACCTGGTTCTGATTTTATGACCATCTTTTTTTTCTCTACCTACATATGTTTTTTTAGAGAACTCTCCACAAATAGCAATAGTGAGTATTGATACAAGCTATCAATTTGGTGCTGATTAATGATCCCAGATATGCCTTACAGCTGTGTATCTCAGAGCAACTCATTCAAAAAACTTTTGGAGGTAAAATGATAACTGGGGAATACTGTCACTTGTACCTGAGACTTTTCTGGCTCTGTAAGGTTCTTGTTGCACTTTTATAACAACCATACATGCAATGAGCTGAATTTGTTAGCAGAAATCTCTTTCTGCTCCCTGGAAGCCACTTGGACTTCATGACTTCTGAGAGCTCTCTGATAAGAGAATTGGAGATGCTCTGTCTTCTATAAAAGCTGACTGAAGTGCTGCAGCTACAGCGAAAACCTCTAGGCCTGAAGGCATTGCTTTTCAGCAGAACAAGTGCTTTTCCATGAGATCATACCTGATCTTTATTATAGGGTCTTCCTTATATAGAAACAGACCTTTTTGGTTCTCTATGAACAAATTTTCCCTGTGTCACAACACGAACTTCCAGAAACAGGCTGCTTTGGACACAAAATTTCTTTCCCCAAACTGCTCATTATTTCAATTAAGTAAATCTTTAGGCTCATCTAGAGAAGCAGGGATGTAGTTTTTAAGTGGGACAGTCCAATTAAATGAGAAAATACACCTGAATAATAGATTTGGTGTTTTCTATAATAGTGGTATTTTCAGTTATCCTAGGAAATGTCACACACTATACCTTTCTGGCTTATACTGAAGTAATTGATCAAGTGTGACATGAGTGGTTCTCCATAAATCCTGCATGCTTTGGGAGCCACAGAGGATAGATGAAATTAGATATCATCCACAGACATTCATACAAGATATTGCTGGTTAATGACATTTTTACCAGTGCTATACTGGTGGCCATTTCTTTGGATGAGCCCTCCTAGGCTATCCTACCATGATCAATCAAGTCATAACCTGAACACATAATCATTAGGAAAACAAAATTTAATTACTCATCCATTAGTCACAGATTTTTAGGCAGTGAGCGTCTAGGAGGCTGTGGACAGTAAAGAATTGCTCATACTGTTGTTTGGATGTCAGTAGCACAAATGTCATAGTGTGGTGCAAGACAGCACAGGCCAGCATGAGAGCAGAGCCTTTTTCCCAGGGAGGGGATCCTCAGCCTCGCTGTCTGCCAGAATCAGTGTCTGTAGTGCCAAAGCAGTACTTCAGAGCAGGTGGAGGAAAGTTAGCCCAGGGCATGGCTCTATTTCTACACAGCTGAAAATGCAATACCTGTTCAGATATCCTTGTGAAGGGCATCATCCAGGCTTTGATATGTTTACCTTTCAAACTGGGTCAGGAAGTAAACCATAACTGATATTTTGTTGTGTATTGACTGGTAGCCTCTATTGATTTCTCTATTTGTGCTTGTGACAGCTCATGTTTGCACATTTTTAGATCATAGGATCCTGTTCAACTAGAAATGATTGCTTTTCCTGATGTTCAGGTTTTTTTCTTCTAGACTTTAGTGCATTTAAAACCAAGCTATCTTCTATGTGAATGTGTATTTTAATAATAAACATTTTAGGAAGATTTTACTTTTATAATCAGTTCTCAAAGTATTTTCTTAGAACTATAATGCACTGCAAAATCAATAATCATGATGATTATCATAAAATACAATATAGGGTGAAGAACAAGCAGCTATGTCTGCTGTTCTGCTTGCTGGCTCAAAAATCTTAACATATTGCATAACTTACTAAGAGGTCAATGCCATCATTTCTTCCTCCAAATGAATAGACAGTGGTGAACATTTGAATTAAGGATTAACTTTCCAAGTGTGCTAATAAAGCAATTCTAAATACCTGTAGTTATTGGTGCATTTTTATTTGCTTAGAATAGTTTTAAAAAATCATACTTTTTTCATGAAAAATGCTGAGAAACATACAAATGTCCTTATTGACCTCTCTTAGGTCTTTGACTGGACCTTGCTGAATTCTTTAATGAGGGAAAAGCAACCTTGAAAACATTAAAGTCTATTAAACCAGACCAGCATAATAAGGTTGTGTGTAAACTACAGTAGACTGAAACCTGCAAACAATGAGAAGTTAAAATCACTGGTAGAGCAACATTTGCCTGTGGCAAATTTTCACATAAAAAATCTACTCTTTTTCATTGGTATCAGAAGATGGAAAGATACAGTTTCCTATAACTTAAAAGAAAGTTTGTATATTGTCACAGACCCTTAATGGAAAAGAAAATTAACAAACTATTCAGCTAGAATAAAGAAATTAAATTATCCCATTGAAATGACTAATTTCCTGATAATTTAATGCTTTATATTTAAAGAGAAACATCTTCCTCTTCATCAAACATAATTTAGAAAATCTATTACTAGAAAGTATTTCTAGGAAATTGTTTCCTAATTCATGGGTTCAAGCCTTTTTGGGGCAAAAAAAAAATGAAAAGCAAATAAAAAAGTGAACAGTCAGATGTCTGACTGTGATGAGAGAGAGGATAAATTTCAGCATAAATCTGTCTTGCATGCCTTCTGTATAATGTCTGGATCATAGATGTAAGGAATTAATTATTTTTCACAGGCCTTTTGCACATCTATCGTCTGCTCTTAAACTAAACAAGAAATTGCTGTGGAATAGAAGTCTGATCTTAAAATGTTTTCATAAAATTGTGTAGTCTTATCCATGCAACAATTTAATCATATAAGTATATATGTTCTATATTTATTCATCTAAAGGAATACAAAAACTTGACTACTCTCAGCATTGCTCTGCAGTACGTAGAGAGAAACCAATGCAATAAAATGGTATTAACAAATGACTTAATTTTACCGAGTGACTATAACTTAGGCCTTCGGCATTTTTGTTTATTTCCCATTTCTAGGACTAGCCATCTAGAGCAGGAGGATAGATATTAATATCAAATCCCATTCTTACATTTTTATCTTCATTTTATTGATCCTAAATAAGCTCACTATACTTGGAGGATGAATTCTATTAAGCTGAAATAATCAAAAGTTTTAGAAAGGCATTCTTGGACAAATCTCACATTTTCACCAGTAATTCATAGTCAGCATGGAGGTTACTGAAATGGTCATAAGAAATAGGAATAATGCCTGCACAGGTGGAGGAACAAGAGAGGTCCTTGGTCTTAAAATGTCATGACGTCATGGTATTTATTAGAGAAAGTATTTCACTTAATCTAAGACAGGATAAGAAATGTTGTTATTATTTTTTGAGTCTTTTCTCTTTTCAATAGAAGGAAGAGAGATGAGGAAGAAAATATATAGGGAAAAGATATAAAGGAGAAAGAAAACTCATATAAGGAAGAAAAAATCCTCCTATATCACTGATATTAGGGTCTTGGACAAGATGACCTCCAAAGGTCTCTTTCACATTTGACCATTCTCTGACTTTTTGTTTAAAGTGAGGGGCAGAAAACGAGATCCATAATTTTCATTTCTATAAAAACTTCTTTTAAACAGAATTTTTTCTTTACAATATAGGGGTCTGATCAATAAGTGTTTCAGATTAAAGACATGGCACACATAAAAGTATGTCTAACTAGTGTATTTTCTGAAATTAAGCAATTAAATGGAAATATGAGTAGCCCAGTATAATGATGGATATTAATTTTTTTCAGAAATATCTGCTATTAGTTATTCTTGGCTACTGCAACAGACAAGCCATTGGGATAAATCAGTAAAGCAATTTTATTTGCCCTTGCAATATAGGAGCAAGGTGAGACCTGATGTGCTTCAGATTAGGTTACTTTTTGCATGTATTTAATGTCTTCTCTATCTCCTGACTGTGGTAAGTTATGTGCTTATTCAAAGGTTTTAAAGATGACAATGGAATAAAACAAGTGCATTGGGAGAGGGTAGATCCCATAAAGCTATATCCTGCCTAAATTACCAACTTTTGTCATGTATGACAAAAGAGTAAGAAGGTATGAAATGAATCAAGATAATCCTGTGGGGATGAGAAGTGCATATATACAGATCTTAATTTTCCTCTGAGTCAGAGGACAGTGCAAGCTGATTATTGAGGAGACTTTATGCACATGTTTATATTTTTTAATAAACAGTATTATATGTAGAGGAAGCTAGCAGCTGTCCTTTTTTCCCTTCTATCCATAAATCTGCCACACCACTGAATCTGACAAAGTGAAACTCTCTAGCTTTCAGTTTGTGCATAACACTGTTGCCAAACTTCATAAAGATATTTTATGGCCTGTTGAAGTGCTAAGATGCTAGACTTCATGAAAAATGAAGTCTCTAAATCGATTGGAGCTATATCACTTGAGGAGTTTAAAAAATATCACTGAGTCACAGCTATTAGTGACAACACTGTGGAGAAATCTTACCCTGTTTATATCGCAGACCTATTTTAAAATACCCAGCACACAGTGTCACTAATGATGACCAATTTTCACCCAGACACTAAATTATGGTACCAAATTATGGTACCTAGGTCCAGACTGGTTAAGTAATTTAAACTTACATTGTATGACAAAAAAAGTAGCCACAAAGACTTTTTCAATGCCTAGGTCTGTGTGAAATGCAGTCTATGAGGTGTGGTTATCCATCAGCACAAATTCACCAAAGCAGGAGCTGCTATAGTGCTATGCTTTTGACTGGTCTCAGACTTTTCTTAGCTTTTCCTTTACAGACAGCAGCTTTGAAGCACCAAGCAATGAGGTGTTTCAGAAAGATGTGATCAAAAGCTCAAATCCCCAAAGGGTGATATCTTGAATTATCTTCTGAAATTTCCTTGTATGCAATTGCATGAGTATCAGGGCTTTCACAAGGGAAGAGATAAGAAAGCACATTTGGGGAGGCAGTACTGTGATTCTCCCAGTATATCTTACCTTAAGCACTGTAAAACCTCACTAGTAATATCTTTTTTGCTATTTCATGGTCTCATAAACCCAGGTCCCATCAGTCCAAGTCATCCAGCACTGATTTTCACCCCCTACATCCCCCAGACACATGTTTCCAATATATAAGCTCTGCCAGAATTCCAACTTTGTAGGCCATTCATGTAGAGTTCACCTCTTCAGGAATACAAAAAGTAAAAATCTGTGTGGGTTGGTGTTGGATTTTTTTTACTGAAGCATTTTTTGCTTCAAGTCCAGTGTGCATAAGAATCTAATTCTTCCCTCACTTTCCTGTAGAGAGATTTCTACTCTAGGATATGGAATAGCCAATCCCAAATTTATCAACCAGCTAAAACATGTTTTTCCATCCTTTCCTTCATTGTCTAGTATAACTATTTCCAGACAACTTTGTTCTAGGTTCTTCAGTAATCTGGTAAATACTAATGTGGAGATGACCAAAGCTCCTTTAGGAGCTCATATGTTGCTGTTTGCCGTGGTATTCAGACTGTGAGGTAGTAGCTGCCCCTGAGTCTGTCCAATATGGGGAAAGCTTCTGGTGCCCTCTCACAGAAGTCTCTCTGGCAGCCCACTCCCACTACCAAAAACTTGCCACTAAACCAAAATATTGATCCAAGAAATTATAACTAGAATAAGAGAAAAACATTTTTAGAAAAAAAAAAAAAGTCATAAAATAGCATTCCAGAAACACTCCAATTTGATTTAAGAGGATGAGTCATTTAAATTTAATGTTTAATGAAGCCATCAAGCTTTTAATTTTTACCAAGGTACTAGAAATATGAAAGGTTTTTGAAATAGAGTTTTATTTCCATCCCAGTTAGATGAGTAGCCAAGTCCAACCTAAAATGTTGACTTAATGATCTGGAGGTCTTTTACACCTTTAATGATTCTATGATTTGAAAATTTTGATTCTTTGGATTAGATATGTTAACTTGGTTCACCATCAAAGGTGGAGTTATGAGGCAGACTCTGTCAATGGCCAAAGAGGAGCAAACAGTGGTGTTATTTTGCCCACCATACATGTGTTTTATCTGACTTAACTTCCAAAGCTCTTCCTTCCTTATTTCCTCTTTTGTTTCTGGTTGCCTATGTTTTGCACTGCAAATATCAATGTAGGAGAGAATCTGTCCATTTTTTTTCCTTTACCTGAAGAGAAATAAAATTATTCTTCAACTTCAAGTTTTTGAACAGACTTGTATGTATTGTATTGCTCAAAAGAACATGCAGTTCTTTTGACTTCTATTTTTCTTCTGTGGGCAAAAGTTCTTTGGTTGCTTTTATTTGCTCTCCTCCTAAGGTTTAAAACCTATTTTCTTCCTATGTATTAGGCCTTCCTGCTATCACACTGGATGTTTGTGTGAGATTTTTTTCCCATTCCACTCCCACAGAATAATTAACACAATTATTCTGCAGTTTTTTATTAACTCATTCCTCAAACAGATTTCAGCTGTTAAAAATTGTGTTTAAAAAAAGAAAAAGGAAGGAAGGAAGGAAGG
>VXBC01003629.1:96242-228742 GCA_013399945.1 Ploceus nigricollis | reverse complement strand
TTGGAACATTCTCAATATTCTTGGGATGCTGGACTAGTTTCTTGACAGTTATTTTCTTTTCCTTCTTAATTTATAATACTTTAAAAAAAGAGTAGACTTATACCTTAGCATGCATTTGCTCTGTTTTGAGCAGAATTCCATTACTTAATTAGTTTTTGGAACCTGACGCTTCCTTTCCTGCATGAGGCAATGGAAAGCATGAAGTGGCAAGTACTCCTGATGGGTTGTGGGAGCAACCAGCTCTCAAAAATACAAGCACCTGTAATGTAAATTCTTGGTGTTTATGACTCATGTTTTAGAATTCTGGGAAATCATGCACCTAGGTAATTCTGTTGGTTGCAATGTTTGTTTTCTTTGTTTAGTTGCTGATTGCCTAGATGGTAATAAATTTTTTTCAAGTATCAACTCAGTGGTGCCACTGCATGTTTTTTCTACAAGCCATAATTATGATAATGAAAAACATTATTTCTGAGAGTGTTTCAGTTACTTAGATTAAAAGGATATTGATAATTAGAATGTAATCTCCCTATGGAAATTTCTTGGTTGGCCAGGGTTTGCTTTGTTCAGTTGGAATGTTTAGTGTATCCACTCAGTTTTGGTAAATTAAGGGAAAGTAAATCTATCTCCATCATGACCTGATAAACTCTTCTTTCAAAGTGCTCTATGCTCTTGCGAGCAGGTGATCAAAATCTGGGCCTGCAGCTCAGGGACTGGGGATGGGGAAAATATTGTAAGTGCAAACAAGAATGATTCAGCCCAGTGTTTAAACTCTTTCTGTTTCTTGTTCTGTAAAAGGATGAAACGCATATGCATGAACAAGGGCCAGTGTATAGCAGGCCATTATCCCAAACAGTTTTGGACTATTTAAAGTACAATAGGGACACTAATACCATTGCGATAGTTTCTCAGATTTGAAAATAATGTTCATTGACATGACGTCAAGGAATACAGAAAGGTGGAGAACTTCAGGAACAGCCTCACCTATAATTTATAGGCAGTGTTTCTTTCATGAAATGGAAGTATTAGAAATTAGCAATAACTTTGTCAAAGTGTTATTAAAAGCTGCTAAAGTTCACTGGAAAATATTTTGTTTGTGAGTACTGTTTTCTTTTTTTTTTCTGGGAAGTAAGGGAGTGTCTGGGGAAGAGAGAATTGTTTGAATGCTTACTCCAGCCCTTCTGATGCCCATTGAACTTGGACTTGGCTCCTGATTTCATAAATCAGGACAATTACAGATTGTTAATAACTTCAAGGTATTGTTTTTATATGTTTGCTACTTAGTTGTTTGATGAGGATGATTTCACAGATATTTCTTCTTTTGCTTTTATTTACTTACTTAGGGAGCTGTGCAAATATGATTCAAGGTGTAGTGCTTTATCAGGGATTTAGAAAACTTTGGATAGTTTGAAATTAATGGGTTTCTAAGACTGCATTTCTGGAAACTTGGTTCAGTTCAGCCCAATGAATTGTGTTACTAAATTGTTTCACGTGCCTTGAAATTCAGAAATACAAAAATACCTTAAATTTCTGAAGAAGTAAAAATATGCACTTGAAATAAACTTTCAATACAAAATTCAAAAATGCATCCAGAAATCCTATTCTATGCAATTTATTCAATACTGAAACATTCCTATAGCTGTTTTATACCTTCATAATTTTTTTTATATTTATAAGAAGTTTCCTTTTTCTAAAATTAAAACCTAAACACAAACCCATTGAAACTTTTAAATATTTGACACTTCTATACTTTTTCAGAAGTTCTTTTCAAACCCTGATTTAAGGAGATCACAGGCATTCATCTGTGTCATTTTATGTTTACAGATTTATTTCATTTTCAGTGGGTCCTGTCTTTATACGTTTTACATTATCTTATTTCTGACATGAAGAAAACATCAGAATGTTAATCAGAATCTAATTTCTAAGGTTATAACCTAGAAAAAATATTGCTTAGTTTATTAATCTTGAGTATTTTAGTGTTTCTATAATAGGTTCCAACTGTCGTAAGCTATAGCAAGAACTTCCTAATAATTAGTTTCAGCAGTTAAGATTTTGGTACTTGCTTTATTGAATATTCATTTCTGTCTCAGCTGAGGTTTCTGTTCTATTGTCAAGGGAGCAAAGCTTTCAGACCATTACTTCATTGTTTTCATTTCTTTCAGCATAGAGATTTAGGGCATAATGCCAAAATAATGCTCTGTGGATCATCATTAGTGTGCTTTACTCAGCTTGTCCTTCCCAATCTCTAATTAATCCCTAAAAAAAAATCTGTGTAATGATTAAAAAATGTTTAAATTAAGAAATAGATATTAATGTATACAAGTAACAAATATTAGTCTGATATTTTATGCTTAATTTTAAGTAGTGGTTGATGTTATCTGGAGCTGAGAAGAGGAGAAAAAACAGGGGGTCAGTCCATCTACTTACAGGCATTGTGGTTGATCTTAATCCCCTAATAATTGTAACAACTTTTCTGCAATACTCAGTGGCACATGGCTGGCTCATGTGAGTAGCTGACAGTATATATCATGGTTGCACAAATTTTCTAGAAGAGCAAGCTACCGTATCAATTACAAATGAGCATTTGCACTCTAAATTAATTACTAGCTGTGTAAACCAATACGTGTGTGGACTGAGGACGGGAGACTGAATTTTTACAGTTCTGACAATTTGGTATTTATTCTGCTGGGGTAGGGGAGCTGTCTTTATATAAAAGGGAGCAAAAAAGAGTCAGGTGAAATAATGCAATGAACTATTTGTATGTTCTTGGTCTATTATTTAATGGTAAATTTAACTCACTGAATTTCCTCCAAAAGATTGCAGCTATTTCAATTCCTTAAGTAACCTAGGCATAATAATCATTGACAGAACAGTTAAAAAGGTAACAAACTTGAAACTTATCCTGTAATATTTACACTTCCCTGCTTTCTTTCTGATTCTGTAAGTATTAAATGAGTGACACTTTACCCTTCTCAAAATGCACATTATGCACTTCTCAAAATATTGTGCATACTCTGAGTGGAGAAATCCATATATGCCTTTAGTGATGCCTGAGACATGTGATTTCAGGGTTGACTCCTTTGTAAACAGGTTGACTTCTTCAAAGCTTGTGGTAGTTTCTGCTCTGTGATGCTGATCTACATGCTTTTCTATTGCATTAATTCAATACTAATACTAATACTAATACATACTAATACTAATTCTAATACTTAGTATCAAAAATTTTAGTAATAATGACTACTCTTCAAAACTGTACTTTGTAGGTGACATATGGTGTTTCTTAACCACCCTGTGTTCTAAGTAGCTGGCTCAGGGCTTGAAAATATAGGTATACTTTTGGTTCAGCTGTAAGCAATCCTTTGGAATTCAGATTGCTGAAGTTCTTTACGCAGCACCCATTGCCATTCTGCTAGTGTTGCCTTGGAGGAAAATGTGTAAGAAACAGAGGTCACATGAAGCCCACATCAGAAATATAACTTGGTGGGTTCTTCCTTTCAAAGTAACTGATAAACCCTCCCAGTAGTTAGAGACAGCAACAGATTTTAAATGGAATGTTATCTAGTACCGTAATGTTATCTGCTGGTTTTAGCATATGGCTGGAAATTTTAGATGAGGAGAGGTGAGCCATCTATATTTTGTGTAAAACTATGTATAAAACAAATCAAGAAGTAAGAAAAATCCCTACAGGTTATCCCAAACAAGATTCAGACCTTGAATGTCCACCACATTCATGAATGATGTGTGTGCTTTATTGAAGACAGGACTAGAAAAATCAGTGTGAGTGAAAACTGCAACTTTGCCTGATTTCAACACTCAAAATACTATGTATTTTCAAACTATGAAACTTTGAACTGCTACTTTTTCCAAAGTTTCCACTTTCAACAGCCATGAGACCTAAAAATCCAGTTGGAATTTCAGTAAAAAAATTGTGGTTGTTAATGGTTCATGAAAGTAGAACGATTTCAATATTTCAAATGTAATAAGTTTATAATAAACTGTGCATATCTAATATTCAGTGATTGGAATATTTTTGAGTAACAAACTTCTGACAATTGTGGTTAGCGCATTCATTTTTATAGACATTACTCTTATTTATCTCTTTCCATTTATTTCAATTAAACTATAGTAATTTGTTCAGAGATCGAAAATTAAAGTAGCAATTTTGAGGTGAATTTTTCGGTAGATTCTCAGCCCTAGTTATGTTATTTATTCCTTTGAAATTTCCCACAAATTTTAAGAGTTAGTTATGAAAAGTTAATAAAAGTTAAAATTAAAAAAAACCCAAATCACCCAAACTGAAAGCTTGTAGAGGGCTGCAGTATTAAGTTCATAATATGTTGGTTTGTTTGTTTGTGTATGTGGGGATGGAGTACAGATGAATTTTTCTCAGAAAAAAAGTCCTGCAAGTCTGTATCTGTTTTATGCATATCAATTTCCAGTTCTGTAATTAAAGTTCCTATATATGTGAAGTTTTCACTAATTTCTCAGTTCTTACAAACCAAAATGACATTGATACATCATTTTTTTAATAAAGATTTTTTTAATTCTAGTACTGCCAGGGGCAATGATCTGGGCTTTTTAATGTAGCATCTCTTTCAGATTAATGTTTCAGGTTAATGTATCCAATACTTGAACTTTCTGCAAAATTAAACTCATGTTCTAATAATAGCAAGTCTTTAGCTATTCTTTTCTAAAACTACTCTAAGAGCTATTATAACGAGCTTTGAATTGTCCACTGGAGACAGGATTCTGAAGTTATGGTCAAGGACAAGTAGACAATCCATGATTTTCAAAATTTCTGGTAGGTCAAATTGTATACAAATGGTTTTTTCCTTTGGAGTAGAAAACTGAACATTTTTCCCCTTATGAGAATTGAGCTAGAAATATAGCTTTCCAAGAGAGATGTTGTCTGCTGTTCTTAGGGTAATCTAACTTCATTAATAAAATCATAATTACCCTCTGTTCATCTTTGCTTATTTAGTTTGGAAAATATTTGGATTTTTCTTCCTTTTGTACTGTTTTCTTTTTCTGTTAGCAGTCAGTCCTGCAGACAGCTATTATAACACTTGTCTCCAGAAGCTTTCACACCATGATGTTTGCCCATGCTAGACATGTTATATTAGATACAAGACTGCTATCTCTGCCAGCAAGCCTTACTGTCTTGGAGTCTGCTTCCTTGATTTATGCCGAACTGGTTTCCCTGAAAATAGCTTACTTGTGCAAGCTTTGATCCCCTCTGGAATGCTCTCAGTATAAAAAGAAGGCAAAGATATGGTAAGAAGCTGTATAATGGTGATGGTTTTGCAGCAAAATTCTGATGTGTTTTTGCTAAACCTATCCAGGGAAGCCAAGATCCCATGGAGGCTGGCAGCCACTGAAATGCATGGCTACAGCAAGAACTGTTAAATTGATGTACATGTCAGTAGCTCAAAGCTACTCAATGCTCTTTCTGTGAGTATTGTTCTAATTTCATCTAATTCTTTGAAAAAGGAATCAAAACTCCCTTGCACAGTAACCTTGATATTTCTGGTCCCATTTTTAAGTGAAAATTTCTAGTAAAGTTAACAGAGCACAGTCCTCCCTTTAGGGACATGTGCTTTTTTTGGTGCTAAGACTTTAACAGGAATTTTGCCTTCTCTTTTATGGAATAAGCAAAAAAAGCCCCAAACAACAAAAAAACCCCTTACTTTTTCTAGGTTTTACCATATTGTTTTCCTCATAATATTTCTACTAACACAGTGGGAATTTGAGGTTTCTAATTTATAAGGATACAACATTCATATTTAGAAGCCTTACTAACTTAATTTCTGTGTTTGCTCCGTATTTATTACAAATATCTATGAACTGAATATTTACTTTTTAGAATCTGAAGAGTGCTGTGAAATCAGACTATAATCAGAGCTAAGAGATTAAAGAATTTGTGGTTTTTTTTTTTTTTATTGTGATCATCCATTTTGAAATGGAAAAGCTACATAAAGATGTTTTATTTGAAGTATTTTAAAGTTGGGAATGGTGCTGAAAGACAATAGTTTAATGAAGTGCACTGAGCTTTCCCGCAGTGTCTGATGTATCTGCATGTTGTTATGAGACATTGGATGCATTACAATATTTTTGTTCAGCCAAATGAAAGTGCAGTCAAATGTTGAACTTGCGAAAGTAGATGTCAATCTTTGACACCATGCTGCCGTCATGATGTGTTAGATAATAGCAATAGTTGTATTTGGAGTTGGATTTAGCTGTGTTCTAGAGCAAATGCAGTGTCATAAAATCATAAAATGACAGTAACTAGACTCTTCATGTGAGTTTTTCCATTTCTTTCTGCAAATTGAATATAAATAGCAGATATGTACTTTTGTTTATGCAGCACTTGAAATAAAATGAAATAGGGTTTTATATGGAATGTGACTCTTCATTTCTAAATATAATAGATTTCAATCTATTAAGATTTTAAAAGCAGCCTAGAAAAGAATACACTTACAGTGCTTGAAGGGATGCAAAGATAGAAACTTCAGAGTTTTTGCATAATAAGCATAGTATTCCAATGCTGACAGCATAAAAGCTTGATGATATGGGAGTAAGTTTCATACCTCTTAGGGAGAATTTTTTTCAAAAAAACTACTGTGGAAAAAAGAATTATATTTCAAGCTGTTTATACTTTTACAGAGTAAAAATAACACAAAGGACAATGGCAAACAGATTCAAAAGCTACTCTGCTTCATAGCTGAAAAGTTCATCTGTAATCTGTCTTAACTAGCTCAAAATATAAGCACTGCAGAATAACAAAACTATTCTTTAGTTCCAAAGCAGGAAAGAAAATTTATCAGCTTTATCTAGACAACTGGAGACAAGCTTTTGTTGGGTTTTACATAGAATGCACTATATATTTATACTAAAAATATTACACTTTAAAAATCTGGATTCTAATTTGTTAGATACAGTTTTGCTATTGTGTACTCTTGGTGTAATGTTTAGGTGTGTATTCCCCCTTGAATGTTATTAAACTGTCCTTTACTTCATTTCTTAAAGGCAAATTCCGCCTTTAAACATGTGCTGGACTCCAGCTGCTGAAGCATATCTGAGGTTATAATTTCTGCCTTCAGTATTTGTCAGTAGAGCCACACATTCAAAACCTGAGAGCAATTCTGCTTTCAGTTGCAATCATATGGCTAAGTTTAGTCCACGGGAAGACTTTAGAAATACAGATGCTTTTTAAAAGTTTATTTCTTAAAGTACCTTCTGTTGTACCTTCTGTTGTTTTTTCATTATCTTGCTTTGCTGGAAGATACATTAGATGTGACCTGTAGATTTAAATAAAGAATAAAACCTGATGACATCTAGAAAAAGATTTCTACAGAAACTTTGAAAATGCATCTTAAAATCTGCCACCAAAGTAGTCAAGTTACTTGTCCAAAACAAAATATATCTCTAGGTCAGTTATTTAAATTGAAAAAAAATTAATTTGTGGTTCTTTTATCTGACTTCTGTTCTATAAAACCTTTCCTTGTTAACTGTATGTAATGTATGATTTCAAGACCCAGTACAGGATAGCACAAGGTCTCCAAAACATCTCCATCCCCTTCAGAGTATGGTTTTCTTCCACTGAACTTCCCGCTATCAGAAACAATAGGACGGGACTAGTTGCATTCCAAAAGACACCAGTTATGCCTTCTGTTTTTTCCCCACTAAAGTGTCCAGTGGGAACTTAGAAGGAATTACACTTCCAAGATTGCTTCCATAAATTTTTATATGTTGCTCTTAGAGCAATGTAATCACAAGTTTCATGTACCCAAACCTCTTGGCTGTTGAAACACCCAAAATCGATTTGTTCTCAATGAAAGGCTGAGCACCTTACCACCTGAGTTTTACGTATTTATGTAAAACACAGTTAAATGCCTGGAAAGGCATGAGAAAATGGTTACCAACTGACCTGTGTGGTCAGTGGTTGGAACAAAATTCAAAGACCCATTAGACAATAACCATGGAAATGGAGACAGATGGTATTATCACAATGATTTTTTACTATTATTGTGGTGACATAGGATCTGGAAAGAGATCCTGTGGTTTTAACATGAAATTTAGCCTGAATCCACGGTACATTAGAACCAGCAACTGCTGGGCTGGCATTGTGGAAAAGGAAAAGAAGAAGCATTTGTCTTGTTCAGCTTTAATGAATCTCAAAGTTCCATTTGATATTTGAATAAAGGTTATGGCTATGCTTGAAACAATAGTGTATAAAATGAAGTTCACACTTAGGAACAATATTTAAGAAGAAACATTTACTTCCATTTATGCCCTCTCTTGTTGCTTTATACAAAGATGTATCTAGAGTGCAATAAACCATAGTAATTTGATGATTTCAAGGATTAAGAGACACCACAGGCAACAGAACAATTAAGGGAGGGTATCTTGCCAGCAGGACCAGAATGGATGCAGAGGCGTAGGTCAAGCCTAACAGCACTGTTGAAAACACAAAGGTAGATCCAGAACTAAAACTCATGCATTTTCACATTGTAGATTATTTCTTTATTTAACTTGCTTCTTCTTGCTTCTGCTAAAATAGTTTGATCATTAAAAAAAAAAATCTTAAATTTTACATATTTTTGTGTATACATGTTTTGCAAAGTATACTTCTGATACCTTTTAAACTTTTTTCAGGATACTATTTGTCCAATTTATATTGCAAGTAATGTTTCTTAATGCATCTGACTTTTGTAAATAATTAAGTAAAAGTGGGGAAAAATATTTATTGATTAGAAATATGTTGCAACACAGCTGTCAGGTATCTACTATCACTTGACTGAAATGAAACTAATTTTAATGGCAAATGTGGAAAATAAATTGAGATAAAGACTCATTAAATCTTCATACTTGCAGAATGTGGAGACATGCAGATATTGCATGGTAGAAACACCAGTTGTTTGAGATATGGAAAGCTTGATAATGAGGAAACCACTGCCAGGAAAGGGAAAATATGAATGCAGTTAGTGAACATTAGTACCCTACCTCCATTTGTTCAAGGCCAGCCTTGCAAGATATGCTCCTGGGAAGAGTTCTATTCTCACCAATTTCAGTGAAACAGCCCACGGGTGCACAACTCAGATCTTAGGAAGGAGTTCTTTGATCAAGAAGTTGCAGAGGTTTTTATAAGATCAAAGTGGAAAAGCTTTAACCCATCTGTGTGATGTGCATTTTGAATAAAAATGCCCTAATTCCTCTTTTGATAACAAAAAGAAGGCAGAATGAAGTGAGCAGATGAATAAAATAGAAAATAGAGAGCTTCACATTTCTTGAAAGAATATTAGTTTTTATAGTGACTGTTTGACTTCAAATAAAAATGATAAATTATTCCACAGAAGAATTACATAAAGTGAAATTGTGGTGAGAATAAAGGCTTAGCTTTTATGGCTGCACAAATTCCAAAAACTGTCCCATGAGGAGAACTAGTAAGATATAATCGCAAATTTCAACTGTAATCCATTTAAAACTTCTTTCTGTGCATCATCCTTAACTTAATAATTTACTAATTCTACCTTAATGCTGTATTTTTTAAGCAGCGAGCAAAATCTGGGTGCTTGGGAAATGCAATAAAAGTATACAAGTGAGGTTGAATTAATAATATTCCTTGAAGATGTGTATGGCAATATGGAACTCATAATTATTCCAAATAAAAAATTATTAGTTTACAATTCTAAAGCTGGTTTATTTATTGCAATGCCTTGCTAAAGAGAAATTTCAGCAACCTGCTAAAAATACATTTTTTTAATTGATTGAAGGAAAATTATGTGAATTCAAAGTTCCTTCTTTCTATGACTAATAACAATCTAGTTAAAAATATGGATTTTCTGAAATGCAATGTGTTTGTTTCATAAACAAAACTAATAATCTGGTTTATTTTGAACTCTATCTATGCATCTTCATAGCCTGTTTTCAGGACTGGGGTGTCTTTACATCTCAGATGCTATTTAAATAAAGCCATATAACCCACAGTTACAGTGCAAGGAAGCTGCTGTCAAAACTCCTGAGGTCTTTAGTTTGAACACAATGTATTTCCAGGAGTTCTTGACCAAAAAGAAAATACAAAAAACTCTTTTCAACTTACCAGCTAACATGCATATGTAGATGTTCCAGGCTGAGCAGTTTCTCAAGGGTGGGATTCTTTTTAAATAAAAGTAACATATTCTGGAAATGAATAGAACAAAGATTTGGTTCAAGTAAAGATTTTATTCCGAGCGGAGTACTCCTGCCATGTGGATACTGATTAAAAAGTAGATGTAACTCATAAAATCTCTGGTCTGTTTTTTAAATGGAGCAGCCCTAGTGTTGCAGTCAGTGTTTGCTCAGCCAGGAATGCTAATTTGGTTCTTTGGCACTAAATTTTGTTAATCTGTTTGTGTGAATGTGGACAAAATTATTATGTGCCAAATACTGGCCTATGCAGAAACACAAAATTAAGCAAGAAATCTGATGTGATGAAGAGCCCATCCACAGGCAGGCTGGTCAATAACCCTGCCTTGCAATTCTCCGTTTCCTTCCACCACAGCAGCAGACAAGTTTCAAAACAAAACAAAAGAAATGTTGTGTAAGGAAGTGGGGTCTACTCGCGCTGATATGTGAGATATACTATATTTAGTGGAGTTATACTATATTTTGTGTGGAAATATCTTCTGGAAAACAGTACCAATGATTTCTGCATTGCTGACATCTTTTCAACTCATAGTAAGGAATTCAACCTTAGCAGCTTGATATTAGACCAGATCCCTACAAGTAAGGACTTGGTCACGCCATAAAAACTTTAAAACCAAGTAGAACCCTTGATAATTGTTGCAGGGCATCATAAAGTTTTGCCTGGACCTTCAGAAGATGACAGAAACCTTTATCATTGATAATTAATCACTTATTATTTATTAATATTATTTATCATTATATCTGATATTAACACAATATGTTAAATTATAATATTTGAAGCTTTGGAATTTTCATATCAGAATTTTCATATCATAATTTCCTTCACTAAAGAATTCTGCTTCCACCACTTTTCATAAGTAATCAGCACCTCCAGATGATCCTTGACTTGTGCTGCAAAAAGACAAGGATGTTGGCAGAATCTGACTGATATATTCTGTGACATATTTTTGCGCATGTGTGTGTATAAAAACTGAGCAAAATTAGAGGCCAACAGTAATGTGAACCTTGTGACAATAAGACATGAGATGATTTGGTTTGTTCAGCTAAGAGAAGAGATTGAGGGGAGACCTCATTATGGTCTTCAACATCCTCACAAGGGAAAGTGGAGGAGAAAGTACTGATCTCTTCACTCTCTTGACCAGTGACGGGGCTCAAGGAACTGGCATGAAGCTGAGTCAGGGGAGGTTTAAGTTGGGTGTTAGGAGAAAGCTTTTCAGCCAGAGGGTGGTTGAGCACTGGAACAGGCTCCCCAGGGAAGTCGTCACAGCACCAAACCTGTTCAAGTGTTTAAACAACACTCTACAACACCATGGTGTGATTCTTAGGGTTTCCTGTGCAGAGCCAAGATTTGGACTTGCTGATCCTGATGGGTCCCCTCCAGCTCAGCATATTCTATAATTCTGTGATTCTCTGTCTGAAAATAAACTTTCACATTCAAAGACAAAGTAAAAACAGGTCCCAAACAGGATGTATTAAGTGAGGAATATTGATTCTCTGTGCTATATTTTTTCCAGATAAAAGCAACACTTACTTGTTTTTTGAAGTTTTTTATTCCTTGTTGAGAAATGTGGATGTTGAACTCGCTAGAAAAAATAAAAGGAGGGTCTCCAAATGTACCTTAGGTCAACAGGATATGTGGGTTTGCACCTTCTTATCTTAAAAGTCATTATCAGTCTAACTTCCCTCAACAGTCTCTGGATATGTAGTTTTTTATGAAAAAGTCATGTTTTTCGTGTGTTTTAAACTGTGTATGAAATCCAAGAACTATAGAAAACATGATCTATAAGATGCAGCATATGTTCAGGGACAGCAATACAATAAAGATTATAAAAGAGCCTGTAATTTGATTATGTTGCAGTTTACATGTATACTAAGGCCAAGGAAGAAACTGTGAAGACGATACCTGCTTAAAAGGACCCAGGAGATCAGGCAAAACTTTGACAGGAGAAACCAGAATTGTGCAGTCCAGTGAAGAATTAAACTACTGGGAGTAATAATATGGGCTGATGCACTCAATATAGCAGTAATGCCCTCCGAGAAGGGTAGGAAATAATTCAGTTCCTCTAGGCTGCACAGCAGCTAAATACAGTATGACAAGAAATAGTAGCAGTACTCATTAAGTCTGATTGCTAATTACCCCTTTGAATGATTCGGTTATGCCTGCTACTAGATAATTAGTTTAGTAATTTATGGCTGCAGCACAAACTAGTATTTTAATTTTCACTGAACAGTTTTCACAACACCTACAGTTGAGATTATATCTCCCTTTTTACTCAATTTCAAATTGCTTTTTTCGATAACTGATGGAGGAAAAAAACCTCTAGCAATTATTTCCATTCCCCAGCATAGCTTTAATGGTAAATTGCTTATTTTTATGTAATTGTATTCAAATGTAAATTATTTCAATGTAGAAAACAACTCTACCTGAGCTTTTAACATGGTGTCTTTAGATTTGAGAATTAATCCTTGAAACACTAGCTTGGGATATTTGCTCTAGTAAAGTTATTCATTGTCTCTATTCAGAATAAAGTAAAACTACTCCTATGTATGGCTCTTGTTAGGATTAGACCCTTGGGATGAGGGGGTTTTTTTACCCTTTTTTTTTTTTTTTGGTAATTACACAGATATTTCTGCACTCCCTGATTATTCTGCTTACAGGCATTGATTCTTCTACACAAGGAAGGTGCAGGCTGCAACTGGTGACATTTAGAGTGCTGCTTGTATTTTATTGATTGGTGGGATTTTAAAGAATCATCAGTTTTTATAAATATTTATATTTCTCAAAAATTCAACTACTACTTAGTTCACTCAAACATGAAAGCTAATTCTAAAAGGTATTCAGATATATATGTTTGGTAATTTGTGAGTTGTGTTGTTTTTCTAATAAAGCTGCTACGTAGTAATTTAGAGTGCCAATGGAAGATGAATATCTGAGTGCCACTGAGGATCAAAGTCATATTTTAATTATTTCTAAAATGCTTTTAATCTCAATCGCACTTTTCTGGTTTAAGGAAAATTCTTTTATTTCATCATTAAGTGATTTTGTGTGTAATTCAGGTGACTGTTTCCTCCCTTATGAACAGACTACCTGTGTTTGATTCACACCATCACTTACTTTCAATTTTTTAAAATATATTTTTATATTCTTTTTGCCTCTGGACTTAGGGGATCATACTCTGGCAGTGCATAGGATGACCTAAAATGAGGCTGCCTGTGCAAAGTGCTTCATAAAGTAACAGTTTGCACAAGAGACTTTTGATCTAAATGCACTAGATAAGTATGGGATTTGTTTTCATATGTAAAAGGGGCACCAACTGGGTCACAGTAACCAACTTGTCTGGCTGCAGCTGCACAGCAGTGGCAAAGGTTGTGTGTGCAACAGGGAATGTAGACTAAAAGGAGGGAGGGAGTAAACATCCAACTGGGAGAGCAAAGAAAGTCTTCCTAAACCACATAATAATTTTCATGGCTGAAATATCTTCTTTTTTCAGAGATCTCAGCAATTTTTGATTGCTGTTGCTCCCTCTCTTATTGCAGTCACCTTAGTTTTAAGTAAACTGCTGCTGCTTCACTTTTCTCTTCCATATCCCTCTTTTCACAGTGACCATTTTTCTGTCTCTACCAGGAGAACTAGATTGAACCAAGCAAGTTTGCTTCTAAATTTACTATTAATCTCTGAGCTAGCTGAGGAATGGGCGGGTAGAGAAATGAAAGATGACTGTGTAAGATACACCTCTTCTCTTTTCAAACAGCACAATAATTTCTGTGCTTCTCCTGCCCTCAGAAGAAATCAGCAGAGGTTCTCTTGTCTACAGTGGTACTATATTTCAATGCCATTTTGTCATCCTTCAGAGGTAGATGTGAGTGCCATCTCTTTTCTTTAGAGGAATAGCTTTCTGTACAGAGCACTCTGCTTCAGAGTTTGGGAAAGACATCCTTGAACTTGACTTGCAAGTTCCTACTTCTCAAAGACAGCATTTCTTTTTGAGAGTTTTTCCCTCACAACACCTAAGAAGTCTCAAGCACAGACACAAAAAAATCAGGAATCCTTAGTCAGCAGGGACGGTTTGAACCAAGGAGGAAAGGAAGGTAATGAAGGAGCTAAACTAGAGGAATGAGAGCTGTGCAGTGTCCCTCACCTTCAAGGTATGAATGTGAGCCTTGGCAAACTGTAATTTTAATACAGCTCTAACCAGCAATTCTTCAAACATGCGATAAAGCTGGCAAAAATGTCTGCATGTGCAGGATTTGTTGATGAATTTTTCATTTTTTTGTGAACACAATGTAATCTTTGATATTTTGGGATTCTTGATCCCTTTCAGTTTGGGCTTCTCACTCCTGTTTTACCATATCCCATGTGTTCCATGAAGCTGTGCTGGTTTGTGTCTGGTTTTATCTTATTGCTAGCTGCTGAATCATGGGTAAAATTCAGTGTTATAAAGAAATGGATCTTATCTCAAGCTCTTTATTGTCTGGATTTTTATCTGTTGTGTGAATCCTTTTTTTTATAACAGGAAAGTTCACTTGCTGTATCACATTTTGGTCTCCTGAGGCTTAGTAGTTTGTGAGGAGGTAAATAGCTTGGAAGGAGAAAGTAGAGAAGCAACTGAAAACTGGTGCTGAGAAACTGGGTGGTAGATGTTTGTTGATTTCATGTAAGGAACCAAATAATTTGAATGGAGACCTAGCGGTAACCAGCACAAATGAAAAACTCTGTAGGAATGTTTTGCACTGTTCAGCCTCCACATTCATGTTTATCTACCTAAGAGGACCACTAGCAAGCTATGATTTTATCAGCACAAGACCAGTTTTATTGAAAATCTGTGCATTTGTTGGCTGTTCCATATTGAGTTTAATATTTCAGAGTTCACACTAAACATTAGATTATTATTATTAGATTAGATTATGACAAGTCTCTTTGCAGAAGTAATTACGTGATTTTCTTGTTCAGGGAGAGCAACTGAGACACTTGGAATATCAAAGGAAGCATAAAACTGTGTTCAAAATCATTGCATTACCATTCCTAGCACATTAGCACTGTTACTGACAAATCAGTTGGGACTAGCAGGCAAATATTTAGATTATCAAAATGAGTTTTTCCTTATGAGCAGCAATGCATATTGTTTGCAGGTGCTGTATTACTGAGAAAAATATTTGGCAATATGGGTTCATCAAACTTGTTTTATTCCTGTTATTTTGTTTTCACTGCAATTCGATGACATAATATCCATGGCTTGTACTTGCAGCAAGCTTTCTGTCCTCTTTCTGATGTTTACCAGCACTGGATCAATGTTCTAAAGGGCAAGTCTGAGCATTTCTGTGAATATCAAGCTCCTGTTTATTAATGAAACTACTCCCATTATGGACAATGGTCTAACTTCTGCAATATGAATTCTCTGACCTATTTGATAAGTGTTTTCCTGCAGACTGAATGTACTTACTCATCTCCATTACCAGTTACACAAATAAGGGGTTGTTCCCTGCAAGGCAAGGTGTCTCAGCATTAGCCTGACCTTTCCAACTAGGGAAAAGCTTTAAGAGCATGTTTAGAGAAATGTTTAGTGAAATGCTTTAAGTTTTTTCCACCTGGCAGAGATTTCCACTTCCACAGTCAAAACAGCCTATCTTTCTGTTCTTTCTCTTAGCTGTCTGCTGCTAGGCATAACTATTGCATGAGTATAAAGGTATACATAGTTATTCCAATCAGAATAATTGGAATAACTATGAATCAGAACCTTCTTTGCTGTGTACCATGTTACCAGATAAAAACACACAAATAGGTGGTTGCAAGACTATATCCACTGCTAGTTTCTGCAATATGGAGGGAGAAGATGAAGTATTTAGAGCCAGTTCTGTGTTCTGAGGGTGTCGTGGGCAAAAGCAGCCTGGAAACCATAATATGGATTAGATTGAACATACAGAAGGCATTTTTTACTCTGTGTGTGGTGAGAAACTGGAACAGGATGCCCAGAGAAGTTGTGAATGCCACATCACTGGAATTGTTCAAGACCAGGTTGGATGAGGCTTTGTGAAACCTGATATAGTGGTAGATGACCCTGTGTGTGTCAGGGATGGTTGGACTAAGTGTTCTTTCAAGGTCCCTTCCAATCTAAAGCATTGTGTGATTCTATATGGATACTCCTTCCCAGTATTGTAGTACCTGTGAGGAGCAATGAAATTTAGAGCAGCCATAAAGTAAAGTCAAGGTGGTGCAGAGCAAATCTAAAGTAGTAAAATGCCAAAACATTAAAAGATTCTTCCATATTCCTGACTCATACTTTAGGACATTGTTGACTCATTGCTGCAAAAACATAATAAAAACATTTTATTCCACTAAAGAAAAGCAGAGAAAATTGTGAACCTTGATTTCTAGGGCTACAGTCTTAATATTTGGTCATATCTATGCACTTAGTAACTCTACTATGATGATAAAGTATTTACTGGTATATCAGCTAAAAAACATTTTTGGTATTTCATATTTGAAGAATAATCCCTACAATGACTCATGAACTTGGATACTTCCTGCCCTGTAATGGTGGCTATATATAGCCAGGTGGTTAAGCTTCATTTCAGGAGTGCTGTAATGTAATTAGTTAAAAGCTCTAATCTGGATTTTAGGCTGTTAGTGTTAGTTAGATTATTAGTCCCACTGGTCCTCCAGCTGATTTGACAGCTCTGTTCCTGATCTGCTGGAGGTGAGTGACTTAGCTACACAGGCAGGGGCAGTTCTGGACATGCACCAAAGGCAAACCTTCACAGACAGCCATCACATTTTGAGTCATAAATTGATTTAGGAGATGATGAGTCACCATACCAACACACAGAAAGTCAGAGTTAAACACCAGAGAAATGGATGGCTGTAAATATCAGCTTCAGTTCTGTCATTATGAAGAATAAACTGTAATAATTAGATTAAAAGTCACTGTAACTGGGCTAATAAAAAGTCCTTGATTTACCTGTATTTTTATGCTTGCAAGAAATAATTATTACTCTGCAAGGTATTTCTGCAGCCTACAAGTTACACGATTGTATGGTTTAGTATGCTACTCTTGAGGCTTGCTATAATCTGGATGCATGTTTGGCTATTTCTTCACTGTTACACTTGCTTTGCACACACCCCTCAGCGTGGGCTTGCCTCATGGTGCCAGATTTGTGTGAATTCTGCATCACAGCAAGGCTGGTGTAGAAATAAGCACCACCAACTCTGTCTCTCCAGCTATGCACTCACTTTCCTGTGTGCTCCCAGTGCCTTCTGATGGGTTACCACAGAGGCCCTGCAGCACCAAAATTGGTTGTGTGGTAATTTGTCTGCTTATGTTACTTTAGAGAAGTCATAAGTTAAAAAAGCTTTCTCAAGACTATTTCTCTGCTAATATAAGCAACAGCCTTTTAAGCCAAAGAGAGAATGTTTTTAGAATGCAGGACAGGATTTTTCTACTGCAGCTTTGTATCAAAACTCATGTATCAGTTTTAGATCCTGTTTTCTAAGTCATTTGACTCTGGACCAGATCCAAAGGGTGGTCCTCAAATTGTTACTGTTTTAAAGAAAAATACAAATTAGAGAGGGGGGGAAAAGTACTCTGAGGCTGACAGGCTTTAAAATTTGTTGTTATTTCTTTTGCCATGCTCATAGTAGAGGGCTGTATAGTAACAGATAGAAAAACAGGTGGTTCTGAGCTCTGAATTCCAAATTGTTTCATTTTTTGGCAGTGGCCCAATTGGATAAATATTGCTAGGGGTTGAGAAAAGTACCCTAATAAATCAGCCAACATACAGAATACCTAGATTGAAAATGGTTTTGGTTATTGGTTTGGGAAAACTCTTTGTATTTATATTCTACTGTCTTTTAGCTGTAGGAAAAAAAAGCCCTAATTTTATGGCTGTTGTTTGCCTTGAACATTTGGGGCTAAAATTTTTTTTTTCCACAATCAAAAATTCCACTGAATTTCAATTTCTGTCTGTTTAGTTTAGATGTAAACATTGTATGAGAAATAAACACAGCCACTAAAGCATTTAAGCCATTCTGACTGGCCATATAGCTGCTGGAGCAAGAGGGAAAAAAAAGATTGCAGTCCAAGGGGAGAGCGTGACCTTCTGTCCTGCATGACTGGACCTTGGAGAGCCTCTGGGGACCATTGCCATGTGTTTTGCAGTTGACTTGCTGTTGCTTTGTGGGTAATAAACAAGCCCCAAGGAGGGTGCTCTCAAAAGACTGCAGCTTGGAGCCTTGTTCTGCTTCTCTCTCTGTGCCGAGTGCCCACCGGCACCGGGGCTGCTCCTGTAGCTCTACTCTGCACATGGAGAATTTCTCATCCCTGTGGCTAATCAGGAATTGGGAACACCAATTAGGATGAAGGATCAGGGCCTGATGATGCCAGAGATAAAGATAAAAGACAGATGTAAGAAAAAATGTCAGTCTTCTGTGTAACCTGCAGAACAGGGAGGCTTCAGCCTCAGAGATCTATCTAAAGTGCCCACATATATCTCTTCAAAAATTAAATAAATATATATGTTCTCTTTGTTGATCTAAACTTCTCTTTTCATGATCTTGAAAGACAGTTTACATTTGCAGTATCTTTGTTCCACAGTGTTCTGAAAAGAGTTGGAAAGAGCTGACAATATGGAAAGCTTCAGGGGTCAGGACTATTGAGGCATTTTTTAACTCACCAGTGGGTAATGGTAATGGTACCATGAAGGCTAGAGCCTTTCATGCTGTCTCAGATCTTGGGAATCAGACAGGTCTGGTTTTGTGAGTGTTTCAGGGTCTTGTGAAAGGAATGAAAATAAATGGGGGAAATTAAATGATGTTATTGTTACATGCATAACAGAATACACTTTCTGCATATCATGTAATCTCAGTGATAACACAGATGGTTTATCACTGTTTCAAAGATTATTTTCCTAAGCACAACTCTTAAGGACATTTGTATTATAGTGTCAATTACTCTTAGAATGTAAAACAGAATGATGATTCTCTTATATGATGAATATTTCAAACTTGCTTTTGTTCAACCTGCACTATTCCTCATTATACATTTACTTGTAGCACTATCTCTACAATATTAATTTAATTTAGATCAGTGGATAGAAGTTATTTATGATTTCAAATAAAATCTCTTAGTAAGTCAGTCTGTCAGCAGACCAGTCTTTTAGAAAAAGAAAAGGTATCATCAAAAAATAATCTATATTTATATTTATTGCATCTTTATTGTACACAGTTTATAGCCAGTGCTATTCACGTGGGTCTGTGTGTGTGTGTGTGTGAGAGAGAGAGATATTACTGTGCAGTGACATTTTGTTTAATGCATTATAAAAAGGAAGAAATTATTTGGAACTTAGCTAAACTGGAATTATTTTAAATTACTAAGAATTAGGGTGAATTCATCTGGAAGCACATTTTGGTCTGACATTTGATTTTGGGAATTAGAACTGTTTGTTCCCTCTTCATCTACATTAGTGATGGAAGCAAAAGGAGAGAGCTGGAAAGAAACAGAAAATATTTTTTTTAAAAAAGACAGAAAAAGTGAAGAGGAGACACTATTTGTTTTATTTCATTGCAAAGGTTCTGTAATATACAGAAACTTAAATCAGAATTTAAAGATTATCTAGTCTGGTTGCCAGTCACATGGAGAAAACCTAGACAAAAGCTAGGGATCTTACACTGCATTTAAAATTCCTGTCCTTTAAATCCCAAGGGGAGGGTGTGACCCCAGCTCCAGTAATGTGAGTCCTTCTGTCAAGTACTGGGAGCATTTGGGGTACAGTTTTCATAGCATTGCTGTGGATATGTCTGTGCTGGGTGGGATCCTAAGCCCTGGATGCTCACCTTAACAGTGTCAATGGCTGCAGCTCTAAATGTGGTGGTTCTCAAAAGTGAGGTCTGTACCACCTTAGCTTTAATTTTATCTTTATACAATAATCACAGTGCCTGTTCTGTCATTTTGGGGGGATTTAATGACCCTATGTGGAACCACTTAAAATGTACGTTATGCATTAAATGGTTTTTCCTCTGTGATTTACTGATCCATATAAAATAAGCCAACCTACTGAATTATGGGTACCAACCATGCCTTCACTTGAACTTGTACAAAGATAAGCAGGTTAAAGCTGGGAATTTTCTGTTGCCAACTTCCAGGCTAGTGAATTTCCATTGTGAAATATGTTAGGATATTGTTGTTAGAGACTTTCTATTTAATCATCAGCAAATTAATTTAATGTCTGAAGACTCCTTTGAATGGAGATTTTTTTTTTAATCTTACCTGATTGATGGTCAGTATTTCTCCCATCCAATTTCCATTGGCATAAGGTTCTGAAACAGGACTGAGGATTGCCCTGAGACCATAATTAGATTTTAAATGGTAATATCTTTCTAATATCTTCAGACAAGGAGTTTGAATGGTTACTTCTTTCCACTAGCATCCAATTAATGATGCAAAGTACAATGGTGGAATCTGGCTGGGAAAATTTTTACATGCTTTATTCTTTCCTTCACACGAAAAAAGAAAATGCTGTCCTCTTCAAAGGTGACATGCAGAAAATGGATTCACTTATCAAATGTCTCTGTGCAAGAATGCAGAATATTGCCTGTGTAGGTGCATTTAATTTTATGCTTATTTTATTTCTGAAGCTCACAAAAAAAGCAGAGTTCAATTTCTGCAAATATATTCCCAGAGCAAAGACATGAATACAGCTTTCTTTTTGGAAAAATCTGCACACTTTTATTCATCTCAAAATATTGATACAAACATATTTGAAAAATATAGACACAATATTATTTGTAGCGAGGATCTATTTCAGACATTGATTACTGCACTTCAACTGCCTTTTTCTAAGCCAATAACAATGGGATGTTTACAATGTAAACTTAAGCCTGTTTGGGACATAACTGATGGCTTTAAGATAAGCACAGTACAAAAATAGATACATGGAATAAAATGTCAATTGATCATTTCTAGTAGAGTTATAGCTGGTATTTGACAGTTCTTAACCTACATCACCTCTTCCCACAAGAGAGCTTTAAGTCATAGCTCCTCTAACACTATGGTTTAGTCTTAATGCAGAACTCCAGGCAGAATTTACCCTTGTTATTTCTTTTGGATACAAATCTTTGGACACTAAATCTAAAGTATTTTAGACTTTATAAGAGTCAACCTAACGCTTTCAGTTTATACATCCAAAATGGCAACATTTTCTAATTTTCTCATACACCTTCTGATGAATTGCTTTATACTTCAGAGATACAGATCTGTAATGTTTTCTCCCTTTCCTACACTGGAAAAATAATTTATTCTGCTGACTGCATGTGTAAGCATTGTTCTGAATGAATTAAAGAAAAATTATGTGTGGTGCACTCAACTCTGTACCCTTAATTGGGAAATAAACATGGATTGTCTTTGGTCTAAATAGATTATGAAAAACTCTGTTTGAAAATAAAGCTTTTAAAACTAATTTTTAAAATTTTTATTTTCAAATTAATTTCACAGTTTATTCATACATTTATACATCTCTACTTTGAATCTTTTCTGTTCTGGGCCAAACGAACCCAAGTATCTTAGAATGTAAATTTAAATAGTCCATATTTATAAATTACATGTACCAAAGACATATATATCCATCCTACCATTTATACTTCCTAGGCTTAAAAATAATTGTGTTCTTAGCTGCTGGGTGGTGTGGTCTTCTTTTATGGAATTTGAGAATAATGAAATAATTTTATCAAAACAGTTAAGCTAACATATCTGTATCTGAAATTGTACCAGTCTATAGAAAATATGTTTTATACAGAAGAGAAAACTAACAGTCAAGGTATCTGGCAAACACCAATTGCAAAATCTTTGATGGTTATGGCATTTTAGTGTTATATACATATGTATAACCAAATGTATATTCATCATATATATATGTATTATATATGTTATACATGTATATGTGAATCTTCATTGGTTATAGTTTTCAACTGCAGTAATTCAGGAAAGCTTTTTTACTTCGGAAAACACCTTTGCAAGAGGCTAATATATTTGCATGGCAGCTCCAAAACCCTCATAATGCATGCTCTACAATTAAATACAAATCAAATCTTTCTCATATATTTATGGAAATAGGATATAATGTCTGTGTCTACCCACCTGGTCTGATTATCCAGGTGAAGCTCCACTATACAGCTGTTCTCAAGGGACATTAAGATGTTAATAGGCAAAATACTTCTCCTTTGCAACAAGTTCACAGTTCTCTTGTCTCAGCAGCTTCTCTGTGATTTCTCTAAGCAAATCAAGTGAACTAACTGGAATACCATGGTATCACCATCATTCTCATGCTCAAAGAAAGGCATTTTTCCTCAGAGTTTTCCTGTCTGCTGAGAAAATCTGAGTTATCTTCTATTGATTTTTTTATTCTTATCCAGGCATTTTTTTGAGTGTGTGCATCAACATCTGACCATTTCGGAAGACATTTCTATGTCCAGTCTAGTGACAAGGGTAATACCTCTCTGACATAAGTCCCCTGACAGGACTGTCTGGGGTACTGGAATGTTTCATGGCTCACCGGTGCTCCCTAGATCTTCTGCCAAATTTGCAGAAATTGATGGGAGCCTAGTCCATAGTTCAGAATCAGAACTGCTGTGGCCATGCAATAAATTAGTAGAGAAAACATTAATTAAAAAAGGGGTTTCATCCCTGTTTATGAAAGAGTAGATAAACTTCCTATTTTATATGTGCTTGTACTGTTACATTTGAAGTGTGTTGGTATTTCTGGAGTATCCCATATGATTCTTGCAAAGAATAATGCTAAATAGAAAGAAGAATGCATAGTAAAGCCTGCTGAAGATGAACAATGCATCTCAGACACCTCAGAGCCTCTATAGGGATCAGAGTTGCTGAGATACCATCATGTCAGCTACCAGAGAGATTGTGAAAAAAGCCATGAAAAAGCAAATATCCTTCATATGGTAAGAAAAATCTCATAGTCATACCAATGGATGCAAGGAGATAAAAATAACCTTCTAGTTGCAATGTGTTCATTCTACAAAAAAAAAAAAAAATGGACTTAGCAATTGAGCAAATTGAGCAAAGATTTGGACTTCAAAAATTTGTTAGCTGACAGATATGTAAAATTAGTTGATTTCTTTTGCTTTGCATTTCAAAATCAGCCTTCATTACAGTTGCCACATTTAGATTCTAGTTAATACTATGCACCCTTAGGACACAAGTGTTTCAAAATCTCTGTCCTATCCCTGGAGATAAATATCAGCAGAACTGGATAGGTAGTTATTCCAAGATAAGGGATATTGACAATCTGATATAGTTTTCTCAGATGACTATGGAATATTTTTTTTCTTTTGATGTGTGTGTATATCTCTATATGCAGTGGTTCTGGGAAACTCTACTCTTTTAGAGGAAATATATTTTTACAATTTTTTCTTTTAAAAAAAAAGCTAGCCCAAAAAAGCTCAGAGGTTTAACTCCCTTTCCTGAAGAGAATAAACACCCAAATAAGAATGTGTACATTTGGGTGAGGAGTGTGAAAAACTAGCAAGAGAAAATAAAGTGGGGAAAAAAAGAAATTAAAAAATAAATTGAGAAGTATTTCTTTCTCCACAGGCTTTTAGAGAAGCAGGGAGTGATGGAGTGGGTACTCAAGAAAAGCATCAAATTGGCAAAATAGAAGCTAATCAGGCAAGGAGAAGATTATAGATGATTGGGACCAAGGCAAAAGCTGCATTTGTTGCTGGAGAAGGGGGCTAGAGAGCAGATGTGGTCTGCAAATGGCAAGTTCTTTAACCCTTCTGTATGACAAAAGCAGCAAAACTGTAGGTGCACTGAATAGGAGAGCAAGCCACAATGGTGTGAAGGCAGAAGAGCTGAGGGAGGGAAGGGAGCTGTGTGGTGCTGGAAGGAGTGAAGGTGTGGGACGTTCCAGACCTATGAGGAGCAGGGAGCTGCTTTGAATAGCACTCTGCAAAAATCAGCCACTCTGGCCAAGCTGTCTGGCTTGCCTGAAGCAGAGCCATCAGAGGCAGTTTCTCTCTTTCAGAGGCAGGAAATACGGAGGAGGTTGCAAATCTGGGAGGCAGATTCTCCCCTGTCCCACCTACTCTGCTAACAGTGGGTGTAGCAAACCAGACTCCATGTCTCGCACCGTTCTTTTCTGTCGTGCTGCATATTCATACTTTTTTCTTTCTCAGTCCAGCGGCAGCAAGGTCTACCCCTGAGGCAGCAAAATACAGAATCAAAAGATGAGGGTGAGAACCAGACTTAGTGCAAGATACAGAATAGGAAAGGGTTGAAAAGGGAGCTGTAAGACTCAAGGTGTAATCATTGTCAAATGCCCACAATTTTTTCTTTTGGACTGAGAACAAGAGATCACTTTGGGGGAAACATTTTCACTCTTCTAAGCTAAATGTTCTGCTCTTTCCCTAAATCCTTCAAACACAAGTTTGACTGTACTGTTTGCTCTCAGAGTTTGGAAGGGATTTGATAAACATTTTTTACTAATCCTTTCATGATTCCATATCGCCTCCAGGAGTTACATGTATGGTTTCTAGTTTCTGTGTGGTGTAACATCAGCTAATAGACAGTTTGTCACAAAGGAATAGAAATTATTAACAATTTTAAGATCCTGACATCTGTTTCTTAAACACGCTTTAAACAGATGAATCATGTGTTAATTTAATAATTTATCTTTTTGTTACCTCTCACCTTTTAAAAACATCCCGTTGTGTCTTCATTGTAAATAAGACTCATTTCCTGCTGTAACCCTAATCTTAGACATTAGTAGTCTTCCTCCTTTCTCAACAAAATTAAACTTGACTCAAAGATGTTGGTGGAACTTTATATAGTTTGTAAACCTTGCTTTTTACAGTTTCAGGTCCAGCTGAAAGTAAAGGCAAGAGCACATCTCTTGTGAGTGGGCACAAGTGAAAATGTTGATTCAGCACTTAGCTGTTAGCAAAAAAAATAAGCATGAAGGAAATTCAATATTTTTCTACAGTTCACAATTCTGTTGCAAAATCCAATGTTTATGGGCTTGTGATTTTTTTTCCTTTATATGATGCTTTTCTGCCCATTTGATGTAAGTTATGTTCTTGACATGTTCCTTATTTTTTCCCAGTAACTCTTGAAATTGACATTTCTTTAGATCTTTTTATTTTATACTACCAATATTACATTGAATCACAGTTCTCACAAATCATCTCACCTCTGATTTGTGTTCAATAGCCTGCTTTTCCAAGTCTGAAAGTTATTTCATGTTCCTTTTCTTTGCTTCTAATTCAACACTCATTGTGCATAATTGCAGGGTAGAGCGATGATTACTCTCCAAAGAATTACAATCAAACTTGGCTTGTTAGTGGATAAAGCTCTGACTGTTAATCATAATCATTTAAACAGTAGCTAACCCTCACTGAAACACAGATGGCATGTTGTCAGCATTTCAAGCTACCCAAATCACAGTCCCAGAGAGGACTTTGTTATGCTTTTAAGTTCTGCTTCTCTTCCGTGTTGCTGAACGGTATCTGCTGGATTTGATGCTCTCTCAAACACTAAGGAGGAACACAGAATTACTGTACAGCTGTAGCATCTCATGCAAATAAAAATGCATAATTTTTTTTTTTACTCAAAATGTAAAATTCAATCATACAACACAGAATGAATACAAAAAGAAGCTCTATGAATTAAAACCCCCAATATAAATAGGAAATAATCTTGATTAAAAACAGAAAGTAGTTTAAAATATGTGCATATCTGACTTAAGAAAATATTAGTGAGCTTGATCAGTGATGGTAATTGAGAGGGTCCCATAATCTCATGAGAGTTCTAAGGTCTGGTGATTTTCAGCAAGCCATGAAATAAATAGGTAACTAATTTTCCAGCGCTTCTGACACAATAGCTGAAATATTGTATATCTAGAAGTAGAACAAATCATATCATCAGTTCCAAGGCCTCAAGCAAGGATTTTCAATAAGAATTATTAAATGCCTGATGCAATATGACAACACAATTCATAAAAGACTGTGTTTCTTCAAAAACATGTGTTTTGAAAAGGTTTAAAATAACTACACCTAGAAAAGTTTAATTCTTACACTGTAGAGAAGGATACTCTGAAAGGCCAGGGTACAGTGTTGTGAGCAACAGAAGAGAACTAAGGTTTTTGCTACTGCAAATTCAGTATGTGCTTGTCTGTCACCCTGTCTCCTTTCAAAAGCTACCCTGTCAGTAAAATAGAGATTAAAAGTTCCTTATGCAGAAGATACCTTTGGAAATTGAGTTGCTGTTTTGGAAAAAAAAAAAAATCTGTTGTTTTATATTAACTCTGGGGAATAGGAAAAAATGACAGTTCTCAGTAGAAGAATATATTATTTAACTGGAACTAACCATGCGTACATTAGTATGTACCAAGTTGAAAGCTCAGACATCTGGATGTGAGTGCTCCAGTGCTGCCAGAGTGCAGGAGCATTTTCACTTTATACCTCCCAGGGTGCTGTGAGCAGGGTAGGCTTCACCAAGGAACACAATCCAACCTGAAGACTCAGCCACACATTAGATGTTTTGTTTTTGAAATTAATAAGGCTTTTCTCCTTACCTTGTACCCTGATGGTTTTTTCCTACATAAATGCCATTCCATAATGAAATATTGACTTATAAAATCAGAAATTAAAAAAAAAGGGATGATTCCTGTATGCCTTTAGGCACATAGTTAAATAAGAGGTAAGCAATCTCTTCCCATGGTTAATTTCCTTCTACCACCCGAATCTTTTTGTCTGTGTTTCCCTAAAGACTACTGTTTAGTTTGAGTAGGCAGAGAAGATTCAAACCAGTATCTAGAGCTAGAAGTATCTTTTTGTTATTGACCAAATGTGCTCTAGTAGGTGGCATCTGTGCTGCAAGAATGGGAGAAAATTTAATTCTCATTATTCGCTCCTTTAGCAATTAAAATATCAGAGATGTAATTTACTTAGCACAAAAAGCAGTGAATATTAAGGTAAATTGTATTTCCAAAGCAGTTCTTCTGTGTTATTAACCATTCTTCAAAGTACTAATGGAATTGATATTAATATCAATGAAATTCCTTATCAAGTTTTAATTAAGGTATTTTATAAACACTTAAGTAATTTCTGTGCAAAGATTTCAAGATCAGATGCCATCTTCCACTTGTCTTTCATCTTTAAGATTTAAATGTGGATTGTCCATAAGGAAGTTTGTATGGACAAGCACTGGAAAAAATACTTGCCAGCTCTGTGATTGTGTAATTATTAGGATTTGTTACATAGACACAAAAACCTATTGTCTTTTTGTTCTGGAGAATAACGTGTGCAGGAAAAATCACATTTACTGTGAGGAGCTGCAGCTCCCGGTCCTGTATCACATAGTTCTTCAGTGGCAGTGGAAAACATTAAAAAGTTTTCATAGGAACCTTACTAATGGAATGCACATCCAGCCACTTTGTGATTCAGGATCTTTGTCTCAATACAGTGGCACAGGTCAATGCGTATAAATATCCTTCTCTTGTTTCCCAGGGCTGATATGCTTTCAGATCTTTCTTTATATCATTTATCAGAAGTACACCTCCATTCCAGTTCAAATAAGGTGGAGTATCCACATTAATGTCTGAGAGAATATACTACATGTCATATATTGCAGCTTGTCCACTTGCAAATAAACCCATCATTTCTCTGTTGTGCTCAATGTTCAACTTGATTTCTTTGATTTGAAATGAGGTGTGATTTGAATATAATATGACTTTAATCCAACATACTTATAGCACTCAGGACAAATGTATAGCTGGTCTTACCTCAGCAATCAGGAAACTGAAGCTTTGAGACAAATTCTGACCTCCTTGCAACATGCTTTTCTGCATCAAACACCTTGAAATTGAGTTTATTTTTACAGCAGCAGGTTTAATGTCAAGTGCTTAAATGAAAATTGAATTAATTTGTTGCTTTCATTAATTGACCTCCTTTAATTTTCAAACTTTACATGTTTGTTTAATCTTAATACCTTTTGATTTATTCATGAAATGTTGTTCTTCTGGCTTTGTAATAATCTCTGAGTATTCAAGCATTTTAAATTCTCCATCCCAAGTTTTTAATGAGGTTTCTTATGTATGTATTTTTTAAATAAGAATTGTGGAGGTTTTTCCTTTTTATATTCATTAACTTAATATTAGAAACCATGCCTGGTTAGGAAAATCTCATCAATTTAAGGTTCCAGAATAGGTCACCAAGTGTCATTCCAATAAAAACAAAATTTGCATGCAATGCTTCATTTGCAAGGAGTGCTTGTTTATCTTCTCTGGCATTTATTACAGTGATCAAGCAACTGAAATAATCTGCATATTATGCAAACCAGTCTATTTCTCAGGAAAGTTTTCAGGCTTTTTATATTAAGAAAAATTTAATGCAAAGGCTTGTTGTTAGACAGCATGAGAAAAGAATTGGATCTTGTCACAAGAAATTCTTGTTACTGTCATCTCAGGGGACTAACCTATTTTGGGAAATTAAAGGTTGTGATATTATGGGTTACATCATCAAAATGTTTTATTGTGGGTGTTTTTAGAAGCATGAAGGAATGTTCTATTTTGCTTCATGGCTAACTGAATTATTGCCCATTCTACCAGTGCAACCATAAAGATGATTAAAAGAACTGGAGCTTTAAAAAGTGGAGATTTCACAATAAAGTGGGTTCCTAGCCAAAGATAATTTCAGCAGGAAAGGTTAAATCAGCTGGGAAAAGAAAGCTAACACTACTTGTGTCTTTAGAGTCAAGAAAGTGAAGATATTGAAGGAAGAAAAGGTAGGTTATACCAAATTGCTGGAAATCACAGTCTATAAACTTGCAAAAGGCTCTTTTTTTTTGTATTGATTTAGGAACATCTGTGGAAAAGGTTTTTACAACCAGATAAAATTACTAGATTTAACTTCACAAAAACAAAATTCAAAGCTTAGCAAAAGAAAGCAGACTGTTCTCAGATTATATGTTTTTTTGTGGATGTTTAGGTAGTGGAAAGTGTTTTGATGAAGCTTTCTGAAACTGGGCTCCTTTTATGCAGTACTTGCTGCAGAATTCTTTGTACACAAGCTTTGTGAGTCACAGTGGCAAGTCTTACATAACTTTTCAACTTTTCAAAGGAACAGGCCTTTAATAGGTAAAAATATACTTTTTAACAAAATGTAAAGTTCACTTGATTTTAATTATAACACAGGAAGAAACTATATTCTAAACTGCTGTAGAACTTTAACAAATGTTGAAAGTCATATTGTCATTCTCCTAGTCGATCTATTTGATAACACATTTTATGATATTGGTTGGACTTGATAATCTTAAAGGTCTTTTCCAACCTAAACAGTTTCAGGATCCTATGGAAAGTCCCCCTCAGAGAGCAATTCAGAGCATTAAAATTGAGCTTGTGATCCAAGCTGCCCTCAGGACTTAGTAATGAGCTTAGGGAGACCAATGAGATATGCAACGTGCAGGTATGTGGGAAGAGCAGGCACACTTCTGACTGCTGTGATATTACAGCAATGGGAATTGTCCCCTCCTGGTTCACCACAAGCTAACATGTCTATTTGTCCAAATAGATGCTGCTTCCAGAATAACCCATCACTCAGACACGCATGGTTGGTAGAACAATGGCTGTCTATTTCATGAAACAATCTTTTTTTTTTAACATCTTTTACGTGATTGAAAGCAAAAATTGCTCTTTGAAAATAACAAACTCTAAAGTTATGGTCTGTCACTATTCTGCCATCCGCCATTCATTTGATTGTTGTAACATCTCCTTGTGTTTTATCTGAAATGAGATCATAAATTCTCCAAGGAAGGATTCATCTCTTAAAATAGGACTTGTACAGAAATTAGCATTTTGGCTTGCTGAACTTTAATGGTGTTTTCTGATCTTTCCCTAACATAGCAAATAATCACTGAAGTATGAAAAACAGATCCAGAAGGCAGTTTAAGACTATATAATCTGTTCCCTGCTCTGAAACAAGGTTTAAATATATCTGTCAACAATGATATTGATATATGTCCAATTTTAAAGAGCTCCAGAAATAGAGGTCTCATAACCTCATAAGACATGTATATTCACGGGTTTTAGTCTACATTTACACTGTGTTTACTGTATATATTTTGCTAGAGTTTTTATCTGCATTACTTTCTGTAGTTTAACTTAGCATTTTTTCTGTTTCTATCTATCTCTGTATATGGAGATTACATTATTTCCTTTTACAGCAAAACCTTTTATTAATTTGAAGTCTGGCCATTTTCCTACTTAATGATTTTCCCTTGACTATTAATTAACTGAAGGTAGTTAACAAAAACCCCATGTTGCTATAAAAAAAACTCAAAACCAAAACCTGAGAGTTAAAGTTAGGGCTAGGCAGTATGAAGACACTAGATGAGATGCTGAAATTTTCCTTCTGACCCAGAAAACTACAGAAACTACAGAAAATGGATAATTGTTTCACTTGCACAGTTGCAATAGGAGGTGCCTGACAGTGCTTTGTGGACTACAGAGGATATCACAGGAATGGTCTCAAGGGCTTTAGAACTAATGTGGATGTTTCCACTTCATTACTTTAAATGGACCACAGTCTGATCTGTCTGCATTAATGAATGGTTACCCCTCTGGAAGACATGCTACTGGTTATATTCTAATGATGACATAATTAAGAAACAGAAATAGATCTCTGTGAGAGGACTGCCTGTAGCCATGGCCCATGGGCTCCTTGGTTTGCTTGTGTGCATATTCGGAATTGCTGAAGCATGGAAAGATGAACTGTATGGTGTTAGAGGAAGTGTCAGAGTGATAAAAAATTATTATGTGCATTTTTTGGGGATACTTAATTCATTGCAGTTTTGTAAGTCATACAAATTTTTGGATGCTGATTTTTCAAGAACATTTTCATTTTAAGATGATATCTGAAACGTTGGTTGGAGAGCAGTGCAGCAAGCTGCACAAATACCTTTAGCATTTGAACTATAAATTTTATTTAAGTACTTTAATAGTAGGAAAATAATGAAAGTATAGTATAGTATAGTATAGTATAGTACAGTATAGTATAGTATAGTATAGTATAGTATAGTATAGTAAAGAGTGGATGAGGTTTTCTGAGAATTAAGTTTATGAACAAAGAGACCCCATGTCTAGATTGTAAAAATGAAGCTGAAAGCAAAGTGTTGTTTTGAGTAGGACTTACAAATAAGCATTAGAATGTGATCATTCACAAATGAACAAATCAGAAAACTGGAATATTATATGAAATATCTTCTCCACTGGTTGTTGAAAATTTGCTAGAAAATTTTCTAGCAAAAAAAAAGCTAGAAAATAAACATAAGACACTTGTACAGATCACACCATGTCTCATAACTTTTTGTTTGTATGGCTGTGCCAACTTGCTTACAGTCATTATTGCTTACAGAAAAATAAAATCCAAAACCAGAAAGTATAGCCAGTGCAATGCTAAACTTTGGGACTGAAATGCCCTTCATCTTACTATGTAGCAGATGATAATTGATAAACTGTCTCAGATTATATGTAGCCATTTTAGTTTTCTTCAATGTAGTAATCCAATAACAATTTAATTAACACTATGGGAAATTTAAAATATGCTAATTCAGTATACTAGCCAGATCTTTGATTTTGAATTGATATTTTAAATTATTTCCATTATAGTGTCAACATGTTTATATATTTACAGGTAGATATAGCTGAAACAAGTTAGTCTTTCTTCTGCTCAAACACATTGGCTTTTCTGCTCTAAATGGGAGTATGTGAGCTAATTTTCTCCATTCTTTGCAAGAGCCAGCAACCACAAACTTGAGCGGCTTATGCAATATGAGTTAAAACACATTATCCAGAATAATAAGCCCTACTAGTTGTATGATTATGATTCAATGTGATTTAAATGCCTGTTTAAAAGTAAGCAACAGAAGGCTCCTTCTAATAAAAGCAGCACAGAACAGAATGTTATACCAATTTGCCAGTTCTTTTCAGATTCATGTCTAAGCTACATGTCCTGACTAGGTATCCCATTTGCAACAAATCACATATTGCTTCGGCTTTGAAGTTTTTATTTTTATATTTATAGATGCCATTGTGATGATTCCATCTCTGTCTTTATCTCTAAAGTTACCCATGCCAAAAGTACCGTTTTTGCTTTGTTCTCTGTGTTTATGTACGATACAGAACTGTCCAAATTTTTTATTGCAGTTTGTGAATGTAACTTCAAGTTTGCTGTTTGTAACCGACTTTGGTTTTTCAATTTGCTACTGCAGTCACATCATGTTGTGTTTGATGCTATCTTCAAGTTCCCTGAGCAATATCTGAGCAGAGCACCAGCACAGATCCTCAGACCAGTGCACACTCATACACATATTTATGAAAGCTTTTTTGTGGACAGTGATGACAAAAAGAAAGCTGGTTTTCATTCAGTTTTGAAAAAGCAAAATAGTACTAATACTTTTTTATGAAAAAACAACTGGATTAATTGTCATTATGTTTTGGCTAGTCTGTATTTTCTGTTACCATACCTCCGCATAGCAACATGGGAACTTGTATGTTTTAATAGAAAAAAAATTATTTCACCTTCCTTTTATGTTCCACGACTCAGCCATAATTCTTAGACTTAAGTGATTTAACTAGATCCACAGCTTGCACTTTAAGTACTGCCATACTCCATGGTCCCATTGAAATTGCAGGGATTACTGCAGGGTGCAGTGAGCTTTCATTCAGCTCAGCTGAACTTAGCAGAACTGATCTCCCACTTTTTCTAACAAAGACAAATTCATCTATGGATGCACTGGATTTAGTGGTAGCCCATAGAATTTATTATTACCCCTTTCTACTTGCAGGTAGAATTTGGTGCTTGCAATATCCATTTGCAACACTTAACCTGAGACTGTATTTAAAACAGGGCAGGGTAGCATGGCCACCCCCCAAGATCAGTGATTGTTGCACCACTGTGCAACTATTCTGGCCCACTGGCTGAGGAGAGACTATAAACTGGATCTCTTGGAAGAGGGCCACAACCCACACCTTCAAAGAGATGCTCAAAGAAATGGAGGCATCAACAATATCACGTCATCGGGTTTCAGTCATAGTCCCACCACAGGTACCAGTTGCTCCAGAGCAGGCACTACTGGGAGGTCTAGATGATTATTTTTTTTGCAATGGCACAGCTATGCTTTTGTAGATTTTCCTCCACTCATTTTTTATAAAAGTATTCTAATAGCTCTTCTACAGATTTGCAGGCATCATACTGCTTACCATAAATATATGTGTTTGTCCACTATTTCATTTTTTTGACACTCTAAAAGGAAAATTATTTTGAGTTTCCTGACATAAACAATGAAAATGGGAGAGGAGAATTTAATTTTCTCCTTTTTGGAGTATAAAATTAGGACAGATGAAATGCAAAGTTCCGTTATGACTTCTATAATTTTGGGGAATACCTACACAGTCTTGTTTTCATCATCAAGGTATGTATAAGTAAATCTAGCCTAACTTCAGAGGTGAAGCTGCATTAAGACCTGGACTTTCTTCCAATTACAGATTAGTAGCTCTAATGAGTTCTTACAAATCCTTTAGAGAGTGTATGCACTTTATTCTTTCCTAATTTCCACTTTTCCTTGCTTGCAGGGTAAATTTATAAATAAAATTAATTATGAAGGTGGAATCTTTAATTTTTTCCACTTTCCTTTTCAAAGAGATGCAGATTAACAAGGGATGTTTCATTCTGTTATGTACATTTAAATGTAATCACCCATTTCAGCCTTGAGTGTCCTCTGAATTCAGCTTTATTCAGTGTTTCCAATTTATTTATGTCAGAAACTGTCTGATGGTTTATGAAGGCCACATATGGAGAAAGCATATTGCAGAGTATTCTTTGATTGTTCTTTGCTTTTGTTGGCCATTTTAGAAGAATAAGTTCTAGAAGTATATGATGTTTTTGAGCAGCTTTTCATAATTATTTCTGTATTTTGCTACTCATTCAATGACATGAGTCTAGAAAAAGAAGTTGGAGTCTAGAAAAAATCAAGACTCCAGGAGAAAAGAATTTTGAGTGCTATGAAGATTTGATGGAATTTATTTGAGACCTATAATCAGGTGTTTGTAAAACTTCAACCTATATGGTGAAAATTTGTCTGATACTTTCCTGAACATATCCTTCTCCCAAATACACTGACATTTAATGAACACGTTCTTCTTTCCAATACAGTGAAATACAATCTCTGAAGAGTGTCCTTCCAGATCTGACTAATTTTCCAGAGATATAAATTAAAAATAAAATTATAAACTAAAAATAAAATTATAAACTAAAAATATTTCATGAACACTGTTTTTAAATGCTTGACAGATGTTCCATTATTCCTCTGTGGAAAAAGAGGTGGAAGATAAAGATAGAAGAAGTTATAGACTGAGCTTCTGAAAAGAATCTCAGGGAGATTTAGGCAGATGAGTGAAGATTAAAATAAATTCTTTCACTTTGTGAGTTGATTCCCCAAATCTGCAACTAACCACAGTGTAGCTCTTCTGTCTCCTGTGAAAGTACTATAAAATTTGTAGAATTTTTTTGACGTTTATTATAAACTCTAAATTTACTCAGCTTTTATTAATTAGCAGGGACACTCCAAAATACACCAGATAGCTTTTTCAAACAAGTCAGGTTCATTCTGTCCCTTATTAGCATACACAGGCCAAGACATCAAAGATTTAATTACTCTAGATCTTTCTATGTCTCCTGTGGCTGAGAAATACAAAATTCATATAGCTTTTAATAATAATTAATTTTTTTTCCTTTTTATTTCAACTTACAGTATGACTATGTGAAAATATTGTTTATTCTTTTAAATTTTTTTTACCTTAATATGTTCTAAGTCCTACATATTATGGAGAAAACAAATAAATAGATAAACAAAATCCCACGACAAACCCAACCAACATTTAAATTACAAATTATAAAGTTTCAAACTTTGAGGGGGGAACATGCAAGAGATTCCAAAACATTTAAAGACCCTTCCATATTGAAATAATTTCCTTTTAGCAAACCACTCAGAAAACTTGGATTCTTTCAGTTTTCATAGCTTTTAAATCCTGTTGAAAAAGCCAGTCTATCCAAAACCATTAATGTAAACAAGAAAAAAAATTCATTTGATTTCAGAAGTACAGAATTTTCTTTCAGAGATGATATGCGGCAAATATTGATCAGTACTGATGTATTCGCAGTTGGAAGGAATCCACAAGGATCATCAAGTCCAACCCAGAACTGAAGATCAAACCCATAACCTTGGGTTTAGTACCATGCTCTAATCAACTGACCTAATCTCAGGGTCTGCAGACATGTTCATATTATTCATCTTTGGGTGTCAGAGATGGTGGTATCTAGGTAAAGATTTAAACATGATCACTTTTAAGAAAATCTGCCCATCTTTGGTCTTAGGAAAAAAATTCAAAACGTCTTTTTATGTTTTGACAAAAATCTTTATAGTTACAAACCATATATGACTGTAGAAAACACCTAGAATAAATTGTTAAGTACAGTCATCATTGGGAAGTTCTGAGAACACAACTATTTCATAAGGAATTACTATGAGTGCTTCAGTGATATTTGAAGTAAATGTGCCTTCAGTGATCTACCACAGAAGAAGACCAGGGCACAAAATGTTCTCCTGGCATGTGTGATGGATTTATACTTCTTGGATACTTGGATTTACACTTATTCCTGTGGGTAACAAAAAGGTTTGGGGTTTTTTTGAGAGGGTACAGGGCACAGTGGCATGGATTGATTTGTTTTATTACTGTGTGTTTGAAAACAAAAGTTTACTTGGGTTTTTGTTTTGGGTTTTTTTGAGGGGGTTGGGTTTTTTTGTTACAATGTAAGGTCAACATCATGAGAACTTTTCACTATACTCTTGATTTCTAATTTGCCCTATTTTGGGCTGTGTCTTGTCAGGCACAAGAGTTTGGATTAAACTATTATATGTAGTGGTTTTTCCACCGGATCACTCTTCATTCAATGCCTAGGATTTTTGACAGCATTCATTTAATTATCAGTAATCAATATCTTTTTCTCATTTGTTCAAAAAGTGGTTCTTTTGCATTTTAAGCATGTTTTTCATACAGAATTCTTCATGAGTTTTCCTGGCAAGGACCACTATATTAGGTGAATTCTTATGCCGTATTGCTGGGGGAGATATTATGCTGTTTTCCTAAGCAAACAGAGTTGCAGAAATAATAGAGAACAGAATCATATGATGATTTTGTAGCAAAATTTGAAGTACTTCAGGACTAGATTTTTCAAGGTACGTAATATTATCCAGAGTTTTGTACATTCAAAAAAGTGATGTCATTGCGTTTGACCTAGACAAGGAAGAAAAACTCTTCAACACAGAAGCCTACCAACTCACCAACAAATTAGGATAAGCCTCAATTTTACTGTATTTGAAATGAGAAGATAAATGGAGATTATGTTCAGACGGAAATTTGGCCTAAGTACCATAAATTATATAATCTTATGCTATTGTCAAAAGGCAGTGTAAAAATAATATCTGCCCAGTACAGGGTGAGGGTGGTCACCTCATAAACAGGGACAGAGACAAGGCAGAGGTGTTTATCTCATTTTTTGCCTCTGTCTTCAACATGAATGATGGACCAAGGGTGTCTCAGTGACCTGAGCTGGAGGACCAGGACTGTGAGATTGATCAGCTCTCAGTTGACAATGAAATTGTGTGAGATCTGCTGCTCCAACTGTGGGTCCTCATGGCATTCATCCAAGAATCCTTAAGGAGCTGGCTGATGTCAGTGCAAAACCTGTCTTGATGATTTTTGTGTGGTCTTGGGAATCTGGAGAGGTGCCAACTGACTGTAAGCTGGCAAACAGTTTTCAAGAAAAGCAAGAAGGAAGACCCCAGAAACTACAGGCTTGTCAGTCTCCCTTCAATGCCTGGTAAAATTATGAAGAAGATTATTCTGGGAGGTATTGAAATACACCTGAAAGTCAATGCAGCCATTGATCACAACCAGCACAGCTTCATGAGAGGACAATCTTTTTTTCCTTTTATGACAAGGTAACCCACCTGGATTCTCAAGGGAAACCAGTTGATGTGATCTTTTTGGATCACATCAAAGCTTCAGTAAAGCTTTCAATGTTGTCTCATGGAATTCTTCTGGACAAAATATCCAGCTCACAGCTGGATAAACACATCCTGTGATGGGTGAGCAACTGGCTTGCAGGTCGGGCACAAAGGGTTACAGAGAATGGGGTGACATCAGACTGGGGACTTGTCACTAGGGGGATTCCACATGGCTCCACCTTAGGCCCTGTGCTCTTTAAGATCTTCATCAATGACCTGGATGCAGGACTGGAAGAGACACTGAGCAAGTTCACAGATACAAAACTGGGAGGAGCCGTTGACTCCCTCGAAGGCAGGGAGGCCCTGCAGAGAAACCTCGATAAATCAGAGGGCTGGGCAATCACCGACCATATGAAGTTAAACAAGGGAAAGTGCCAGATTCTGCACTGGGATGGGGCAACCCAGGATGTACAGACAGAGTGGGGGATGAGATGCTGGAAAGCAGTGCAGGGGAAAGGGACCTGGGGGTTCTGGTCTATGGCCAGTTGAATGTAAGCCAGCAGCGCCCCGGCAGCCAGGAGGGCCAACCCTGTCCTGGGGGGCATCAGGCACAGCATCACCGGCCAGGCAGGGGAGGAGATTGTCCTACTCTGCTCTGCACCTTTGCTGTCTCCTCTGCATCTTGAGGCCTGGGGGCAATTTTGGGGGCCACAATATAAGAAGGATATTAAACCATGGTGTTACTCTGGGGGATGCTCCCGTGCAGGGCCAGGAGTTGGACTCAATGATCCTTCTTGGTACCTTCCAACTCGAGATATTCTATGATTCTGTAATTCTATGATCTTGCATTGCAATGGAACTGGAAGAGGGGAGAAAGACTTCTGGATTGGTATTACTTTTTATCTTCATGCCTACAGTCATTCTGAAGCCTCTTATTTCCATTGCTGTCTCCAGCAAGGAAGATAAAAATCATAGAAGCAGTGACTTGTAAAACTTGATTCACTTAACCACAGATGCATACAATGCTCTTCATGTAAATGAAGCAGTGTTTCCTTACTACCTTTCTAATTTAGGATTTTGTTTGTACATAATAAACATTCACAAGTGAGTGCTACTTCTCACCATAAATGTAAAGTGAGGAGTTTGAGTCTATTAAAATAAATTTTTCTTGGCCAAGGAAATAGCACCCAAGAAACTCATTGTGAGAGTAATTTCTTGTTTCCACACACTTGAGAGTAAAATTGCTCCATCCAATTTTTTTTTCCCAAACTCAGCTTATTTTCCCACAGTACTTTTAGTCATTTTGATCTTCCCTGCATTGGGCACTCTGTTTACATTCAAAATTAGACCCCTGGTGATTCAAAACTTGGATTCAGTATATCATGGTTTTGCAGTTGCTTGCTTTAAGTCCAGAGCTTTTGCTGGTGACCTTATACAAAAGAAACCAGAGTAGCTCCTGATGAGTTCTACTGAGTCTCAGACTGCCTTTACAGTTCCATGGGTGACACAATGACATCTTTCTATTATTTAGTAAGAAGCATTGCTGGGCTGCAGTAAATTCTCTTGCAGTACTTTTTAACTGTCTCATTTGCTTGGGTCTGAGGGTGGCGGTCTGAGGGGAAAAACATCTGTAGATAAAGAAGTTCTTCCTAATTCCAATGGGAGAACAGACACAGGAGATCAAAATTTTAATCTTATGTCACTTCCAGAAATCCTGCTAAATCAAATTTTTTTTTAAATATGTTTTTTCTGTCTGTGTTTAATTCTTTCATACTTGCCAGGCAGCATCCTAAGCACTCACAGAAATCAGTACAAGCTTTGGGCATAGGAAGACTGCCCCGTCATAAATAAAAATCAACTTTTTTCCTCTTGGCATCCATGGGCGACACTGTGGTTTTGGACTTACAAAGACCTCCTGCTCTACTTGAGAAAAAAAAAAAAAGAGGGAATGAGAGATCAAAAAGTCAGTGGTGAGACACAATGCAGCAATTTTGCTGGAGCTTTCTTCTGCACTGTAGGTATAAGCTGTAGTGGACTCATTTTAAAGATTTTGTCTTTCTTATTTGTGCTAAATGAAGTATTCGATGATATCAGTCTCATGCAATCACAAGAATTTTGTGAAAACATTAGTGGAAACATTGGCAGGAAAAGAATTCACTTGGAACTCAGGAGAAGCTGGATAAAGAGGAAAGTCATGTAGATATGTTTTTTACATTTTAGGTTTTTTCCCTCTTGTCTGTCATGAAAGTTTGTGATGGGGACAGAAAGGGGTTTTGCTATATTGAGTGCTGTTAAAAAGGGAAAAAAGTCAAAATTAAATAAGCAGTGGATATGATTCACTGCACTATTTCAGTCAGAAATTACTGCCACATGGACTCGGACTTTCTAATGGCTTTTCACAATCAGCCATCTGTAAGCCTCCAATTGGTATGGTGCCTGCAGAATTTATTTTGAAATGCTATATAACCCACAGCATCTGGGAATGCCCTCAACACACACTGTGCAAGCACAAACTATATAAATCTCGGGGAAGATTCAACAGACTCTTCCTTCTTGTTGTTGTTGTTGTTGTTGTTGTTCTTGTTGTTGAAACGTGCAGAAACAAGGCCAGAATGTAATAAGGTTCATCCAATGTAGGTAACATAGTGTGCATCCTTTTAAAATTGCCCTGTCATTGTGGACATTCTTGTTCTTTGAGATAAAATAATAAAAAATCTTGATGACAACATTAGCAGATGCTACAATAGAGTAAAACAAAATATTCTTAAGAGAGGGTTTGTGGGAAAATATAATGGAATACTGTCATTGGTGCTCTCTATTCTCATTAAAGTCTTTCTGTCAACCACTTTGGCTATATTTCAAATGGAATTACATGCATATATGAGTAGTTGATTGGGACTTAAGGCTGAATCCATGTGTTTATACAGATATTTTGAGACAAGAAATTTGTTAACTTGTTGTTATGCTGAGATAGAAAACGTCCTTCCCACCAGGAGAGATTGTGAAAGCAAATTTGTTAATGTTTTTGAGGTGATGCCACTTGGCACATGAGGAATAATCATTGAAAAACTGCAAAAATTTTCAAGCAGATGCACTTAATTTTATGTCAAATTTATCGTGTTCTTTCAGCATGAAAAATAGAGAGAGAATAAAAGTCAAGACACTTCAAATGGACACTTCCAAAATCGCACTGAATTCTACCATATACTTATGTTTTAAAATATCTGTCTTCCTGTCTTATTGTGTCTTCTAGCTTTTATCCACAACAGTATATTTCCTTCTGGTTGTTGCTATGGCTTTAGAGTAAGAAAGTAATTTTGGTTTAAATTGAACTGAAAATTTTCTTTTTTTAAATTTAATCAGCAATCTACTCTCCACAGCTTTTTCCTCGAGCAGATTCTGTTAAGAGGTGGAACAGGCATTCTACAGCATCTTTTATGTAATTTAGTTGAGTCTGTAATTTCAGATTAATTAAAAATATACCTCTATTTGCAAATTGTTATTGTCTAAAGATTCTTTAGATGTTACTAGCTGGAAAACAAATTGTAAAACAACACTTTGGCATTCAGCATTTTTATAGTATACTCTTTAAAGTGTACATACTTCATAAACATAAAGAGAGAAGTGTGTATCAGTATCATTAACTGAGCTTGTAGCAATTTCTCAGTAATCCTTACAGCTGAGTTGCCTGAGAGAGCGTTGATATTTTCAGATTCTCAGCAGATTTTTTCTTCTGTTCACCTTAAATATTTAGTGAATTTTTAGCACAGAAATAGAAAAAAAGAGTCTCAAGATCTTTCTGAAAAGTTAGCTAGATAGGTATTTAGATAGATGGCATGGAAATATGCTTTTCTATCTTTGGACAAAGCTTTGGTTCCAGAAAATTATGCCTCTGTGGATATCTTTCTTCATTCTTTACTTATGGAAGTGTAGGATGAAGGCAAAAGCTGTGAAAGTATTTATGGTAGCACTAACACCATGAACCAGGAGAAGAGTTTTATTACGTATATGGCATACTCTTGTCATTGATGCTTTGTGCAAAAGTTCACTCTATATTTCATAACAAATTCCACCATCAAGAGTTTGAAAGAATTAACAACTTTATGTTAGGTATTTTTCCATTTTTCTAAGGACTTCCTTGAAGGGATTGTCTTGGTAGACAGAGAACTGTGAAGAAACCTGTCTGATTATTTATGCTTTGCAAGGTAAATGTTACTCATGACAAGTTTCAAATATTTGCTTTTGCAAGAAGACTGCCTGTATTACTCATACTTTCATGTAGACTAATGTACGCCTTCATATTCATGTCAAGCAATCCAAATGTGTAAGTTACCTGACTGAGGATTTATAGATCATACAGCAACAAACAACAGGAGAACAAAGTTTTTATTCCGTCAGACATCTTTACTGTCCTTAGATGCTACAGTCTACACCTTACCTTCGAAATTAGTCAAGCATTTCACAGATCTTTAGTATACTGCTGCGGGAGGAAAGCAAGAAATAGTGCAGATCTACATAATTTCTTGCTGTTCTGAAGACGTGTGCTCACAGAAATCATAGTTCATCTTGGACAAAGATCTCAATTTCTGAAAGAACTTCAGTCTTTCAGAATGGGTAGGTTGTTTCTAGGACTTTCCAAATATTCAGAAAGGAGAAAAATGCACCAAATAGTAAATTGTTATCTTCAGATTACCAATATACAAAAACCAGAGATTTCTGCAATTTTCCACTCTTTCTTAAATGCATTTCCTTACACTCTTTTTTATTATACACTTTAGAGGAGTTGACAGAAAAGAAATAGCTCAATAAAAACCACCAGAAACATCTAAGAAAATCACTTTTGAGAGAGAAATATTTCTGTGGCAAAATTTCATCCAGATCTTTCTCCTAATCATGACAAACTTTTCCATTGTGAAGGTACTTTTTCTTTTATAGAAGATGATAGCACTTAGTTTCCTTATATAAATATCAGAGATAAGGGTGAAAGTCACATACTGATTAAAGTGAAAGAAATAAGGGACTAGCAATCATTTCCTCAAACATCATTCTCTTAAGGATTCTAGCTCCTTTCTACAATGAAGAATATAATAGTAGAATAGTCAAAAGCATTGAATCAATACCTTTTTGCTGTGAATATGCAGATAATTCAGATAGTTTTAGAAGCAATTCTTACATAAATTGGCAAGCATGGGTAAAAAATAAGAAAAGTCTATTTTAAATGACACAAAGATGATGACATTTATGTTACTCGACTCCATCTCACTCTTCCTTATTTGACAGTTCTAATCAGTTGCACAAATGAGATATCTAGGAAATGATATTGTGTTGCTATCAAAGGAGTTATACACTTTTGAAAAGCAATAAGCTGCTCTTTAGTAAGAATTTTTTTGTTGTTGTTTTGCTTTTTTTTCTGAATTGACTATAAGAATGAATAGTCACATGAGAATAACTAAAAATACTACTGGAAATCCAGGACCGTTGTATGTAAAGTGATTGTGGAACTGAGACTTACGTGTTAAAAGACAAGTGTATTCCCTGCTGAGTATATTTTAGTTCTAAAATAATTAATATTTGTTGACAAGACCAAGCTAAGTGCATGCAGCATCACATGTCTTTTAATTAGTTGTGATGATAAGATAATACAGACTGAAAATAATCAATTTGAGCTGCCAAAGCTGATCACTTAAGCCAAGTGAAAAAACACAAGCAACATTCTTCCATAGATTTCATGCACACTCATAATTAGCTTTGCCTGCTGCTTTAGTCTTTTTATATTTCAGCTCTGAGTAGACAAGTTTCATTGGTGTGAGTGTTTTTGAATGTTTATTTGCGAGCTCCCTGAGCAAATTTGGTGGCAGTAACACACTAAGAGTCAATTGGAAGCCAATTACAACATTGAACATGCTAGATAAAATTGAATCTATGTAAACTAGATAAAATTAAAGAATGTTTAAAATATTTAATGTTGAAATGCAAGTACTACAAAATAACTGTTTACAACTGATCTATATTTACAATAAAAAAATCCTAACTCACTGTAAGCTGTTGAATATTAAAACTTAATGTGCACCTGTTCAGGTTCACTTCAAGGGGATACTATAAAAACAGTAGCAAAACACATCTTGTTTCAATGGATACATCTTTCTGTCCCAATTAAATCAATGAAAGCTATACCTGTAGTTTGAAGTGGAGTTACTTTAATAATGAATCCTTCTAATAATATAATCCATTAGACTAGAGACTAGGTATTATGACAGCATGAGCTATAGAAAAATCTTTACAGGTAGAAAATTTGAGAGACCAATTATTCATTCTAAGTTATTTGCTCTAACCAGCTTTTACTGCACTTCTATCAGATATTTTACAGCTCTACAACATGATGGTGGAGATCAGGCATAATCAATAATATAAATTATTTAAATGTAAGATTCATAGGGAGGTTTCTTTATACTCAAATTTTTCCAATCTTCTGTGATACAGGAGAGATAAAATGAATTATATTTATGTTAAACATTTTGGATTTTTATGATTGCTACTGAGGTTTCTAAGAATTTTCTTTCCAGGCTTGCATTTTTTGCCTTAAAAATGAATCCTAATCCACTCTGCAATTTGAAAATTTAGTGGAAATATTTTCCTTGTTTATGGTCCTTCCCATATGTACATACAGTGTGAAAACAAAGGAAAAACCAATGTCCTGCATGCTCGGTGTTACTAGAATAATTCTTTTGTAGTCTTTAAAAGTGCTATGCAGGTGAAAGACCCCAGATTCTTTTTAATGAAGTACATTAAGAGAGAAAAAATCAGATATAAAAGCTGTGTGACAACCTACATACCAGTGTTCCTCCTTCAGGTTCAAGGAGGAAGAAAATTGGCAGGAAGGATGGGGTGGAAATGGGCATGGAAAAAATAAAGTGGACTCAAGTAAGAAATAGTATGAATGGACTAAAGCATGGGGAGAAGCAGAGAATATATGAGACAGGTGTTTACAGATGTATGGTGATGACATTTATAATGCAAGAATTCAGTACAAGAGAAGAGCGTGCCGCTTCCACTTATATCCAAATAGAAATTGATTTATTTTCTGAGCTCTTTGCCAAGTATTAACCTAACCCAGGAATATGCAGCCAGCACATAGAACATTTAAATGTACACAGATTTGGATCCCAGAAGCTGAGTTACCTGCTGAAATAAAATAATTAGACTCTGTCCTGGAAAATCACAGTTTGCTCAAATATTTTACTAGAAAAGCTACACCAACAGCTGAGTTTGTATGGTTTACATGAAAAAGTCCACCTTAATCTGGCTGATTGATGTTTGGGTAATCTTTTTAGGGGACCATCTTTGGCATATTCCTATTCTATGGTGTTTGTTTAAACAAATCTCCAAAAGAGCATAAAATAAATAATTAGCTGAGTACGGACTACGATCATTGTGTTTGGGCATCAAATCTGTGCTAGAGTAAAATCATAGTTCCACTAAGAATTGCTATTATGCCAAACTAAATAAAAATCTTATTTGTATCTATTTGCTGCAGCAGAAAGTTATTGCTGAGACTACAAAACTCTAGAAATATTGGAAAAAAAAGCTTCTCATACAATTTTTATGTGGCTTTTTGCAAAAAGTTAAAGAGGGAGCCGGTAAGACTTTTTGTGTGTATATACAATTTATTTTAGAAAGAAAAGTTAAAATAGCATTTCAAGGATTCTCAATGATACACAGTATTGGAACACTTTGCTTCCAACACATTTCTTCAGCTATCTAACAGAAATTTTATATGCTGTGGGGCACAGTGTAGGAACTGCAGGCTTTGTGATCTCTCAGTAGCAATGAAAATATTGTTATACTAATTTTCATTTAATTTCCATGTCTTAGCATGTAACTGAAAAACAAACAGAGAAATATTAATTTTTTTAAATTATAAGCACCTACTAAGGCTTTGGCATGAATATTCACATAGATTTAATTAAAAAGTAAATGTCAAATGTTCTTGAAAATAATCTAGGAAGGGAGACACAGAGCTAAGAGCCTGAAGCAGCCATGCTACCACGATTGCTAAAAAAGCCAAGGCACAGACTCAGGAGACCAAGACTGCAAATTCTAATTTTCAGCAATAGACAATCCAAAGAAAATTTCCATTGTCCCAGAGAAAGTCCTAAATATTGAACTATCTGTTAAAACACTAAGAAAGGTACTGCAATTGGACATTGTGTCCTTAATATTCACAACAGGGGAAAATTACTGAAAATTACTGTCTGTAGGCAAGAGCATGCATTGGGGCAGGCTTAAACATTCTATATATGTCAAGCCACTAAATCTTTCAAACACTTCTTCAGAATGTTAGTTTGCTTGTAAGTTTCAGAAACCAAAGTGAAATTAAACTTCAGATGTCTTTACGTTCAGATGATAGAAGAAAAATTGTTTCACAGATAGCTTTGAATTTGTTTTTATGAAATGCTGAGGAGAGTTTATGGATCTAGTTTGTAAGAACTTTGCACATGGTTGCATGATTGTGATGGAAAAAAAAGCTGAATCAGATCCAAATACAAGACTTAAAACTCTAACAAAATCATCATTAGATACGTATTCATATTTTCTATGAGTTTTTCTTTCTGTATATTGTATGTATAGATGATGGAAATTCTCATTATCCCACATGGAAAATCCCATTTTCATATTTTGCATTTCAAAGTCACATTTTCACATTCATTTCACACAATGAACTCTAAAGTTTATCAAGGAAAGAAATACCAGATGTCTTGTTATATATCCTCAGTGGTGGGAGATTTCTTGTTTCGTGACTATCTTTGTAATTTTAAACTTTGATATATGCACATGAGATTTAGGGTGTGAGAAGACAGAACAGACTTTGTAGATAGACTAAAACAGCATTCAGCTGTTTTGTGGTGAATGGTAGCATATTACCTTGGGTTCCTGACTCAGGATATGCTGTATAGGCTAAAGAATAAAAGCAAGGCTGTGCAGGGATGTGGCAGCCTACCAGATGTTGTCTGCAGATGTGCTTTTATTTTAAAGATGCAGTTGACACCCAACCACTACAAAAATCTAGCCAGGCTGAATAAACAGGGTAAAAGAATTAAATGGAAAAGCCAAAAGCACAATATGTCAGTGATTTACTGCATAATGTTGGGAAAGTTACTGGCAGAGTCAAATATCAGAATTACTTTGTTGTCCGTAATAGCTTGTCTTCCTGTAAGTCAGAAAGTGCAGAGTGTGGTCATCTGGCATAAATCCTGAAGACATGATTGTGAGAGGGCCATTATGGAATGAATACAACAGAAAATGGGATTCCAATTTGACTCTGATTATGAAATTCAAGTATTCTTAAATACCTCTCACAATTATGAAAGATCAAATAATTATTTTGATCAACTAATATGGGGGATAAAACATAAGAAATACCCATTAATAGAAAATACTTAGAAATATACAAAAATCAGAAAAACAAGAATACCACTAATCCTCAAAACAAACTCTTATGTTTTCAATTAAATGGCATATTTTCTATTACACTTACTAGAGCTGGAGCATTTTTCTGGTGTTTTCCATTTTTAAATTTCATTCATGCACCAACCCACTGAGCTGGAATATCATCAGTATTATTGCCAGTTTCTGAAGAAAGAGGACAAGGTGGAGATATTAAGTGACTTGCACAAGGTCTCTTATCAAGTCTGTACCAGACCTAGGATTACAATTTGGAAGCTCTTGACTTTTTGTTTGGTGTTCAACAGCCTAGACCATGACATTCCTCAAATCCAATTTCAAACTCTCATAAAATAATAGAGGAACTATAAGGGAGCAAAATGCTAGTCAAAATAATGCTACCGAAAGTTTTGCCAGAGACTTTGATAGCACAAAATTAGTCTACCTATGAGCTGATTATAGCATTTCCATGAGCAATAATATTAGATTTTACTTTAAAAATACATGACAAACTTTCCAAAGTAATCTTCTTCCCTTAAGAATAATTTGAAAAATTTATTCATATCAGCCTTGCTATGTTTAATGTCATGTGTCCCAAAACCAGCTTAGTACATAACAGAGAAGGATTGAAATAAGAACTGTGGTGTTGGGGAAACATCTAACCATGACATTTGTACCCTTATTACAGCCAGTTTTAAATAACAGCTTTAGATTCTAAGTCATTAAAATAATTAATTAATTAAAATTTCAGAAGATGTTGTACATTGTGACTGTAAACTCCCTTGAGGGCAGAGAAAATTGATGGAGTTTATTAGGAAGGTTAGAAATATAAAAAATAATAGTAGGAGACTGTCTTACTTGCCAAGGCTCATTTAATCCTCACAGTGATATGAGGCTGAAGAGAAAGCACAAACACAGAGGGAGGAATGGTGCCAAATGACACCAAGCATTTCTACTGAACACAAGATTGGCTGGAAATAGCATAGGACAGCAAATATAGGTAAGATTTTTTTTAGGTGATCCATAGTATTATGAAGTAACCAAGTGAAGAGAAAGACAGCAGTCCTGCAGATTTTACTGCCACTACACTCAAAACCGAAGACTGAAAACAGATTTAGACCTCCATAGAAAGCCAGAAATACTTTAAAAATTATTAAAAATTCAGCAGGGATGAGTGATTAGAGAAGATTAAAATAGCTTGCTGTATAAATGATAAATGATGACTTAAAAGAGATGTGATAGCTGGTCAAAATATTGGAAGTGAAGGGAAGTTTACCTTTTGCTTAAAAAACAAACAAAAGACCCCAAACTTGTTCATTTCCTTCTCCAAGAACCTGACATCATGTAAAAGCAATGCATCCCCATACAAAAAGTTTCCATTATCATTTCCTGGATAGATATGTCTGGCACATAGATCCAAAGAAGACATGTTAAAGAAAAGTAGCAAAAGTAACACATTATTTTAATTACGAATTAAAATAATTTTACTAATTAAAATAATTTTAATGACTAATTAAAATAATTAATTTACTAATTAGTATCAAAAATGTCCAAATTGTGCTTTCTCTCCTAGAGACATTTTGAAACGTGAAGTATTATCTGCAGGACAGTAGCAAAGGTCCCATTATGGAATCTGCTAAGTGACTTCAATGCCCAAATCTCTTCAGTATTCCCTCAAAGTGTGTATCTCTGTAAGAAATTACACAGTTAGATAATGCATTATCTTTACTCCATTTGAAACTCCACTTCAAATTCTAAATAATTCTTATGGTTTTTATTTATTTTTCTCCTGATTTCACTATATTGTTCGCACAATTATACTAGTATGTGCTATCATGATTACTTTTTATCCTAGCCACCAGAGTTGCATCTTGACAACATATAAATAAATCCTTGTATTTTATAGGGTTAAAATATGATGTTGGAAAGAGGCCCATACCTGAGTGCTCATCAAATATTTTACTAGAGAAATGTATTTCTTTATAGGGTTACGTTCTAACTTTTACAGGGTTATTTTCTACATCCTGAGAACAAAGAGCATGTGAATAGGAGGGAAAATCCCTATTTTTCTGTGCTGATAGGTTCCATTTCCTCCAGCCAATTTGGGTGGGAGAAGGTTCCAGCACCATGAGTTAGTGCAGGACAATAAAAAGCTGCAGCTCCATCCATCTGTACAGACCTTTTCCTTTTTCCTTCCATTCCTTGTGGGTGGTGCTACTCCTGGGACAGAGTGCACTTCTTCCCCTTAGTGTTCCAAAAGCTTAAACAACTAATGTAAAACAATATATCCTTGAAAGTGCTTATTTTTATTGGTATGTTACTATTAATGTCTAGTTATTTTAAATTTTTTTAAGAAGTAGATATGCTTTATTCACCTTCCACGAAGACAGTATTTGTCTCTTTGAGAAGAGTGACAGCAAAAGATGAAGTGAGATCTGCTATATCATTTTATCTTTATTTTCTACAAGATGTGGCATATTGATGCATATTGTCATTTATGCAGCTCCTGAAACGCCAGCTTTAAGGGAGCATTGTCCATGTTACAGACATGATATGTCAACCCCTTCTTTAAAGTAATTGAAAGGGAGCAAAAAGATAAACTATATAAAAATAAACAAACTAACTAACTAACTAATTAATTAATTAATTAAAAGACAGGATATCTTTAAGAAAGAGAGAGAGAGAGAGGGGAAGCATATTCTTTGACTTTAATGATGACTGGAAAAGCCCAGAATATTTTGATGTGAATTTAACTAAGCATCTTATGAAAAAAATTTTTCTTTATTTCTGTGACCTAGATATAGTAATCCAATAAAAATGAATCTAAAACATAAAGAAGAAAGAATTTCTCCAAGAAAAAATATATTTTATCTGATAGCTTTCTGTCCTCTTTTCCCTCCTTCTCATTTCTCACTGCCATCATGAAATATCCAATAGTCATGTTTCCAACAGATATGAAAAATTTTATAGGGGTTTTGTCAAATAGTGATTTAATGGAGATTAAATACTTTTAATGACTGCTTATTAAAGCAATTAATATGAGTATTGAATTTTCTCCATAAAATACCAATAAAGTACCAATGCAAGACAAATCTATGTTGTAGGACATTTGATGCACAGAAGAATATTTCAAATGCTTAAATATCTTAAATTTTTCTGCAACACTATAAAAATATTAATGTTATCACTGTTTCTAAAAGGTAATTGATAAGTACAAAAAATATATTATGGCCTAATCTTTTTTTCTTGATATAAATTTTAATAATTATTGATTCTTTAAGCTCAAACACAGCACATCACAGAAAATTTCAGCTATTAAACAACAATTGAACCTTGATATTGACAAAAATTCAGCTTTCGACTGAGGCTGGATAGCAGAAGGGCAGAAATTGCTTGGAAATGCTGAAAAGAGCAAAGCCCAAGGTGTTTTGGGCCAGAGACTGATCACATCACATAGTGCTGCTTTTTGTCTATCTAAAGACCAATACTATGATGTTTGACTTTTTGCCAGAATGTTCAGCTTGGCCTCCAAATATCCCAGCAATTAATTTCTCACAGTCTGTACTTACTACTGTAGATTTGATTGTGGAAATAAACATGAGTGTTCAACCCTGTGCCTGTTAAGGGCTTTGTTTTTTCAATAAGGATTTACAATAATCAAATGTGCACTATGAATCTCAGTGTGCAAGCATCTTATAATAAATAGGAAAAGTTAAGATTTGTAATTTAATGATTCTTAGAGTAACCTGTCTGTGATGGAAATTTTTATATTTAAAAATGTTTGTACACAGAATTACTCTTTTGCTATCACACAAATCTAATACAGGCTGTTAATTGCTTACTGGCTCAGCTCTAAACATGATCTCAAAATGAATTTTTTTTGGGGGGGCGGTGGTGGGAGAAGGGAAATGAAAGTGCATTTAATTTTTTCTTGTTTCCTTTGTAAAACAATATAAATACATAAAAGTTTGATATTAAATCTCTATAAAAGCAACACAGTTTTATTTAATTTCCAGAGACGATTTGTATTCCTTAAAGATTTTCAATTTTGTTATTTCAGTTTTTCCTCAGTAGACCGTATTTTTTCCTAAAGACACTGCAAGTAATATTTAGTTTATTCAAATCTGTAGACTTTTCTCTATTTAGTTAAAACGTTTTATTGTTGAAAGGAAAGAAACAACTCCAAGATGAAAGAACATAAATACATAGAAACTCCTGAAAGTATTACTAAACTTAATGAAGACAATTTTTTTAAAGCAAAATCAGGTATAGATCTTAGGAAAAAGTAAAAATGAGAGAAAATAATAAGAGAGAAAACCCAAGTCATCAATATAAATATTTCCTAGTCTTCTAAAGATATTTATCTGATTTTTCTAATTATAACAGAGTTCTTACAAGTTAGCCTCATTGGTTAGTTCAGCATAGGAAAATGCATAAGGACAATTCCAGAGACAATATTTCAGTATTTGGTAGAAATTTTAATTAGAGGTCATGAGTTCCTTTCAGTATTTTAAAATAACAGTTGTACAATTGGGGAAGTGCTGAAATGAATTGCTTTCAAAATCCCTTTAACTTATATCCTCAAACTTTTATATATCTTTACATTTTTCTTGCAGTTTGACCAAATCTCTGTCAGTTCAAAGGCAAATTTTGCATTTTAGTGTGTGAAGAATCATTGTGAAAGCCCATAAAGCAGCGCAGGGAGCAGAAGTCCAACACGAATTTTATGACCGTGCCTTGACCCTACTGACTAAAAGAAAAGCTTGGGAGTTACTGGGATGTAGAGTTTGACAAGTTGTTCCCTTTCTCTTTGCTTCAAGTTTTGCGTTTTCCCTGCACTGGGCCATGGCACAATGGCAAAGGGATTGTTGTCTTCACTTGGTGCCAGGCACAGTCCCAGAGAGGAAACAGCTGTGACATGGAGCTGTGCCTTCACATATGCATCTTATGGAAAGATGATGAGTTTCACAGCTACAAAGCAATGCATTGTCCTGCTGGTTCTTAGCCAAACTTTGTCAGAAAATGCTGGAAAAGTGAAGGAAGCCAAGACTTAAATTCTACTCCCCTCTTTTGCACTTCAAATTGACTGGTTTAAACTTTTCACTTGTATGTATTCCTGGATGATAGGAATCTCATTTCAGTAACTTGTGTTTTCATTCCAGTTTGACATAGAAATGTCAATGTTTAAGAAAGAATTTTAGAGATCTATGTAGTAAAAGAAATGGCCTAATTTATAACTTTTTTTTTAACTATACCAAGACAAACTAGCTACTTCTTGGTACAATAATTAAATCAGTTACTGCATAGAACAATGCTGTATGTAATGAAGTGCATTGAATAAATAAATATGAAGTGCACTGACAGCTAAATAAATAGCAAATGTTATTTGTAAACCATTTTTTAAAAGATATGCTTGGCATATAGGAGGTATTTATTACCAGAAAGGATCACTTCAATAATAGGAAATTAGTAAGATACTTTATTAAAGGCTGCAAGGAAATGAGATTGTTTCAGATATGCTTCTCTCACTGTTTCATTTATTTCTGCATTTGTATGAGGTACAATGTTCGTGATTTTACTGATAGCTCAGAGAATATGGGTATAATTCAATATTCACAGATGTATATTGGAAGTGAGGCATAAATTCTTTCACATTGTAATGAAGATCCCACAGATCTTTGATTTTTATTAAATATTCACAGTTGTATTGTGCCCAGCAAGGCAATCAAATCTCAATCATTCATGTTAGTATTATTCACACCCTTTGAATTTCTGCAGCACGTTTTCCTGACTGCTTATTTGAATACGAGAGAACCCACCAGACAACTACTTTTTATTGTGTTATAAAAATATTGTAAATTTGCATTGCAAAGAACAACTACAACAGAGAAATATTCAATGTCCTATTCAAAGTCTATTTAAATTAGTACATAGAAAAACTGGGCAAAACTGAGGATTTTTATGAAATAACAATAGTTCACCAAATCCCATGTTAAATGGCTAAACAACAGAGGAAATACAGAGTGTAGTAGAGTGTTTAGAAAATATTGTGGTGGTAATGCGTGTGGTAGAAAACACTGGCGGTAATAAATAAAGTGTTTATTTGCATATAATTTTCATGGGAATCTTGACTTCTGGCAGATTTTCTGTAGATTTTTTTCTCCATGGATTTTTTTAATGGTCTGTTGGTCATGCTTAAACATTCCAACTGAGGTCACATTGTTGTGTTAGAAGTTATATAAAAAAACATTGAGACATAGCACTTAGTCAAAAAAATGCTGGTCTGAGATTAAAAAGTGGAAACAGAGGCACTAAAAGCATCTTACTGAACAGTCATGCTGCATTTTAGTGGAAGAGACAGGTGTACCCGTCCAGGCTACTGCTTTCTAAGCTAGTCATACTTGTGATAAACTACTAAGTGTTCAGTAAAATAACTTCAGCTACACACTTAATAAATGTACATAATATCGACAAGATGCTAAGAATTGTAAAAGAACAGATTCAGCTTTTATTCCCTGGATCTTCACAAAGATAAACACAATACTCTCCACGGTAAGTTTTCCCAGTAGAGTGGTATTTGAAGTGCTGTGCAAATCAGCAGCACAGGGGATACCAATTGTTCCCTGTCCATCCGCAACTGCACTAACCTCGTTATTCTTATACTTTGTTTCTCTTATACCTTGTTATTCTGCTGTGCTACCTCTTCAGTTTGGGTCAGTAGGACTCCTTAAGCCAACATGGCTGTGTTGTTTTCATTTTGACTCTTGTGTAATACAAAATTACACAGGTGTATCTAAGGTGTATCTTAAGTGTATCTAAGATAGGGTTAAACTTCCTGGGTCTCAGAAAACATCAGTAGTCTACTTTATGCCAAAATGGATCTTAGTGTGCATTATATTTACATTTTGTAAATGGTTTGCCTTGATAATATTACAGTACTAAGCATACTACTTTGAATGTTCACAATATTCAGGTTAGCTATAAACAGACATGACTTCAAACATGCACAATCTGCACAACAACCTAGAAATATACAGTATTGAATTTGTCTTATGATAAAGGTCAGAGGTTTGCGTTCAAGGCGGTTTTCCTGGTTTTCCAGGATGAAATTTGTGCATGTATACAGTACGTTATGTTTCCAGGATGTATTTAAAATACATAAACTTAGAGGAAAACACCCTTTTTCTTATTTTCTTCAGTGCTTTCTCTAAATGCTGCAAGATAAGATTTCCATGCTGAGTGAAAGCTATTTGACTGGCAGCTCTGCTGCATACATTCATTTAATAAAGCAGGCTCTTTGCTGAGACTTAGGAGGACTGCCCATACATCTCCGTTGTATGTTCCTGTCTGGAAGGTGGGGTTTGGATCCTCTGGGATGGAGGCAGTCAAAGTGCTGATGGCTGCGACTGTGGCTGTTTTGTCCAGTAGGTATTCTGCGGAGTTCAGTGACAATGGTTCCTTTTTCTAGATTCATGTATGGTAGCTACTGATTTAAAATACAAAACTTCCGATTTAGATGTTTGGAATAGAGGTAATTATACCTTTTCATTCTGAGGAATGAACTGAGTTTTAACTGTGAAAATTATATAACTGGATTCTCTTCTTGCCTGAGTTGTTACTCTGATCTAATCAAAAGTATGAACAGGTTAAAAAATAGTAACATAGTTCTTGGCTGTAAGACATGGCCTATATTTGACTGCTGCATAAATGACCTTTTTCTTACAAAATAAGCCTTCTCTACTTAAAGCTGTGCATATTTTTGACATTTCTGTTGTCTACTAAAGCTAAAGGAAACCCAGTGCAGATGTGGGACAATTTCTTTTATTTCATTTCCATCTAAGTAAATTGATGTAAATAGACAGACCTGCTGGCAGGTGGAATATGCATAAAAATTATGGAAATCACATGCACTTCAGAGGGGTGAGGCTAGATGAACACAAGAAGTGTTGGGGTTTTTTTCTTCTTTTACCAAATCTTTCCCAGATATAATGTGGTTATCCCCATCAGAGATTTATCAGGATGCATTTCTACTTGTGACCTCAGATAAAAGAGCAAAGAAGCAAGAAAATCTGTGTTCCTAAAATGGTTTATTTTTCTACTTTTTAATTCTCAGAACATAAGCCACTGTCTTTTCTCACTTCTTTTTTTGTACTGAATTTACAGGGAAAATTGTTCTGATAGAAACATATTGATTGCAGTAAAGAATTGTATGTTACCTGCCTTGCACACCTTACAGCGATATTTAACTGGTGACAAATGTGCTCTAACTGACACCAAACAAAAGCAGAGTTGTTTTTCATTTTAAGAGTTTGCTCTCTACATGGCCTTGAATGTTCATTTCTTTGACAGTAGATAATGATTCATTCTCTTGCTTTGCAGTTTCTAGATGGCTAAGTACTTAAAAAGTCAATATTGAATTTCTAAGCAGAAATGCACATATGATTACAGTAAAGCTCCGCTATCACAGCATTATATTAAGTGATGTATTGGTATATTTCACATCTATAAAAATAAGAAGTTTAAATTTTACTTTTGAGCAGTATTATAAAATGTGCTATGTTGATTTTATTGATAGTTTGATTCTTCTGAGGTGAGATTCACCCAAAGTGAAAAATTAAAAGTGAATTATTGCTGGAAAAATCATCCAAAGTCAGGGTAACGGTACGCTTAGAAACATAATTCTCTTTTTTCTTTATTTAAGGTTTAAAGCCAAGTGATCCAACCATGACTGGCAAAACACAGACCAGCAATGTCACCAATAAGAACGACCCAAAGTCCATCAACTCCAGAGTCTTCATTGGTAATCTGAACACAGCTATTGTCAAAAAAGGTGACATTGAAGCAATCTTTGCGAAGTACGGGAAGATCGTGGGCTGCTCGGTGCACAAAGGTTACGCCTTCGTACAGTACATGAGCGAGAGGCACGCGAGGGCCGCGGTGGCAGGAGAGAATGCCAGGATCATCGCAGGGCAGCCACTAGGTAAGGATTTGTTAATTCCATTAAAATACTGCTTTCTCTTTCCTTTCTATTTGAAATATCATCTGCCACTGGTGCCTGCAGGATGAGTGAGTTTGTTTTGCCGATGTTCTATCTCAGCATATTTCCAGGATTTTGGAACCGACAGAATGTTTAATGTATGGTATGTTACCTAGTTAACATACCTAACTGCTTATTTATCAAACAGATCACTTCTGAAAACTTTATACTTATTTGAAATTCCACTGTAGTGAACATGATTACTCTTGTGAAGAAAAAATTATTATTTTTTCATAGAGTCTAGTTAGTAAATTTAGTGTAGTATAACAGGGCTCATCTAATAGATGAGGTTATCTTTCATGTAATGAATCTAAAATGATACCCAGCCCAATGATGTGTCAGATTTTATACAGAAGCAGAAGAATAGTTTTTATTTGTCCTTGAAATCATACCTAATCAAACTGTAACACTGTTATTTAGAGAAGTCTATTATTAAAAACTAAGATTGCACTTTTCCCGCATAATACTATAAACATTGTTCATCTGAATTCCCAATAAAAGAAAAAAAGTAATATTTTTCTCTTCTAGTGTTTTGTCATGAATTCTTAAGTAAAAATCTAATTGTTATATAATGCAACTTTTACCTCTGGAAGCTATTTTTAATTACCTATGTAGGCTGTCAATGATAAGCTCTGGAGTCCATTACTAGACTCACCTGTCATGTATATACAGTAGTAATGTGCAGTACAGCAAGATGTTTGGTAGGATTCAGAAGTCTTTCACTTCAGTTCTGAGCTGTATTGCTCATATCCAGCCCCAAGTGTGTAATGGTTATGTCAGGAAAAGGTGAAGTGTAGCCAGTGTTTTGGTTGTAACAAGCCATAAAGAATGGATATGGCTTGTTCATTTTCAGTGTTGCAGGCTGTGGAAATCTATTTTTCTGATTGTTTGTAGAAACTGAAATATTTGTGTTAGATGGGTTGTTCTTTTATCATAGCTGTTGAACAGTAATTTTAAGTTTTATAACTCCTACCTTTTGGGTTCAAGAGAAAAACAGATTAAATAATTTCAATTGTATTCAAGGGGAGATTGCTTTCAAACTTCATTAGGAAAAGTCATATAGATGAGTGAAATAAAAGAACTCAAGTGATAAAAGCAAGGCAGCAAAGTCAGTCTGTGGGATGGCATTATTAGAAGACGTTTCCTGGAGCGGTGTTCTCCAAGCAATAGGCCATGTAATGCCATCAGTGCATTACTTACAGCTTCTTGCACACTGGTCTGACCAGATTTTTTAAACTGTGTTTTCCTAAGGCAATAGATCTGTTATTACTATGATTACTGTTGCTAGACTCTTTAAGTATTTCTTGTGGCATCTGTAATATGCCAAGCATTTTGCACAAGGAAATGCCCTTGCACTACTCTGTGTACTTTTGTGCTTTCTGTAGCAGGGAAGTAAATTTGTTGCAAAGGAAATTAAGTGACCAATAATAACTTGAATTGTTTGAATATTTTAATAATAGCAGAAATTGTTTACTCAATATTAAGTTTCAACTGTTTAATCTTAAAATACTTTGATTTTTCTGCACATTCTCCTGAAGGCATATTCATGCCTCAGTTCCTAATATATTAAGGAATATACAGAATAAGCAAGGCGAGATTTTCTTTTTTCTCTTCCTAATTTGCTCTTTTTTATATGTAAAATGCAGTTGCTATCAGTATGGTTTGACAAAAATAATGAATTTGTAAACATGGTACTTCTCATTAAAGAAATTGTTTCTATGAATTATTTTAATTGGCAGCAGACATTAACAGTCACCACACATTAATGAGTAGATGACTTAGAAAATTTACTTGGGATTTTGACCCAGAACATCTTAGGCACAAATAGTGCATTATTGTGAAACTTCTTGATGAAAATTACTTTGTTCTCTGTCCTGAGAGCTTTGCATTAAGAAATAAATAAATAGAGCTAATGAATTTATGTCAACAGTCAAGTTATGGAAAGGGACAAGAAAATCCTGTTACAGATGTACAAATAAACTTGTTTAAAATAGTTGAATTTTCTATTAAATTGAATTAGAATAAATTAGTAATATGAGGGCTGGATGATAGCCAGATTGTTAGCGTTCAGGAACACACATAATCACGGAATATGATTATATGCAGGTGCTTTTATTGAAGAGCTCTGGAAGTCAGGGGTACAGACCCAAATCTGATTCCGACATGGGTTTCAAACCAAACATGTTTTATACCTTTTCATTATATAACTACATATTAATTATTAAGCTCATATTGTTCTATTGCATACAGTGATCTCGTTCAAGCATGGACCCCTCGTGACCCCCCTCAAACCCCCCAAAGACAGTTTCTCATGATTCTTGCTACGATTAAACAACAATTATATCTAATTACTAAACAGTCTTTGCATCTAACAATCATATTGTTCATCATGTACTGGTTACACAGGTGCAATTTCACACGATCTACCAAAGACAAGGCCTAGCAGTTTCCCAGGGTAGTATTTTCCCAGGGCCTGCTAAGTCTAACTTTGCTTTCTAACCCCCCAAAGTCCATGATTTTAGAAACCTTTTACTATCAAGATAAGAAAGCTATTTGAATAAAGGAATATTTGAAAAAGATTACCCCACGGTATATGCCTGATACTACTATACACTCTACTACTCAGTACCTCACAAAAGAGAGCATAAATTCATTTAGATGGTGTTAATAATGTACATTAGCTCTTTCATGGTATAGTCAACTGAACCGTTTACATTAGCTCCTGCCTTTTACGGACTAATGCCATTCAAAATGATGCAGCTTTATCCATGAGTCAGAAACCATTCACATGTATGTATCTGAAATTCAAAATTGAACCTGTAAATTCTTATAGCTTTTTAGAGTGCTGCACAGTTCACTGTGTATCCTGTCTAAATGTTTCCTCTGAGGTGGAGCAACAAAAGATTAGGCTCAGTAGGTATACAACAAAGCATTTTGTTTAGCAAATTCCTCAAATTAGATGTACAAATCTAAAACATTGGTATTACCCTCAGTCTTGCCAGCTTCCTCTGGGTCATTATTATTGGCCTGCTGGTCTCATCCATCAACTCTGAAGCTCTTACTGATGTGTGTAGTGGTCAGTGATATGTAATGGTGGTGCCATGGATACTGCAACTTGATGGAAGAGGATTTCATGAGCTCTGTGATTATTTCCATGCTTCCTGTTTCATAAAGTGCAACACACTCTAAAAAGCTGTGGGGTAGAGATCATAAAGGAAGACAAAAAAAATATGCTTGGGAAATTTATTGCTATTATTGTGAAGTTCAGTGTAGTTTCTTGAAGCAATATTATGTCTTCATGGGAATAGCATGTTTTCCTGCCCATAGGACAGAGACAGGTCAGTATAGGGCACAGGAGTCTGCTTCACAATGATTATTTTGTAAATTGCTTCAGGCTGGAGTTGAGAAAATATTGAAGTCGTTCTAGGACAAAACTGCAAGTTATGTTCTTCGTTGTAGGAACACATCCACATTATTAACTCTTCTCAAAAGTTTTTCACCCATTTAAGCACACCTGTGAGTTACAGAATATCCACTTCCTTTCCAAATAGGACAAAGAGACAGGGTGAATAGGAATTATTCTGAGGAAATAGCGAGCCTGTCTGTGAACTTTACCAAGGGTGATTTCATCCTTCTCTGGTGAGAGAAAGATTAGACACCTGCCTGTTCAAAAATGAATGGTGCAAGTCCTTCATTACAGCAGTGGGATGAGGAAATGAGCTGTAACCTTTCTCGTACTGAGGAGTCCAAGCCTGAACACAGGATTTGAGGTGCAGCCTCACCAATGCCAAGTGCAACAGGATGATCACTGCCCTGGTCCTGCTGGCCGCACTTTCTCATACAGGCCAGGATGCCATTGGCCTTCTTTGGCCACTCCAGCTCATGTTCAGCTGCTGTTAACCGGCACTGCCGGGTTCTTTTCCTCCAGGCAGATTTCCAGCCATTCTTTCCCCACTCTGTAGCTCTGCATGGGGTTCTTGTGACCCAAGTGCAGGACCCAACACATGATCTTATTGAACCACATCAATGGCCTTAGCCCATTGATCCAGTCTGTCCAGATCCCTCTGTAGTGCCTCCCACCCAACTTGGTGTTGTCTGCAAACTTGCTGAGGGTGCACTCCATCCCCACACCCAAACCATAAATAAAGATTTTAAAATAAAGATATACACAGCAGCTTCTCTCTAAAATTCTGGTATAGCTATCATATCAACTTCTAAATCATAATGTCCCTTTGATTATTCTTGGGTAATAGTTCATAGACTTTTATTTTACAATACCTTAATTATTATGCTTAATTTTGGTCTGTTTTCGTGCACATTTTTATACCAGGATAATTCCTTTAACTTGAGAATTTTTCTTCATTTGTGCATATAACCCAAGCTATCTCACAGGTATCTTATCAAAACAAGTTAAATGGTGTAAGGCTCATACTTTTGTTCTTTTTCATGGATGACACATGGAATTTCATTCTTAGATCCTTAGGAAAATAAAGATTACAGTACCCTGACTGCAAGAGATGCTGTAGTTCTCCAGCTGATGCCCTTTTTAACTAATAAATTAGTTCCTCTGTAGCTTGAATCCTGTTTTGTTGCTGCAAATATTACTCACCTGTGTCGCCTTCAGGTCTAAATTAGATGCAGTCTCTGAATACCAAGTGAGTGCATATTGACACGTAGTCTAAGGGAAGATGCTGGTTGCAGATATTTATTTTGGGAGACATACTCTTTTACACATCCTTTTGAGAAGCACAAGAGCCCTGAAGGGGCTTTTTAAATTATAACTACCCAGTAGAAAATATCCAAGGAGAATAGCAGGTAATAAAGGGAAGTTTTAGAGAGACTCAACATATACCTTTGCTGCAAATTGAACTGATGTGCTAATAGAGATGTTTTATCTTTTGTTTCCCTTGCCTCTACTCAAAACATATCTCTTCTATATTTGTAATATCTAACAACAGTGAGAGACTTACATGTGTATTTGTAGAACAAGGACTCTCCAGACTGAGACAATTTTTCACCTCAATCTGAGCTACAGAAAACATTGTGTCATGAAAGTTTCTGTCTTAAAAGAAATAAATACTTTTGCTGTTTTAGTGAACTAATTTGTGAAAAAAAGCATTTTGGCTTAAAAAAATGACAGATTTACCCAAATTTTCTGGATTACTAATCTTTACCTAAGCCAATGATAGGCTAAGATAAGAAAGTCAAATCGGAATTAGTGGGTATTCCGTTTCCACTTAGTCATCAGTTTTCAGTCAGTAGCATGGAAGCATACCAATCTTTTATTTGTACAAACATAACTCATGATTTATTAGAGCAATCTTGGTACTCTTACCTACCTACCTCCCACTAATGTAATGGCAGGATTTATCAGGAAAGCAATGTTATCTTGTTTTAAAGACTATTGTGGAGCAGCAACTGAAAAGGTTTCTTATTTTGCTTCTACAAATCTGTAAAGACTTGAGTTTTAATGTCAGTCAAAACATTCTAGGCAAGGACAATGACTATCTTAGAGAAACCACATAGACTGTACTGACATAATTAAAAAGTGGGAATATTTTGATAGTTTCATGTATATTTTAATGAAATATTAAAAATAGAAAAATTATGTATACATAATTATTAATCATATATTCAAATTCTATTTTAAGTCATATAGCATTAAAAGACTGTATGTTGCATATTCACACTACTGGAAGGGCATTGTACTTCATAGAAAATTCTTTGGTCCATTGTAACTTCTGCAGGCTCACATTCTGATATATTGTACTTTTATACCATGGAGCATTACACCATGGAGTAAATAATCTGAAAACTGTAACTCAGTAATATGCAGGTAATTTTCTAACCAAGTGAGACTTAGAAAGCAAAGTTCTGATAAGCCATGAAAGCTTTATAGCATATGGTTTTCAACACTTGAATGTTGGCCTTCAAAGAATATTATATTCTTCTGGTAAAATAATCCACTTTTTAATGAATAGTGTTTAAGCAAAAGCAAAATCACGCTTGTGAAATGCTATATAAGAAATTATCATTATCATGTAAGTTTGAGAATAAAAAAGTTTCATAAGCAAATACTTCAATCAGTAGAATAAATTACCCATAAACCTATAAAACTTGTGAGATGTTGTGAGTCTTGGCTTATTGTGGGGATGACTTTTGCATTTGCTGAACTTATATAACTATTTGTTGATTACTTCAAAAAGTGATACCATTTTCTTTTTGTAAAATAGCCATCAACATCCAGGCCAGGTTTTGAGGAAGTTTATTTGATCCAGTATTTTTTTATGTTGACCTAGACATAAAGTAATGATAAAGCAAAAAGACCAAGTGGTCTTCTTCCAAAATCAAGCAAACAGAAACAAAACCCAAAAGATGGTGGATTTGTAGCCAAGATGAATATAATGCCTAGTGTCACAGGAACCTAGAGTGAAACTAGGGATATCGACCCAGGCTTGCACTGTCTTTACTAAGTCTTTCCCACTAAATCTCATCTTAGTCAATGTCTTCATCATCAAGCCCTCAGGCACACACAGATGTTACAGAACATCTGAAAAATCATTAATTATATTTCCACAGCTTAGCTCAGAGGAGCTAAATTTTTTTTACCCACTAGAACTGACTCTTTTATTCCATTATTCCAACCTGTTTCTATATTTGGGAACCACTGTAATCCTGTTTCAGCCTACTCTGTGCAGGAACAGGGATCCTGTCCAAAGCTATCTCATAGGTCTCAGACTTTTTTGCTGGGACAATTTGCTACCTATGCCCTTGTGGTCTTGGTGAAGCCTGTGCAACCGCACACATGAGTGTCAAGTCTTACTGTAGAGGACCTTGGATACAATAATCTTTCTTCTAATAGTGGATAATTTTCCTATGTCCCTTACTGTTACACATTTTGGTGTCTCCCAATACTTTATACTTTCTGTTGTTGCAGTAAGATCCTGTAGCCATAGCAGCAGATTATAAACCAGTTGTTTCATGCTCTTGAACACAAAAACATGATTAAATCTTGTTGTCACTCCACAGTCCTGTTTCTTGAGCATTTCTGTAACCAATATTTCCTCATCCTATTGTCACATTGACATGAGCCATTCCATGCGCTACCCATGCATGTAAAGAAGCTCATATAAAGGTAGGAAGGAAGGGTCATTTTTAACAATCATCCCTCAGCAGTTCAGGGCAGGGCACGGTTGTGCAATTGATGTATGCTTGTTCCAGAAGAGCAAGCTGAATTCTTCATCATGAAAGAAAAATCCATATTTTAATAGAATGACCAGTTTCCTTAGATTGAGAACACTTCGAATAAGAATGAGTGAGTTTTACTCCTCATATTTCACAAAAGTTTCTATTTCTCTCTTAGTGGGACTTGGTCAATTCTAAGTGAACTACAATTTAAATTTATTTTTCATGTTCAGAAAAGCACATATCAATAAAATAGTTTAGTTATGAGATGAACTTATGGGGGTGAAGTTTTTCTTATTGCTTGCTTGTTGTCTCTTTCTGTGAAATTCTTTATATTATCATAAAGTGAAAGTTTGCAACGTTCTTCCTGGAATAAGGTTTTGTACTTTGAGCAGCCTGATGTCAGCTCATGCAAATGTTAAGTATGCCCTCCATCATAATGCCAAAAATGATGACCTGATTTCTTGCCATCAACAAATGTTATTGAAAGAAAACGTTTCCTTCAAGGCTTTATAAAGATGCAGATAAAGATACATTTAGTCTTCTACATGGCCAGCTCATCTTTAAAATCATAGACAAGGTGTTGTTATGGGATCTTTCTAGGTCCGTCTCTGCTGTTTGACATTTCTGTATATAGCACAGGGTCCATCTGCATAAAATGTTACTTTTTTCATCATTTCCTCCTTGGGTTTCATAAACACTTTAAGTCTTCTTTCAAAATGGTATATATCTGATATATCCTTAGTAATTTTGTAAGAGCTTTTCAAAACATTTAGATTATGTTATCTCAAAGATCTCTGTACTAAGCCTTTATTATGTTCATATCTTGATGAGATTGTTGTTGGTTTTGGGTTTTTTTTTTAGCAAACCATATCCAGTAGGTCCTTCTGGATTTGAACTTAATGCTGTTTTATTTCTGTTGCAGGTCTGAAAGAAGCTACAAAAAAGAGCTTTCCTTTGTGCCAGACAGAATTCTGTGCCTTTTCTTAAATATACTTACTTGGATTAGTGACTGCTGGGATCACTAAAATTGTATAGCGAATTTATAATGTTAAATTCTGAACTGTCATAACATTATGCAGTGATAAAAACATTGTTATGATAGGTTCTCTCATAATATTTGTCTCCAAGTCTCATGTGGAATGCACTGTACAAGAGCAAGAACTATCTCTAGGATGCTCTGCAATTTTTGTTTTGGTATGCTAGGAGGTCTTGTAGTCTACAGCTTCACTATTTTTGCTTGATCTAGCTTGATTTAATTTGATAGACTATTTTCCATGCATTTGGCTTCTTTCACTTCAAATAGAATCTCAACAAGAATGAGTCTAACATTTTCTTCTTGATCATTTGACAATACACTATTTTGCTTGTACTGATGCCGTTAGAGTTGCTAATGTCTTGTCACCTGTTTTTTTAATGTGTGCCTGCCATATATACTTGTTTTCTCATTCTTTTGTTAAAACATTTCATTGGTGACCTCTTTCCAAAAGGTATATGGAGAAATTCACTTCTGCTATGGGTTGTATGGAAAGGGCAGAGAATCAGAAGCTTTCTCATCTAAATCTGACAGGCCAGTTTTTATCTTTCTAATCTGCAATTTGAGGTATGGGAGTTTTCAAGAGATATTCAGCACTGAATGGTGACAGGACAGAATAACGTTATGTAAGTGCACTGCAGAATCTGGGTAAGTCCCAGCCCTGTTATTTGTCTTTGGACTATGATTGCTAAAGCCTTGAAATAGATTTGCCTTTCAAGATATCACTCAGCTGTTTGGAGGAGAAAGCAAGCAAATATTTTTTCTGCCAGAATACTGATGTAGCATGAAGAATTCTTCTCCTAATCATAGTCTAAATTCATGGAAGCTGGTCTTTAGCATGATGAACTTTTAGGATCACTCTTCCTGTTTATTTCCCTTCTTAACAGCAAACTCAGCTAAAATGAAAGTGTTCTTTTTTCTGTTTAGCTTAACTGAGACAAGAAATGTTTTGAGGGCACATTTGCTGTCTCAGGTTTGATTTCATGTCTTAAGCCTACTTGCATTTCACACCTAAGGAAAACACAGCAGAGGAAATCTGTTTCTTTCTCAGGTTCCACACTTTATCCTCCAATTCTTTCAACAGCAGACAGCCTCATCAGCGAAACTGTGTAAGTCATGTATATTGGAAAAAAACCCCAAACTTAGTTGTTTATAACTTACTAATAATTCAGTTAGTTTTCAGCACATCATACTGGCAAAGCAAAATTCACAGGCAAAAATAAAAAGGGAAATTTGACAAATTAGATGCTCTTATTCTATACACTTCTCCCTTTTCCAGAAGAAATGTTGCTATTAATGATCTCCAACAAAAGCTTATGAAGTTTCAAGTAGAAGTAATTTTCTAGGTATTTCAATTACACAGAACTGAACACTAGTCATATCCTTGATGGTTATAACCCTTTAAGTGACTTCAGTACCTCCAAAGGAGGTTGTGTCAGGACATTGTGTCAAAGACCTTGCTGAAGATGAAGAGCACTTAAACTACCTCTTCCTCCATCCACTAAGTTATTCATCCCATCACAGAAAGCTCACTGGGCTGGTCACAGTTTGCCTCACTAAATGAGCTGACTGCTCCTCATTATCTTGTCCTTCATGAGTCTGGACACAGCTCCCAGGTTGATTTGCTTGTAGTTGCCCAGTTTGTTTTGTTGGGGTTGTCCACCTTCAATACCAAAGTTTGTCCTGATCACAGAAGCAGGCCTTACATACATGTTGGTCAGCAACAGATTCACTGTCCTGCTCCAAGCTGCACAGATCATACACAGACAGTTCCCAAAAAACTTGAGGACATGATTTACTTTTTCTTATATTAGTTTTTTTTCCCTTCCTGAACCTCTTCCAAGTTCTGCCCCTTTACCACATTATTTCATCTTAAAATATTCTACTGTTGTCTTCCCCTAGCCTATTTTCCCAGTTTTTGTTAACTTCATAAATATATTTGGTATTTATAAGAGCTTGTCCCAGAAATGTCTCTCTTATTCATGACTTCTGTCATGTCACACTGCCCTTATTTTTTTAAATAAGTGTAGTGTTTTGCCAGACTCAAGCTGCTGCTTTTTGGTGATGTCAGAGGCTGGGATTAATCATCTGCATGCAAACCTTAATGTTTCCAATCGAGTGAGATAACACTGATTATGCCTGTAATTCCCCAGAGCCTATTTCTTGTCTTTGAAGATGAGTGTGACATTTGCCTCTTTCCAGTCATCAGGGAGTTCTCCTGATTTCTCCAGCCATTCAAAGGTGATAGAGAGCAGCCTCACAATAATATTAACCAGCTCTTTTACTGTCCCTGGATACATTTTGTCAAATCTCATATTTATTTTAACACTAAGAATTTATATTTCATGATATCATTATGAAAGCTTAACATTCAAAGAAGAGCAAACATCACTTTAATTCCTAACAAAATCAGTCTATTTCTTGGTAGTTTCTCATTTCCACAATAAGAATATAATTTTCTTATATTTTTTTTTTACTCAAGCTCAGTAACAGGAATGTGAATTTAGATCTAATTTCAAAAAGTTCTTGTTTTGTAAATGCAGATTATAGTTACTCCAGCAGCTGATCTGGATGGTATCCATAAAGGTGGCAGTTCTCCTGCAAACGATGGCAGAACATGTATGAAAGAAAGAATGCAGTAGTACTCTGAAATCTGTGCAAAGTTACAGGCTGGTCTTTTGAAACCTTATGAAATTGGGCTATAGGGTAATAGGTGGGATATTAATTTTCTGCACTAGTAAAATATTTGGACTAAAAGAAATTAATATCATGTAGCAACAAGAATCATTGTTTAGAGAATGAGATAGATTTGGAAAGGAATATTTAGGTAAGGTGAAAGATTTATTTTTAATTGGAACTTCTTCATCTTATAAGGCCAAATTACTATATTGATTTGAATAATTAAGATGGTACTTTAAACAGATGCAGTTTTAGAGATTCAGAACTATAGGAAAAGGTTTATTGGCTTCTTTTTCTGCTTGGGCTTTTTGATGATTCCCTGGAGTTTTGTTTTTTTTTAGTTTTTCCTAATATACTTCGGTGCATGTGACAAATAGGACAAATTTACATCCTGGATTTACAGAGCCACTTCTAATTGATATATCTGGAGTGAAAATTACTATTTGCCTTTGTCCAACTTTGAAAATCAAGTTTGCTGCTAAATGATCTTGTTGCAGTCCTAGCAATTCCAATTGCCAAAGTTTGATAAGTTCTAGTTATTCCTTGACTTACAGGAATGATGTTTGATAACTGTGTAAATAAGACCAGATCCATGTCTTAGGCAAATTCTTAAAGTTATAGAGATCATAAAATTGTGTTGGGTTGTTTTGGGGCTTTTTATTTGGGGAAAAAAAAAGCCACTATTTTTACTTTATCTCAAACTTAAAGGGGATATTATTTTGAGAATTATTATTTTTAAAATTGTATTAGCAAAATCTAAAAAGTGTAACTTAATGTACTTTCCTATCTAATCCATGTGCATGTACAAATACTTCAAAGTGAACTGTGATGAGGCTTCAGCCATTCTGATCTTAGTTAAAAGTAAATTCTAATAATGTTTTCAAGAGTGTGAAAACTGAGTTTATGGAAACGGTTCCATGCTAACACTCTTGTGAAACACAGGCTAGTTTTGTGGGTAAGGTGGCTGTTGTTCTAGGAGTTTTATTTCTTTCTAGGGTTTATTTTGTTTCTTACCCAGACTTTATTGAAAACTTTTAGAGAAAATTTAAATCTAAATGATCAAATTACAACAAGATAAAATCAACACTCATACTAACTAGCATTGCAGCATCTGGAAAAGCAGTTGTGAATTTTTACAGCCTGACTTTAGAGGTCTTTATTTTCTGTTAATTGGCGCTTATGGCTGCTTTATTTGTTTCCTCGTCTTAAACTTTGGTTTTGATGTATTTAAATCCACAGGCAAACAAGGAAGAAAAGGCAAAAAAAAAAAACCCTGAATATTTTTAGATGTGAGTAGTAAAAGTGGTTATGTTGGGACTTTTTTGGTCTAGTGTGCAAAATGAGATACCAATTTCAATCTAATCTGATGTAGCTTCAAAAATATTTTGGTCCTAGACAAAATCTTTGTGTATAAGAAAAAAAAACATTAGAAAAAAAGAAAGACACTAACTCCATTAGGAGCATATTGACCAGAACACAGTGGACAGTAGTGACATACAAGCTTTAGCACAAAATTCTACTAATAGTAGAACAGAAATACATTAATAGAAGCAAAGCTCCTATGTTCCAATTATATTACTTTTTCTCTTTTTCCTTTGGTCTTCATCCTGAGACTCTTGATTATTACTAGCATTTACCACATTTAGAAAGAATAACTTATCTTTTCCTTACACTGATATCAGTTCATTGTCATACAGACAGTTATATTTTGACCCTTTCAATAAAATTCCTCTATTTCTAGTTTTTATTTACCTCTCCCAGAAAAATCTACTTTCTCTTTTTTCTTACAGCAGGTGCCTGTTTAACCAACAGCTCTTGCTGCCTTGCTACTTGCCTTGTTCCTCAGGGCTGTTCCCTTCAGGATCTAATGGGAAGCTTTAGTAATTCTGTGCACTTTCAATTCCTAGTGAGAGACCAGCATCCTGGTAAGGATGGAGGTGCAGAACTGCACGGTCATACCAGCTGTAGCAAAAGCTCTAATACAGAAACCCTTGGCCTGTTTTGCAAGGGACCAAAAAGATTGGGAGTTCATTTTTGGCTTCCTTACTTGAAGAATGACAAACCCCCCCATTAAATCCAATTTTCTTGAAGTAACATTGTCACAAGTACCATCATTTTACAAAAACAAAAATGTGATTTGTTCGATTGTGTTCAAACAGCATGACTAAAGTGCATAAACTACTGGACAGAAATGTTTCATAAAAAGCTGAACCACAGAAGTTTATCTCACCAATTTGATGCCTTGAGAAGGCTGATCTAGAACAGAGGCTAGGCAGAGTTAAAGAATAAAGTGGGTATTTATCAAAATGCCTTAATGGATCCACCTTGGGTAGTACAAGAGCCTGGCCAGGGCTACACTGAAGACGAACCCAAAATGGTCACAAAATGGACAACCCATCATGAGGTCTCTTACTTTTATAAGTTTTGGTCCATTTGCATATTGGAGTTAATTGTCCAATTACAGCTTCAGTTTATGAAGTCCCATCCTTGTTGTTTTCTCTCTCCAGTCCACCATTGTTTATGCTCTCGGGCCTGAAATTTGGATCATTTGTCTTTGGTCCCAAGCTAGAGAAGGAATTGTTTTGTCTACCTACTCTGTGAAGAGAGCTTATCATCCCTTAACATGAAGCTCAGAACTTCACACTAAAGCAGAACAGAATCTGAAAAATATAAAAGCTAAAACTTAAGGCGTCAGCTGATTCCTATTTAGTTAACTGGAACATGGCACAGAACAGGAAGGTGAAATATTAGAATTTCATGTAATTTCATGTCTTTTCTCTCTGAAATTGTGTGCTGCCTTGATTGCAGTGCCTGGAAGAGAAACAGGTTCAGGGTCTGGCCTGCTGTCCCAGGCATTCACAGATTTAACCCCAGTCTCAGGAGCATGACATTAATCCTGCAAGGGTTAAGCATTCTCCCTGTCCTGCTCCATGTGATCCATAAATTCTGTGAAAGGGCAGTCCAGGGATAGTAATTCACAGGAAATGTAATCTTTTATTTTTAGTGGTTATGTAAAATTACCAGTAGACTTCAAAGCCATCTGTTTTAAATTCTGATGGTATGCAGTATATCTATAGTGAGATACTTTGACAGTGAACTGCACCATCACTGTACACCATATATTTGCTCCAATAAAAGTTCATTAGTATTCACAGAGATCCTCTGGCTCTGTGATACTACCAGAAAATGTCAAATTGTTCTTAGAATTTATAAGAAGGTATAAAATTCATGAGCTGAGACAATGAAAATCCCAAAGAATTAATGGCTACCATATATTGTACTCATTTTGGCATATGATTTTTTTATGTCTACAGAAATGAAGGCTAGTCACCTAACCTTTCATCAAGTCAGCATTTTCTGAAATACAAAGACATGGAAAGTGCTTACTAATGATTGCTTGGCACCCATCCTAATATATCCAGAATGAGAACAGAAAGAAAAAAATACAGCAAGTTCTATAGCATGACATCCCAATTCCACTTTATCCTTCAATAAAGCTTCCTTCAGTCTATATGCCATTATGCTCTTGAATCTTCATAAGAAGAGAATGTTCTAGTGTTCTTCAATAACCTAGAAATTTAACTTGGATTTTTTTTTAATAAAGTAGATATGTTAATGAGAAAGGGTACCAAATCTGTGTAAAAAGACAGAAAATAGATACTTCACTGAGGCGTCTTGTTCTGAAAATGGACTCAAACCAAATGTCTATCTATTAAAAAATGTAATTTTCAGACGTAAAAACCTGTTGCAAAAGAAATCAGTACTGATAGATAAAGAAGAACCAATTATGGAACAAATATAGTCTGGTTGCTTAGGTAAAAATGGTCACAAGCTGCTCTTGCTTTATACGCATGCTGCTTATAATGCCCAATTGGATAAACCTTGAAAGTAGATGTGAGCAAGCTCTATTTGGAGAAAGTTGAGGTAGACAAGTAGAAATATGATCAGGAAAGATTAAAATATTTTAATTGTTGTAAAAAAAAAAAGATAAATAATCATGAAAAGAGTATGGTGTGCTTAAAAACACACCTTAAAAGTCATAATCAAAAAAAGATGAAGGTAAATAAAAAATAGAAAATATAGAAAAATTAGATTAGATTAGATTTATAAGTACTTTAAGTATAAAGAGCAAAGAGATTTTTGAAAAATGTTTCAATGCATTTCTAGGGAAAAACATGGGATGCTTTTTGTTTTAGTTTCAATATAGATAAATCTGTACAGATTTTTTCTCCTGTATTCGGAAGCTGACAGATACATCCAGATCACAGAATGATGATGACATAGTATCCATTCCAGAAATCATTGCAGGACTACAAAATAAATGATCTTTAAACACTTAAAATTAATCCCAGAATTTCTGAAGAACTAGCAGGGTTTTTCTCCAGGGAGGTTCTCAGCTGCTAATATTTGGAGAATTACCCTCAGTGAGTCTTGAACTGGAGTAAGAGTTTCAGAAGGGTAGAATTTTTACAGGGAGAAACTGTTCAGTTTGTATAGTTTAAATCAAACCAATATTAAAGTTCAGTTTGTATAGTTTAAATCAAACCAATATTAAAGTGGTTTATTGATTTATTACCACAAAATTAATTGGAACCCATGACCCATATCTATAACAAGAGATCATACTCAATTCTAGATACTTGCAAATTTTTATGAAATTATTCCAAAATATTTAAATCTCTCTCTAGTATTAATCTCAGCAGAGCACATCCCTGCTGTGGGAGATGCATGCCCAGGTTTCCCCCACCTCCATTCTCAAAGGGCAGGTGGCAGCCGGGGAGGTGATCAAGACCCCCTGAGGTGGAGGTTCTGGGATGTCCCTGTGCTGGCATTGCACAAACTGGATGCAGCAGCTGGGAGTGCCTATGGAGAAGCAGAGCCCCCAGGCCATGCAACAATATCTAGAAGGGTCTCCACCCTGCTGCCCTGATCCCTTCCTCTCCTGCTCACCACAAATCTATGTTTCATCTGCATTTCTGTTTAGCTGATTTTTTTTTCTTCAAATGTCTTCTGGTAATTCTGATAATTACCCTTTAATTTGGTAAATGGTTGTTTTCCTCTTTACCTACATCAGATTTTGGCAAATGCCATCTCAGGCAGTTCAGACATCCCACTCAACCATGTTTTACACTCATTCCTGTCTTATTGGCTGCTGTTATCCAGGCCTATTTGCCAAGGCTGGACCCTGTGAACACACCCTTCATTAAAAAAAAAAAAAAAGAAAAATAACATAATAAAAATAATTTAAAATGGTAACAGGGCCAAGCTGTATGACAAGAATCCTGTTGTAATTATCTTAAATTGTAGAAAAAATAATGAAATTGCTGGTGCGGGACTTGAATAATCAAGAATTAACATGGGGATAATGTTACTAATGTCAGCATGACTTTACAGAAAATAGAGTTTGAGAAATTAAACATGTATTGTCTTTTATAATTTAACACCATATAATAAGGCTGAACTGAAGGAACATAGTTCTGCAAGGCACTTGATTCATTCCAAGTGGAAATTCGATTAAGAAACTGTCTTATGACATAGTTATGGTACATGCCAAATGGATTAAAAAACTAGTCTCAAAAGACTGGTAAATGGGAAGTAATCATGCCGCAGGTGTGTGACTTTTGTGCAGTCCCGGGTAGAATAAGTTTTTTAATCATACTTTTACCCAGTTGAAAAGTCAGCAAAAACCATTGAAAAATTGTGTAGATGGCACAAAGATGCCTTAACTCATGAATGCAGAATAAAACAAGACATTGATATCAAAATAGAAAACAAATACCAAAACAGGAGTCAAAATGTGACTCCTCTAGCTATAACATCTAACACATTGATAATCAGCTCTTCAGCATGGGAGAAAAAGGTGTAACAAAAATCTGAAGGCTGGAAGCTTAAGTGAGAAAAAGCAAACCTCAAAATAGAGAGTAATTTCTACCGTGAGGCCATTAGGAACAGTGTACCAAAAGTTTCAGCCAAAATTTCTAAAGTAAACCTTGGATGTTATCATAAAGGATATGTTCTAGCTCTGCACAGACTTAATTCAAGGAAATTGTGTGGTCTGTTATAACAAACCAGACTGGAGTTATTTTCTGGACCAGCTGCAGAAACTTCCAAAGACAGAGATTTGCAGACTCTTGAATAAATACAATAAAGCCTTTTAATTTTATTGAGGTCCCTAAAGATTTATGTCTGATATTAGTAATAACTCTATAGAAATTACACAAATAGTCTAGTTTTGTCAGCACTTTTGGAAATAAGATGAGCAATACCCCCCTAATGACAAGCATGGCTTAATTTAGCCAACAAACAAGCAGGGTTTTTTCAATGACACTTCCAATTAAATAAAGGAGAGAGAGAACAGGACTTAAAAACATTCTAAACCACAGAATGTTTTAGATATATTTCTTACAAGGTCTTCTTTACATTTATCTAGATATTAACAAAACTGGTAATAATCTGTGGGAATAAGATGAACCTGTGAATCAGTATTATTTTCTCTGTCTGTGGTACAGAAGCAAAAGATTTCCCTGTAAGGTCCATAACTTCTTTTTTTATCACAACCTACTTTTTCATTCCAGACAAGGAGAGATGTATTTGCATCCACCTTTCTGACCATCACAGGCATAATGTTATTTGTCCTTAAGAAAAAAAAGACGGACAACATAATAATGCTATTAGCTTAATACCATCCTAATGTCTAAAGTGTTTTTTTTTTTCTTAGAATGAAATTAACACTGGTGCAAAGGGCTACAATCAAATTTGTTTGGAGAAAGTGCACTGTTCTTGCTGGAATCATTGCTTCTTGCAACTTCGATTAGTGATCTCATTCATCTTCTGTAGCAGTTATGCTCTACTTTGTATGCCAAATGACGATCACACATCCACCGTATTTCTCAATGTTTTCTCTTCAGATAAATGTTGCAAAATTTAGCAGAGAATATGTTAACAGTTCTCAAATTCTTTCCTCAAATGATTAATCACTGATGGTCCTTTATTTTGTGTCTGGGCTGACAGCAGTTCAGAAAAGATTAAGATTTTACTGCACTCATATTTCAGATCCTTATTTCAGTAGTTGCAGCCAGGATTCTTTCTCTTATATCAGGGTGTAGCAATTACTGTCCTCTCCCATTACCCTGAAATGCTATTCCACTCATGGGCATTCTGCAATTTTTCTTTCCAAGTAACTCATCTTTCCAGATATGAGCTCAGCGACACAGAGGTGTTAAAATAATTTGAAAAGTTTCATTACTGTACTTTTTACAGTTACTTATGTAACCCAATACATGTTTATAAAAGCATATATGGAAAATGAGGTGCTTTTGTATGCATCTAAATAAAATATATTTTTAATGGGAATTTTTAAAAACAGTATAATATTTGAAAATATATAATTTTTACCTTCTTCACCCAATTCTAGTCAGGCTGTAGCTGCAGAGGGAATTTGTTTTACAATGCAGGCACATCTCTAGCAATATCTTATGGCACAAAAAACCCAGTAGATTTTTAATTTGCATAACATTACACATATTTGCATAAAATATTGCCCAGTGGTACTAAGAGCACCAGTTTCTCCCTAAGCCCCAATTAATTAATCTGTGTCCCTCAAGACTTAAAACAATTTATTATGCATTCTTAGTATAGAAACAGCAATTAATTATATGCTTCCTAGCCCCACATCAATCATCATGTGCCCTCCAGACAGCTTTGCACCTCTCCTAGCCCCACATCTGGCTGGAAACACACCCTCCTTTTTTTCCACAGATTAAGAGGCCTTCTGCAATTTTGCCAGTCAGCAAAGAGCTCTAGGAGCTCTCTGTCCTTGTTGTTGTCTGTCAAGGTCTGAAGTTTTAGGACTGGTAAGGTAAAACCTCAGCAGCCATACTACTGTATATCTAAGGACTGGAAGAGGAGTGCAACTCATTTTTTGTCCCCTTTCCTTTTTTCCCCATCTCTTTTTGTGAACTGAATAGAAATGTTTGCCTATTGCTGTAGCCACACTTGGGAGCAAGAACTGTAGTAAGCCTGGAATGATCCAACCACATAAACCACTATCCAGACATTGGTTAAGTGTAGGGAATGAAAATTTTAAAGGGGAATATAAGTAGTAGCTGGAGAAAGTGCAGAATATAAGTGGTAGCTTGAGAAAAATGGTGGATAAGGAACTATTTTGTATCAACCTCTTTACAGAATTGACTTGTATATTTGTTTACCATTTACTTATTATTCATGATCTGTGTGAAACTACACCCTTTGCTCTTGGGATGAAAAGATAAATTAATGTCACATGTCTATCTAAGTGTTCATGGATTAGATTACAAATTTTAGCTAACAACCTTATTCAAGGGTAGAGGTGAGGAAACATGAGGTTTCCAAAGGTTTTTCTTTTTCCTTTACTTTCAGAACAAAGGTGAAGTTCATGGTTGCGGGAAAGGGGTAGGGGGGAATTAAAACGCTGCCTTCCTTCCCAAGACCTGCCTTGGCTGAGTAAGGTCCATACACCAAGGAAGGAGCACTCTGACCTGACTGAAAAAAATTAAACCTTTCTTCTCTCCTTCCTTTTTACTCTAGCTTCTAGAATAACTTTAAATCCTTCTCCATGGTACCTATTACCTGTATGGCATTTCTAGGCTCCGTTAGGTGCACTGTACCTCATCCTTCAGTTCTGTTCATTAAATTTAAAATGTGCATGCCATAAAATAACTACGGATTTTAAGTTTGCAGGGAGAATATACTTTCTTTTTCCCTGCAACACTCCTTATATGTTGAATATTTATACCCATTTGTGTTTGTTCTGACAAAAGAAGTATAGGCCTGCCAAAGGTCCCATTGTGACTATAAACTGAAGCTTTAACAAACTAACTTAGCTAAGTTTTTTTATTAACTGCTACGTATCACTGTTCTTCTGTCCTTATGCCCCCAGGGCTGAATCAGCACCTTCAAAGCTTCAAATTTCTCTGCACCTCACTGAGAGATGGGCCCCAAAGAAGCACAGCAGGAACAGGGCAGTATTTGCCCAGGACTTTTACAGACAGGATAGGTCATGAAGTCAGTTTTAAAGAGCAATGAAAATGTATGTTGAATGCTATAGACAAGACAATTTGGTGGGAATGGGAGAGAACAGACATTTTTCTGCCTTAGCTGGATGATCTGCCTCTTTTTTATCTCTTTCCTCCTTACACACTGTCATAAAAACAGACCTGAAATGTGTATATGTTCAGCTCCATCGATACTGTGCAGTTCAGTAACTTACTCTGCAGTCTTCATAGGAAATTGATTGCTTATTTTCTTTTTCAGAAAAAATATTTTTTTTCTCATTCTGTTTCAGAAGCTGCTACCAGATAGAATTCTTGAAAGCTGTATTAAGATTCTGTTTCGCCTTTTCTTCTCTGTCCACTCCAGCACCAGTGATGGTGCTTCCTTTAAGAGGGAAAAATAACTCAAGTCATAACTATCTTGGCTCCTAAAAATATAAACAGATCTTTTATTTCCCTTAGGTTTCCCTCCAGAAAGCTTATTTCACTTAAGTGTGCTAGATTTCTGTATATTGCATCTTTCCCCATGAATAGTATTTAAACCCTGGCTTGTTCAGCATGTGGCTTCTGGATCACATCTGGTCCATGATGCTGAAGTAAATGGCTATTTTCAATAGTATAGGGAACTATATACACAGTTAGCATTTACATTGCTGTTGTTGAATAGCATTGTTAGGTGAAGAGGCCTATTTTTTGTCATATAATCTGGGAGCAGAGGAGATCTTGCTGGCTTCTGGAGGCTGTCCTGAAACCAGTGCTTTGTGTGGGAAACCAGACATGGCTTCCAAGGAAAGCAATAAGATACAATGCGGGGAGCTGCTGGAAGTTTATAACTGAAAATTGGTCCTTTCCTTCCTGTGGTGGCATCTTGGAAAAGTTGGAGTGAAGTCAGCAGGAAAGCAGCATCTCAGACATCCTGGGAGGTGAAGAATATAGGTGAGAGGTGTGGGGCTAGAGCAGAGGAGTGAGGTGTGTCTGCTGGGGTGGATGAGCACTCATGCTTGGAGAAGAGTGGAGCAAAGAAAAAACTGGGCAAGTTGGGAACCTGAGCACTAAGAAAGAGATGTGAATGCATCTGGGGCAAATGTTCACAGATATCAAACCTTGGTTTCTCTCAGGAATGGAAATTGGACTAAAGCAAGGCTATTCTCAAGGAAGCTGTGGGGTTGCATGGATCACTGGAAGGTAGCTGCAAAAGGAATCAGAGGAAATTTCTGAAAACATGGCATGAAACAGTGAATATTCAATCTGTGATGAAAACGAGTGGGATATAATTTCAGAATGATGTTCTTTAGAAAAGATGACTGAACAGCTGGCAGGCACTAGCTACATCTCAATAGTGTTGTTATCTGCCCTTCCTTGCTGAGTTTCAGGCAATTGAGAGGATCCAGGACAGGAGACATAAAGCTGAATGACTATAAGTAACACTTAAAACTTTTAAGTCTAGGAATACATTGATCTCAAAGAGATATTAAGGTTTCACGAGGTTCCTATGGCTCACCCAAACATGTTTTGTCATATTAAAACAAAGTTAACTTCTTCCAAAACTTCTTTCACAGCTTTCTCTTTTCTTTATTCTTTATAAAAGGTCCAGAAACATTGCTGAATGAGAGTACTTCCAAAGATATACGGCAAATGTCTATTGTTACTGCACTCAATATTTCTCTCAAATTGCACTAAATAGTCTTTCTCTTCAGTTCAAGGTCTTATGAAAGACCAGGGAGTGAGTGAAGATGAACTTCTTAACAGTTGAAGAGAAGGTTGATGTGGACAAAAAGGAAAACTTTTAAAAATTCATTACCTTGAGATTTCATTCTCTACTGAACACATCTGTGCTTCAATGATAGGGACATTTGGCAGACTTGCTTTTATACTGAACTTCTGCTGCTTTGAGTTACTGCTGTTTTTGGACACTAAAGTAGGCAAGGATCCAAAAAGAATTTATTTCCCACTAAGCTTGGAAGGGTGCTCTACCTTGTCACATTAGATTTAAACCTGTCCACAGTGATGCACGCCTCTGTGACCTGCAGGTATGATTACATGCAGCACCTATGAATGAAATCACTATGCAAAAATAAGTGTTCTAGCTAGTTCAGAGTTCACAAAGAGCACATCACAGTGGGGCTGTGCTCTCTGTGCGTGTTCCTCACAAAGAGAGGAAGATTTGTCCTCGTCAGGGCCTTCTTTAGCACCATTTCCTTCTAAGTGACTGCATCCTTCTGAGAATATTAAAGTTCACGGAAGCAACAGGATGATTAATTCAAGAGACATATATATATGTAGTAAGTGGGTGTTTCAAAGACTGTCTGAGGAGACTAGTTGGAGAGCTGATCTGGTTAGCAGTGATTCTCCCACAGAGCAGAATTCAAATATCACATCTTGGACAGAGTATTCCATGGAATCACAGGGTCACAAGATTGTTGTGACATCATTTAGTCCAACTTCCCTGATCAAGAATGCCTTAAAAAAATTTATTTTTATGAATTTGGAGTTACTTGAAAAAAATTAGACAATGATTCAATAATTACTAAAGAAGATAAATAGATAAGTAAATAAGTTAAAGCAAGACCATCTACTTAGCCTGTCAAAGTTGACCAGTTACACAGTGCATTACCATGATGTTCAGGCCAAATGCTCTAATCTGCTCATATTTTATTTCATTTTCTCTTTTTAAGATAGATGTTACTTGCTTTACTTGCTAGCTTTGCTTCAGATTATTGCCTTAGTAGTATTTGCTCATGTCAAGGTTGCTGTTGCTGTTTTCCCTACCTGCTCAAAGCATTGTCAAGACAGAATTTGACAGCATGAGTGCACAAAGTCCAACTCATCTGGGAACATTCAGATTTACACATAAACCCTGCAAGGTACATTCTGCCTGAAAGGCAAAATTACTGAATCATTTGGGTTTATTGTAGGACCATCTGTAAAACACAAGTAAAGGTGGGCTGATACATCCCACACTCATCAGAATCCTTACATATGCTCTCTCCTAGGAATAAATGTGGGCCAGTTCAACTTGCAGACACTTGACAGAATAAGTATGGATCTCATGAAACTTTTAATTTGATGATAAGATTTCACATTAAATAAGCATAGGATTGGACAGGTTTAATTTATTTTTTTTATTGTAAGTACTCAGTGCTGGATTTTTTTTCTTAATCTTACTGTAAATTTTTACTTATTAATTTTTTTTTCATTTATTTGCCTTTGCAGCAGGTGCAACAAGTATGGTTTATTGTTGATATTTATTATTTGCATACAATTATGTCTATAAATCTACTGCAAAAATTATAATTGCTTCTATTCCTTAATTCAGGAGATGTATTTTAGGAATAGTTAGTGGGATTTATCCCATTATTATCAGCGAAAAAGGCTTTTCCTTTTCCTGAATCATGAAAAAACTGTGTCAGGCAGGTTGCAAACCTATTATTCTGATGCTTAAAATTTCTTAGTAGCCCACGTAAGAGTGTTGCCTGAGATTTAGAAAGTCTTATCAGTTACCTCTCTACAACATTATACTAATGTAGTCACTTCAGCTGTTTTTTTAAAGTTGGCAAATAATGTAGAAAATTAAATAAATTTTCTGGATATTTTGGAGGTCTCAACCACTGCTGCTGGGTAAAGAATAGTTCAAATTTTCTATCAAAATGAATCAATTCCAGTTGTTATTAGAAATACAAACTACAGGAATTAAAGGAAAAGTCTGTAACATTATTTGTCTGGTAAATATTTTCAGCTAAAAAAACCCACACAAAATCTGCTACTTGTTCTAGAAAATTAATTTTCTCTTTCAAAGTACATCTAGAACTAATGCTTGATAATGTTTATTTTCTACATCTTAATACATGTGTTTTCTTTAAATAAGTTTTTTTTTTTAATAGAAGGTATCCCTGGGTTACAAAACTCATTCACATGAGGATCAATATTCCTTTTATGCCCACAGAATGTGTTTTAGATTTAACAAGTCATTCTCATCAGCAAAATCACATTTGATTTCAGGGAGTTCAAGAATAAAGCTTGAACAAACATTCTCAGGTATGGCATCACCATACAAATGAAAAATGAGAAATGGTTGAAACCACACAGGAGTTGTAAAGCCTTTTGCACATCTGCATGGCTTTTCTTCTTTGGAATAGCTGTTTGACCTAGCTCTTTATGCCAGCAGTAAGGACAACCACACACAAACCTCTGTACACCTTGAAACTTCCCTGAGCCAAGTCTGGAACCTGGAGCTCAGCCTCTGTGCGCAGCCTTGTCCCTGATCATAAACCAAATTATACCACCATTGGGTGGAGGTAATCTTGCAGAATGCTTTTGCAGTTAGATAGAGACATTTAACTTTTGAGAGGTATTTTGACGTGATTAGACAAAAATAAGTGTAATTAGATCATCCATAAGAGTTAAAATGAATATTTGCCAAAGCAATTCTGGGTAAAACATCTTAATGCACCTGTACTGCCAACTGTTTCATTTGACTGCATTTGATTCAGATCTTTACTTAGATAGAAGCAGCTTTAGACTTTTTTTTCATTATATGACCTTTATATGTCATTTGTTATGAAAATTGACTACTGATCAACATATTTTTTCTGTACTGAGAGCTATAACTCCGCAGGGCTCATATTTAAAGATGCTTAAGAGCTATATGCTGGGAAGCAGGAAGAAGGGTTGCCAATCAAGCTACATACTGACTGTTTTCAGTATAGAAGTTGATTTGGAAATTGCCAAATATTATAGTAGACAGCTGGCTTGCATATTTGTGGAGTAGAACAGCTGTATAAATAAAACTTTTTTTTCTCTAGATATTTAAACATGCATTTAAAGCTTAAGAAAATCAGGATTTTTTTTTAATATTATTGCATGTTTACAGAGAAGAGATTTTTACCTGTACAAGAAACACACTTGAAAAAAAGATAGCATATATAGGCTCAGTGTGCTTTATACCAAAATCTGTAGTTCAAATATCCTATTGTTTTTAGGTTATACCTCCACAGAGTCATTAACCCAAAAGACACTGCAGAAAGTTTCCTCTGACAAGTTACTACAAGAAATATTTGGAGCGGTTTGTTTCGGGTTTTGCGTTTGGGGTTTTTTGTTTGTTCGTTTGTTTTTAATTGCAAACCACTCACTTGAGATTTTTCTGCAGAATTGTAAGAACTGCAATGAAACCTTCCCCATAATGGTCATCCTGGATCTCAACGGGATCTCTTCTAGCACCCCCATTTCCCCATTTTCTCTAAAACAGGAGAGACACATTTTTGGAAAAAGATATTCACACTACAAAGCACCAGAGTCTACTATTTACAGCACGGACCTGGATTAAGTCCCGGATCAGGCTGATACAGGAGAGACCTGAATCTGGCTTTCTCAGTTTTTAAATGAATGCCCTAATTAAAGGCTGTAAGATTTTCTGCAGTCAGAATTGCTCCTCTTTATGGAGTGAAAATGAGTGATGGATCACCATTATGGATTTTGAAATGCAAACTTTTTTTTTCCAGTATTGAAAAGGAATGACATTTTTCAGTCAATAGAAAAAAAACCCCAAAAAGAAATAAAATAACAAGAGCAAAACACCACAACTTCTAATATGGCAAAAAAGGTAAAAAAAAAATTACCTTGTTATCTTCTCCATCATAAAATTCATTGGAAGGTTTTAAGTTCATTTTGTATCTTTAATTGGAAGGTTTTAACTTCTTTTTGCTTTGCTTTGATTGTGTATATGTCTTGGTTTGGTATTATAGTTCAGCATTTGAATCAAAGACCATTAGAATACTATCCTGTTTTGAACTTCCATTTCTTGCCATAGATTGCCATCATCTTGAAGAGGTAGGGTATCAGAAATAGAAATAGTCAGCTGATAAAAGGAGGAAAAGAATGCAAAAAAGCTTCACACATCCTGGGAGAGGACAGTAAAAAAAAGAGAGCCTGAACAGATTCTTAAAGACCTCTGCCTTTTATTTGGAGGATACTGTGTTTATTTGGCTTTCTAAAGCGGTGATTATAAAGGCTTGGGGCAGAAATATTTTGCTACTTAGAACTTAGTATTTGTATACAGTATTGGTAATACTCACCATGTATTTGACTTTGGTGAGTTCATCTTCTTACCTGCTTTTCTAGTCAGGAACTACATATATCTCTGCATGGGAACAATCTTTATACCTGTTTCATCTTTTATTAATATTTTTATTCTGATTTCTAGCTTTAGGAATCAGGAGTAGTGAGGGGTTGGGTCAGGGTGGATTGGTTGGTTTGTTTGTTTAGTTTTGGTTTGGTCTGGGGTATTTTAATGAACAAAAGGAAGCTATCAGAAATTGAGTTTGATGCTTAGGGCTTGCAAGGGTAGTTGCTCTGTCTCCTTTCCCCAGCCAACACATTGCCTTTGTTACTAACCTTCTACAAATTCATTAGCACATAGTCTGTACTATTGGTAAAGAACTATACGAAATTGCAGCTCAAAATGAATAGCTAATTTTAAGTGAGATTTCTTAGTTTTTAGTTCAAGAGTTCTTTTGAACAGGGAGGAATTTGGTTTTATGAGGATCTGAACTAAGTTTACTACTCAGGGTAATATCAGGTCAAGACTTTTAGTATTCCTTGAACAGGTGAGGACGGACAGCATTTCTTTCTGTCGTTCATGTATAGGCATGTATGAGTCAGCCATTTTACATTTTTTATGAAGTGTAACTGCAGCCTTAAGAGAAGACAAAGTTCTCTTGTGGCACTGATAGCAATAGCTTTAACCAGGAAATTAAGTAATACAGGTCTTATTGACTGTCTCATCCTGGCCTCTTACTCATTTCACCAGTGAATATGTTACCTGCCATGTTTTCTTTGTTGCCAGATGCAGAGTTTGACATCACTTAAAAAAAGAGCAAAACAAACCAAAAAACAAACCAAAGAGGAAACCATATTTTTTCCTTGTCATTAAATTATTTGTGCTAAAATTCCTCTTCAAATTTTTGCTCCATGTTTCTTAAAATTTATGTTTCAATATGAAGATAACCAATTTACACAGATATACAATGCAGAAGTAGCATATGCAATTTCTTTATGCTTATATATTACTTTTACAATTCTATTACTTGAAATTCCATTACTTAGATTGTAAACCTGGGTGACTAGAGGTAAGACTCATGAAATATAAATTTATGGCAGGAAATAAGAAAAATCACCCAGCCAGACCCTAGTAGTATATAAGATATTAATTTAGAGCATGTTTCAAGTGGTGTTCGTAATTTATTTTTATTAAGTGTTAAATGTTAGGTTGGTAAAAAGTGAATACAGATAGGACTTCAAGAGCCCCGGAGTTTAATCAGAAGTATCGTATTTACCTTCATCTTAACTGAAATATTTTTAAATAAATGTTTTTCTACATCTTCAATTGTATGATTTTCCCACTTTCCTCCTGCACCCCAGAATAGGAGAACTGCATGGTGAAAAATATATGCTAATGATGCATGGGGTGAGCATTAAGGAATAGTTTCCTTAAATGTTTTTATGTTTGCTTGAATATTGACTTGCCTTTGCTAAAGTCTTTCCATGGCTGCTGCTCTTAGAATTTGATTAACATTCCCTAGCATAAATGCTTTTGCTTACAAGGCATTTTTAATTACGAATTTTGCTGATCTCTTTATATTTATGCAAAATATATTGCAACAAAGTCTAAAAAAACCCAGATATTGGAAAGTAGGTAACATTTTAAGATAATTGATTTTAATTGCAAAATTACCAAACAACTCTTACAAATTAAGTTATGTATGACATATAACTGTAAAGTGAATTAATTTATCATGATTAATGACAATGAAAACCACATGAATTAATGACTGGCCACCTACTTTAGAATGTTTCTAAACTAAGGCAATATCGTGCTTATCGACTAATTCTGAATTACACTTTAAGTTCTAAAGAAGGGTAAGGTCATTAGCAAATGACTGAAAGCCAAATGAATTAGATACTAAGTGTCTGGCCAAATGAGCAGTAAGTCAATTTATTGGGAAAGGTCACTTTAAAAACTCAGTTACTGCTTTCAGACCTCATCAACAGCTTATACATCATAGGTGTCCTGCTAAGCTGCTCTATTAAATAGTTTACATGCAAGATATCCCATAATTAGAGTTAGATGAATGCTTTCCTTTCCTGATGAGAAGTTCTGCTGTTCAGCTCATTTCACTGCTCCTGATGTGGCCAGGAAACGTCTTGATTCTACCATCACTGAGTCTGCCTGAAGACCTTGTAACAACACTGAGCTGTCTGCACAGAGATGTGCAGCAGATGCTACAGAACAGTGTGAATTAGCACTGAGAAGTAATGGAAAGTATAGCAAAAGACACTAGGTCAAGCTTAGAGTACCGATAGAAGGGGCTTCTACACAAGTTGATATGTCCTGTGTTTTGGTCAAGGGTTTAAGAGCAAGCAAAGCTGCATCTTTGCCTTATCCAACTCCTCTAGTTAACTGAAATTCCTCACTAAACACACTAAACACTGATTAGGGTAAAATTTCCTGAATTCGAAGAAAAAAACAAATAAACTAATCAGCATCCTTTGAACTTTTAGAAAGATTCATGAGCTTAGAACTGTGTCTTCTGTAACACAGTATCTTAAACTGTACTGGGTCAGAATTGAGAAAGAATCTAATTAGTGAACTTATAGGTTTAGTTCCACATGCCAAACTGTTTCCTCTTAAGTCACACACAGCAGGCCTCATCTTCACCACTGAATTACATTAATAGCTATATGCCAATAGTTATTAGCAAAACAGAGAATCTGAAGAGGAGGACAGTTTTAACTAGCTTAAAGATATCATAAGGTGGGAAAGCATCACAAGAGCATGTCTAGTTCAGTACAAAAAGATACCAAAAGATCCTATTTCAAATCTCTGCATCCACTGTTTCAAAGAACAGGCTCTTCAGTTTTGATCCTTAATCAATTTAAATGAGTCTCAGAGAAAACTGTAAACTAGTCCTTGAACCTTTCAGCAGTACAAGTGCACTTTTTCTGAAAGCAGGTGAATAAAATCTCCATTAAAATAAATTTTAAAAAATATTTGCAACCAAAACTCTATTTGGATTGAAGGAAAATTTAAATATGAATATTTATCTTATTAGGGTGCAGCAGTTACTTGGGTAACTTGTTTTTATATTAGGAAGAGTTGCTTTCACTCACTTAATAAATCTTAAAAACAAGCCCTGCAGATATTTTTTTTGTTAAGTAAAGATATGTTCCAGACATTGTTGAACAAGAGGACTTATCCCTATTAGAACTAGATTAATGCCATGCCAATGAGAACTACATTAATATCTTGTCTTCAATAGTGAAGCTTCTGAGCTCTCTTGGTCCTGAATAGCCAGAAAAGCAAAGGACAAAAACTGGTTTCTGCCAAGTTAATTGTTGGTGCAAGTTAACCATTAGAATTTATAGAAGGATAATACTACATATTTGTTTCCAGCATATAATTTTCTTGGTTTTGCTTTCTTCTCCCCAACCTGTAAGTGGTTGCTACTGCCCCTTTTTCTGATTATCATCTCTCACCAATTTACAGTACATTTTCAGGTTTGGAATGTTTAAGGATCTGTGGAAACTATGTACAAGTACAAGGGACTTCCTGCTCAATTTAGCTTGAAACACATGTAGATATCTATACAAGACACAGAATATTTCTGAAAAGAAAGGGAAACTTGAATTTCTTTCCGCAAGAACCCATCATCCTTTATCACAGTGGCAGATTTTCTGTGCTGTTCCAGGCAGTTGCTCCAGTCTATAATTAGTTACTTCCTTGCAGCTGCAGCAATGGATGTATGTGCTGTTTGTGCACACAGATGTAGGGAGATGGCTCAGTCAGTACCAGGCTTTTCCTTCCAGCACTGGGTTCTCTAGCAGGAGGAAGGGTCATGCTTATCATGTAGGTAAATAACAGAGAGAGCTGTCTTCCATGATAGATATAGACTTGGACATCTGCTCCTTCCCATTAATCAGTCATGGGGGCTGATAGGGAAGTTTGTGACAGGCCAATGCAAGTTGATGATTGAGGGAGGTGAAAGTGAGTTCTACAGCCTGAAATATGCTGACTCTTTCAGAGAGAGAGAGAGAGAGAGAAAGAGAGATGCACCAAAATATTCGATAGATTAGGGAAAATAAAATACAGGAAGATGTTCAAATATTAACAGTTTCAAGGCTTTTCAACCACTTCTAATAGCTCTGTTTGGATATAAGTCTGAAGGGAAACACCAGCGCTGTCTAGGGTACAGAGTTTTGAAACTCTTCCCACCAGATGTTTGTCTGAAAAGCCTGAGACCTACAAATACTTAGGGTTCCCATTGTCTGCTTGCTCAACCTTGTTTATGAGCAAAAATACCTACACTTACTTGTTTATGAAGACAAGAACTTATTGTTAGTATAACTGAAGAGAAATCTCAACAGTCTAATGTCATAATATCATAGTATCATATAATTTGTTTGTTTTCATTGTAGACCATTTTTGATAAAACAATTTCACACCTTCGTTATTTCTTCGTTGGGCTGCAACTCCATGTTACATACAAATGTACCACATAGCTACCTTTAAAATATGTTAAACACCATTTCTTTGCTCTCTTTGTTCCTCCTAAAATCAGATTTGTGCAGCTCCAGGTATACATTTCTTTATCTGGCCATTGCTGAGGTTGTGCCCCATCTCTTATAATCCTATGCCTAAAGTCTTCTGCATATTCTGCATAGTTTCCTAAGCCACCACTTCTCAAAGCCCCTCCTATGTTATGCAGCCTACATTAACCAATACTGCTTCATTTCATTAGTCCTAGGTATCTTGTTCTACACACAGTGACCATTTCATTCTAATAACTGCATAAAACAGTAGTTGGGATGTACAAAAATAAACAGATGTAAAACAGAGTCAAAAAGAAAGGTAAAAAAAAATAGAAAGATAAAATACAAACTTATGTTAGAGCTCAGCCAGATGGAAATAAAGTGCAGGCAGGTTGAGACAACTGCAGAGTCAGCCTAACAGCCCCAGCTCCGAGGCCTGTTAAACTCTGTACCTTCAGCTTTAAGTTTTTATTACACATCACAAAGAATTTGGGAGTGTACAGACATTACCTTTCTGTGCTTCTTTTTCTCTGTTGAGGGCATTGTAACTCACACTGTCCTATGTTCCTGTCTGGAGTTGAATGTTACCAACATCAGAATAGAAGATTCCAGGGATGACTTTTATTCACTCTTTTACAAAATCTGCATTCAGAATGAAGGAGGGATATATCCATGCCTAAAACAAAATCAATATCACAACATAAATATGTGCATGGAAAACAAACCTCAAAGAAGTGCTACTTAAGTAACCTTTCTGTTTGCTGTTGCTCCAAAGGAGTCTACCAAGAATTTAATCACATACTCACTTTTCATAATAATAAGCTACCTGTTGGCAGAAACAGGAAGTTACTTTCCCCAAAATAACCTTAGGCATGGAAGCTGCATTTTTTTTTACCGAGTGAACAAGCTGGGGTTCTTATATTGCTGCTGCACAAGTGTTAAAATTAATCTAAACCAAGTACAGAAGGCTTCTTGCAGGCACAAGTAAGACAACAAGTAAGAGGGCCTATTAATACATGTAAAGTCCCAAACATAAACCCCATTTTTAAATCTTTAATGTAATATTTAAGAAAATGCAAATTGTTATAGTTTTGCTAACTGCATTTGTAAGGAGAACTTACTTGGTAGTCAGGAGGAAAATTATTTCCCAGATTTCAAAAGGTCTCTCCACAATGTACTTCTGTACCCCACTCTCTCTTATCCATTGCTCAAAATTTAGCAGACTTTAGACTTTAGAAAAGGGATCTCTTTTTTTTATATTAAAGTTTCATCTATATTAAGAAGCATTTGGCACAACAGAAATGGACCACTAATCAAAGCAGTTGGCACTATAATTCTCGCATTTTCTGTGTCTGAAATTTGGGGATTTACTCCAGCCAAAATTTAGTTTGCCGCTGACAACACATGATTGAAGCCATCTGAAGTACTCTTCTGTAGCATCCCATGAACTCTGCTCTCAGCCAATTCCCAAGTCCTCTACCCTGGTGACAGCCGTGACTAACTACCATAGAGTTGTTCCTCCTGGGGGGAAAAGGCAGACTCCCACATGGACTTCCCCTGGTTTCTCCTTTCCCTGTTCCCTCTTTGGTTGGATACCCCTGGTGGCTGTGCCCTGCCAAGCCCTTAGCTCTGACCCCACCCCTTCCCCTTGTTGGGCTGCCTGCTCGACGTGGTTGTTCTCTTTCTCGCTGGGTTCCCTTCAGTTTCATGTGACCTCGCTGGAATAAAGCCTTGCAAAAAGAGCCTTTCTTGCCTCTCTCGCTGAGCCAGCTGTGGTGAGTGTTGTGTGTGGATCTGACTGCATTGCCTGAATGTTTACCCAACCTGCTTTTCTACAGGAGAGGTTTGTTGGGAAGAGATATTAGGCAGCAGCACCCACCATCCATCTCCCACATTTTTGCTCTTTTGTTCAGCCTCTGTCCTCATTAGGTATGGGAGAACATTTGGTGCATGCTTGGAGCAGAGCTCATGTTTCAGCTTTCTCCCAAAGAGGCTTGGTTACCAGGGACAAAAAACAGTCTCTGGACTGAGCCACCACATGGTAAGTGGGGACAATCACTCTGAAACGTATCACTGTACCAAACATAGCTGGAGCCAGAAATCCTCTGCACTGTAGAAGATAAGAAAGCCTAAAATTTAAAGCAGGAACAAATGTTTGTTTCACCATCCTAATGTTTAGTCATCTGAATTTTTTTCTTTTGAAGAGGCCGTCAGGAAGAGAAACATTTGTGCTGTCTGCAGCTCCCCAGGCAGCATCCTGTACTGACAGAGAGCACTTTGGCTACCTCAACTTTCAGTTCAAAAAAACTTCACCTGCTGCAAGCTTTCTGCTTCCTAACAGCTCATTTGTCAGGAAAAGCTCATGCTCAGCTTATTAGCAGCCCATTTTTACGGTCATTATCCATGCTTCCCCAACATCTGGCTAAGTGTTGTACTCCAGATTGTGGCTGTTCTGGGAAGTAGTTTTAGCGACTTAAAAGGCTGTTTAAGTCATGCTTATAATCCTCCCTCTGTCTCTTATCTGTGGGGTGATTCTGGGGAAGAGGCTGTGTCACTTCTACCTTTTGCATGCCCTTAGTCGACCCTGAACTGCTCTGAGTAAGGACCATCATTTTATTTGTTCCCGTGGCCTAGCTAAGTGGGTAGTCAACCTCAGATGAAAATTATTTTTTGGTGACAATTGCCTAGCAATATAGTTGTCCTGTTGTCTCTGCATAAGTGGTTCTGTAGTGCCTTAGATGGTCTTGTAATGAAGTGGAAAGGTTTTATTCAATGTGTGTTCTTCATGCATGCCACTGCTAGCAAATAACTTTCTCATGTAGAAAATATTCTGCAGAATTAGGGCCATATTCAAAGTTTAATTCTAGATAAAAACTTTAGCAGAATGCCTGAATATCAATTCTACATCGTTGATTTTTATATATATTTTAAAGGAAAAGAGATAAAAACATTGTTTAAATTATGAGCCATTTCTTTTTCTTCCCAGGAAAAAGGAATCTTAATTTTCTGAATTCTTTGAATATGTAGTTTTTCTTGTTTCTATTTCCTACAATTTAACCTGGGATTTGTTTTCATTCAAAGCTTTTCTTCTCTTTTTAATAAAGATGGAGTGTTCAGTTGTGCAGGTAGCAAAATACCCATCTGCGTGTTAGGATTTCCAAACTGCCCAATAATGCTTTGTCATTTCCCACCCATCAGTTCTTGGAAATGGTGCTCCTCCAAATGACAGTACAGCAGAAAAAATATGATTGAAGTCACTCGACTCACTGAACATATCCGAGTCTACCAGCAAGATGCATCTGAACAGTCCAAACCCTAAACAACTGCCAATTGAGACACTGATTGGCACAGCTGGCAATGATTTCTGGCCAACCTGCTTTCTGACAGCCACAAACTAGCTTTCCTCTCTTGATTCTCCTGCCTTCCTTGTCGCCTTGCTTACTGAACTTTGGGTTGTACATAACAGCTGACAGGTGTTTTCCCAGGGGTGATAAAAATGCCCTGGCTCAGTCATTATCTGACAGTTTTCAGGCTGTCCCACACCAAGGGAGTGATAGATGGGCTGTAAGACAAGTAGGCAAACAGTTACACTTGGCACAATTGCAGGCTTTTCTGGAGGGGAGGAAACAGTCAATCTCACGATTGCACTCTGCCTGACACTACCCAGCTATTTGCAAAGTGCATTGAGAGTGTTCAGACAAGGAGTAGGGTTGACTGGCAAAAGCTGAGCAGAAGAGGCTAAATGTCAGGCTCTTTGTGGGAGCTCTGTAAGATCCTGGCAGATTAAGTAAGGTCTAGAATGCAAAATGACAAGAGAGTGATGGAAGCCAGGAAGCAGGATGGCAGTAGTGCTGCAAAGGGTTATTTTTAAAAACTTTTACACTAGTTTGAATCAGTTTAGACTTTAAAATTGGGCATTAAATTTATTGCTATTATCTAAATTATTGAATTTTATTAAAAGCATTAAAGACTTTTGCAATTTTTACAGAATAGGACCCGTACAGTTGGTTCTCTCTACGGAAGATTTTCAGCCTTTTTAAACTGAGGGAAGGTGACTTCAACAGCAGTTCAATGTTAGGAGAAATCTGAGTGCATGAGTGGGCCTCATTTTATAGTAACATGCAGGAAAATGCACAGGAGATGTGATATTTTCACAAGTCTTAAAGCACGATCTCCCACAGCATACTTATATATATATCCAAATTGGTGACATCTGCATAAACAAGGTATAAAGTGGGTGGAAAATTGCCTAAACTGCTAGGCTCAAAGGCTGGTGAACAGTGGTACAACGTTCAACTGGTGCTTGGTTACTATTGGCGTATCTCTGGAATCCATAGGGTTCATGCTCTTAGTTTTGACACAGATAGAATGGAGTGTCCTCTCAGAAGCCACCCACAAAGCTGCTGATCTGGGATGGTTGACTCACTGCAGGCCAGGGCTGATATTCTGATGGGCATGGACACCATGGAGCAATGTTCTGGCAGAAGCCTCATGACTGAACAAGGCACCAAGCCGTGTCAATGTTTTTATGTTATGTTACAACAGAAATTGTTGGGCTGCTTTTCAGAAGCCTTAAGCAGACTTGTCAGTGCCCATACCAACAACTCTAGTGACTGGAACACAAGCACCCTTTCTTTCTTATTTTGTTTTCAGGTTGTAGTTTTTATCTGCATTCCTATCGATTTTGCTGTAGTATTATCTTCAAACATTTTGACATTACTTATAGACCTTTAAGTGGAAAGAGCATCAGAAACATCAGAAAAAGAGAAGAAATAAAAAATAGAATAAGAAATTAACACTTGTAGGACTAATAATTTAGAGATTTTCTCCCTAAAAGAATAAACCTTACTCATTATTATAATCCCATGAACTTCAGTGACTTTCCGTAGGAGTGGAAGATGGTAGTATTAGGATGAATAGATGAAAAGATGGTATAATCCTATAATTTGAAACAAGACACAACTTGAGGAATTTCAAATTGGTAGTCTGCAGGTTTCTAGGCTGCAGAACAGAAATACTTCACCTAACACACTGTGAAGACCCAACAATTACCTCACTTTTGAACTTTGATACAAGAGAGAGGAATTCCACTGTTTATCATTCTTGCCCAAATAACTTTGCAGTTAGAATTTAAAATTTCTGAGAAGGCATAGCCTTACTTATTAATTAGATTTTGTAAGATGTGTTTTTTTAAAAAAAAATTTGCTATGTTTTTATCTCTTTCATTATTTAATTATGGATTAACTAAATCTTTTTAAACTCACACAGAGTTTAAATTCTATATACAGATAGTGAAGGTTTATTATAATGCTAAATACTATCATGGCTGTGCCCAACTAAATATAGAAGTGATTTGAATTACTCAATTATTGGCTTGTCCCTGATTTTAAGATTACAGATAGCCTAATCCAATCTGAACAAGGTACCTTGCAGGCCAGTTTTCATATTGTTATACTGGTTTCTCATCATTAATGCAGAGTGACAGACTAATAGAGATATACAGTCAAATCCAATAGAATAATATATGCTTAAAAACTCAGCTAAGAATTTAAAATATATGTTCAATGAGCTCCAAACACCACCATGTTGAATGTGCTTCCTGAAGGTCTCTGCCTATATCCATGTGGATATTTTGACTAATAATAGATCACATCAGGTCAGTTGGGGCTGAAAGTGAATTGATCCACTTTAGGAAGGAGAGGAAGAGTGGGAGCTGTTTAAAAAGTAAGCGTGGTATACCTTAAGTTCCGAATTTTATTTCAACCTAAAGTTATGTACATTTCTGAGTTGGTTCGAGTTCTCTTTAGCATCTGGTGTTTTACAATATAAACCAATGGATAAACAAAGAAAGTCACAGCATTCTAGACTAGCTATATAAAAATTGATCAGAAAATCTTGGGAGAATTTAAGACTCAGCTGTTATCATAACAGTTCCAATTAGAAATAATACTGAATTAAGACTCTGGGTATTCTGAAGCTCAAGCAAGAGGAAAAATCTTGTGTTGATAGTTACTAAATAAAGGAATTCTAAAGGAAATTTAAATGTTACATGTGCTAAAACAATAGTTGAATTTAAAACCTAATCTCAACCTAAAGTGGGCAATGGGCAATATAGGTTAATGAATGATCTCAAATGATGGTCAAAAGTAAATGCATTTATTGTAATTGCCACTTAGGACAACTAAGAAAGACACATTTATCAAAATAATATTAATAAATAAAAGGAGCTTTGAGCCATAATATCTAAATATTTTTCAGTTTCATGACCTAAAGTTCACCGAATAAAATTATCTTAATAAAAATCTGATTTTACACACATTGAACACAGATAAAACACAGAAAACACATAACACATTTTTACACACATAAAACACAGAATGTTTTACCTTCTCTTTTTGGTTAAACAAAGTAGCTGTTTTATTTATGATCCAGAAGATGAAACATGTGGAAACAATAGAGGAGGGTGACAGGGTTCTATAAGGTTAATGACTTAGAAGGGCAAATTCATCCTTCTCTTATCAGGCTTTAAATGGTTATGGTATTACAAACAATCTGTTAGTATGCAACTAATTAATGATTATTAATTTGGGCTATAAAGAAGGTAATCTGTGCATTTATCTTTATCAATCAATACTTTAAGTCATGATACGGTTTGAGTGCAATTTTTTTCATCAATATTTGTTGTAAAAGTTTTTAGACATCTTCCACATGAGAGTCTTTGATCTTTGTAAGACTTCCAAATAGGTTATGGCATTTGCAGAACTTTAGGTAATGCTGTCCTCCCATCAGTCTTGTTTCCCTCTTTCAACTCCTGGCCTTGTTCTCTGTACCTTGGTGCTACCGCTGTCTTCTCTCTCCTGTGTACTGGGACCAAAGGAAAGAGCTTTAGGTCTGTGAGTTTGGATTCCAGCCTTTCCTAACCATCTCTGTTAGGCTTCTCTCTTCACAGAAGTTTCTGTAGTTTCATCTTATCTCAGTAATTCATACCTGACATTGTGCTGCCACCCTCATTATAACTACTTTAATCAGTTTGGAGCTGTCATTTGAAAAACAGTAATGCTAATTAATGCTCAGTATTCTAAAAATTTTATTTTAGGAAAGCACTATTTTATATATATGTGTTATAAACATATTCCTTGCAGAAAGGAAGAAATTCTGGTTTTTCAGTGCACAGAAAGCTGTTGCAATGCGAGTAAATGCTGTTCATTATTTTGTATCATAAAAGTGAAAAGACCTAACTAGGAAAACAGCATTCTGGAATCAGTTTTGTCTGTACTGATGCCTGTATAAGAAAATGGGTTTTATGTGCTGCTTTGCCTTATGATGCAGTGTATTTTACAAAAAAAAATAAAGCTGCATCTCTGTTTTATACTGAAAAAGGGAGAAATCACACAGTTATTTGTCTGTTACCCTTAGTCAGTCTGGTTAGTAAGTCACAGTCTAATCAGTATTATTTCAATGTACCGTCCCTTGGGCAACAGTCACTGAATTATAAAATAGAATAAATAAATAAATAAATAAATAAATAAATAAGGGTTTCAGCTCTTGAATCTTGATCAGAGGATGAAGAGTTTATGCTGCGACTTCTAAACTATAAGAGTACAGTTGCATGTTTATTCACAAATGTTCCAGTTAAAAGAAAAAAAAATTAGAGGGTTGGTGTTTTCTTGGTTTGTGTTTCATTTGGGTGGGTTTTTTTTCCCCTTTTTCTTATTTCATTGTTTGGTGAGTTGGTTTGGTTTGGTTTTTTTGTTGTTTGGGTTCATTTTGGGTTGGGTTTTTTTTTTCCTTAATAAGCATATATGTAATTTGGTTTTGTAAGGAAAAAGGAGAATAAAAATAAAATATCTGATGACCTGCTAAGACTATAGGTGTCATTGATAATGTCGTGTAAAATAGGTAGTGCTAAGTGCACTTATAGGTAGGGCTAAGCAAAACATAAAAGATTGCAAAACTTTACAAATTTATCACCACTCTCACAAAGTCAGTGAGAGGAAAAGGAAATATATAAAGATGTCACATTGTTGTTCTTGGTTTTAGAATGACATATCTAGTACAGAATCAGTGTGGAAGAATGAGGGTTTGGATGATGTCAGTCTTAGGCTGTAAGAAGTGCAGTGTACAACTTACGTGCTAAATTTGAAAGTGAAAGGGGAGTGTGGAAAAGCCTTTCTTTGCAACACAGACAAATCAGAATTGCTGAATATCATGCAGAAAAGTAAATGATTAGTTAAATTGTTCAACCCTAAGTTATTTTGCCCGTTCATGAGTCTTTTTTCTTCTTTCCTTTTTTTTTTTTTCCTTCATGAAGACCAGGTTACCCTTTTAAGAAAAAGACATAGTATAGAATATTACACATTGTCCACCTGGAGGTAAAACTACACATAAGCAAGGGACCCTGCAAACCATGAAAGATTGACAGCCCTGCAGTGTCACTGTCCGTAGACATTAGACATTTTACTTGGAAAAATATGAGAATACTAGATTTTTGCTTTTCTGTTTTCTTCACTCTTCACTTTTTCATCCTCCTCAGAAAGCAGCAGATGAAGACAGTGTTGGTGAGAGGTAAGTGATATAGAATTGGGGTGAGTGTGGGAAGTCACAGGCTCAGGTGTGCAGACCCTCCACAAAGCTCTGAGGATGAAGGGCAGCTGGTAAAGTTACAGATATGATAACCATCCACCACAAGCTTCACAAAGTATCCAGTGCCAGGGAATAATCCTTTAATATCAAAGCTAGCTAATTATAGCACACATGCAAGGACTAAAGATTTCTCGGTGGACAGAGGTTACAAGAGCCATCTCAACCCAACCTCTGGTGACAGACAGATCCCTTCTTAGTCCTCCCTTAAGAGAAGGCTCCAGCCAGACATTATCTGGAGGAATCAGGGCAAAAACTTTTCAAGGCTTTGGTTGAATGTAGCTCTATTGCCACTGAATAGGAAAACAAGGTGCCTGAGTCACTGCCTTGAGGGGTGAAATGGTCTTAAGCACACTATCTTCCTGTCTACCCTGTGTGTGCTCTGACAGGAACAACAGGGTATTTAAGGCAGATTCTTCTTTGAGAACGTAACTGACTGCTTTGAAAATCGTATTCATACTGAGTAGAAGGAATTTCAAGGTGTTCTTGTACAACAAATACATTTGGGGATATGTTTGTGTCAAAATATCATTTCAAGTAGATCTTGCTGCAGTGAGAGAACAGGCATTTGAGAATGGTCTGTCACATGAAGTCCCACCAGTCCCCCATTCTCTTCTAACTGGAAGTCTCTATCCATCAGAAGAACTGGATGTTCAAATAATGTTGCGTTGAAGTTTGCAGTATCAGTCAAAGGCAAAATGTCCATGTCTATAAAAAGCAGGTTTCATCATCTAGTAAGAGAGACTAATATTTCCCTCTTTGACAGAAAGCTAGAAGTCATGAAGAATTCCTTGCAGAAAAAGGGGAGTCTAAAATACTTAAAAATACATAGAGATTCTTGAAATCTCAGAGGAAGCTCTGTAGTAAAGCTCAGTAAAATTTATAAAACTCTTGTTATTTCCATAAGAGAAAACCACTTTGAATGTGTGTGCTGAGAGCTGCTGAGTTTGAATAAAAAATTTTGAAAATAGGGGATGAAAGAGGGGAAGGGAATAATTCTTAGCAGCCATGATTACATTTAGTCTGTGATGCTAATTTGTTTCTTAATTTTGTCTTGAAATTACTTGAATGAACCATGCAAGGTAAAATGGGATGAAACTAGGTGAATATCCAGAATCCTTGTTCCAAAGATGAAGGACTGTTGGGCTATGGCACGTGTTTTTGTCTGTCATAAGAGGCGTTTCCTCATGACTAGATCATTTGTCTTTGTGGCTCCTCTCCTGGACCTCAGAGATGTGATAAATGTGAAAGAGACCTCTCCAGCATTTCTACTTTCCTGCTTTCTTACCAGTTCCCAATCCAAATGAAAATCACAAGTTTCTTAAGGGCTGGGGTCCATAACGTCACCTTCCTCTTCCTTCCCCTTTTCATAGTGAAGCTTTATCTAGGGCCCTTCCCTGTGCTGGGGGCAGTGGCTGCCTCCCATTAGCCACAGACTTCACTTCACTGCCTCTGTGCAGTCCTTGCATCTGTTCCTCACATTGCTATAGGAGATAAAAATCAGCAGCAGAAGCAAAGTGGGAAGGAAATATAACATCTCCCCTATCTGGTAGCAGGATTATTCAAGTCTTTAGTAAAAGTAAGTATGTAGGATCTTAATAACATGGAATGTTTTAATGAACCTACTCATGGCAATGATGGTGTTTTTGCATCTGTGCTGGAGACACATTCAATTTATAGAACATCTACTGAAGTGTACTACAAAAATTTCAATTAAAAAAAAACCAAAAAGATTTATGTTGGATTGTTATTGGAATCGTGTCTGTTTTGATAAGAGAGGGTCCAGTGGTCCTACTGTGATAATGTTACACGGCGTGCTCATAATGTGTTAAAGAGATTAAAACAACCATGCATGCACGCTGCGTTTTGTAAAATATTAAAAAGCCACATATTTGCATATTATACAGCTGGTTGCAAAGCCATCAATCATCACATTATCTGTACATTGAGGATGATAAATGGCTTTCATTCTAATGAGAGAATCTAATCACATGGAGAAATGAAGAGGGCACACAGCATAAACGCTTTGGATCCGAAAGCTATAGATTATTATTAATATTATACATTTGTCTCTGATTTGGAAACTTCTGCACTTTATTTGTACACATGCCTTTCTACAGTCGTGATTTTGAGACAAGGTTAGATTTTTTTTTTTTTTAATTCTTAATAAAGTGAAAACAAAAAAGCAGAAAAAGGTTAAAAATATTAAGCAACTTGGAGTCAGATTATGTGAATTTCTCTAAATTACCTAGGACAGACCATTTATTTTCCATCCCTGATAATGTGGCAGAAGAAAAGGAGACAAAGGTTAAGAACAGGGAAGTAGAAGCCTCCTGCTTAGGTATTTTTGTAAACTGTCTAACACAGCTCTGTAGCAAATTATTCTGCACTATATTACTTGCCTGCTAAGTGAGAAAATGAGGTACTTCTAAATATGTTATAAATTATAAACTCTTTCATATAGCAGTAATTATAACTAGATAACTAGAGTCATTAAAAGTAATGTCAATTATTATGTTTAGAACTCTCTTATGGTCCAGTTGGAGGGGAGGTAAGATCACCCAGTACAAGGTGAAAAAGAAAAGGAGCCATTTTCTAATGGAATGCAATGGGCACAAACACCTGTGTGAGAATGGAGAGGAAGAAGGCAGAGGGACAGAGATGTTTGGCCACTGAGCAGCTGCAGAAGTGAGTAATCAAGAAAAAAAACCAAAAGAGTATTTACCAAAATATTTCTATATCTAACTTTCAGAATTAATTTGTGACTTTACATTGTTTCCTCAATCTATTTAAGGCTGTGCTAAATTTTAAATTAAAAAAAATGAAAGTAAACAGCTGTCATTCAATATGGGTGAAGTCATCTGGTGTCTTAGATCCTGACCTGCAAAAAAAAAGAAATAACTTTCAGGAGAGAGGAAATTAAAAGATACTTACATCAAGTAAGCAGATGTTATCTGACCACTAATACAAATTTGCCTCTAAATTTGGGGGAAATATTTTTTAAGTATTTTTTTCATGTATGCATGTTTCAAAAGATATTTAGATTATAAGTAAAACCCCAGCATTTGAATATCCCCTAATTTCTGTCACAACTTCCTCAAAAATTGTATATATTAAGTATAGGAGAACTGGATCCTCACATAGCAAAATGTCTCCTTACAGAAGATATCTTTATTCAACCATGTGTCTTTGTAATGTATTTCTTGGCTCTTCAGTTATAATACTGCAGCTGTGAAACACTCATTAATATAGTAATGCTTTGCTGATGTGTTACTTTGGAAATATAAGATGTTGCAGTGTATTTACAATATTTCTCTTTCAACCACAAAGCTCAGCAATATTCAGTTCAGAGTTTTTACGAAAGCACTCACTTCTGGTTTTTGTAGTCCCAAATACAGTTTTCCCTGACACACTTTAAAGGTTTTTGTGGTTCAGAGTCTTTATTAAAGTATATTGTTATTTTTCAAGTATTACATGATACTTGAAAGACATATAGAAGATTATAACTAGTGAATGCTTACACCATAGAATCTATTCTAAGACAATATACATTTTCTGATATGGAAGTTTGTGCAAGGATGAACAAGGAGAGAAGAGCTGCTATCCCATGAAATAGGAAATATGCACTCATTTGCTTTTCCATTAGAGAAACAAATCTGCTTTTGCAATGAATTTTCCTAATTAAACAAAAGATCATGAAAAAAATTGGCATAGCTTCCTATTGTTAAAAAGTGAATTTGTACTACTACTCTTCGGATTTAAAAGGAGAACACTTTTTTTGGCTGACTTGAACTTAGTGAGGAGGCCAGGAAGACAATAATGCATGTATAGTACATCCTATCTGCAAAAAGAAAATAAAATAAATTTACCCTAGCCTTAAATACCTTTTTGTTTGCAGAGGATCTCCATAGGATTTCCTACGTGGCTTCTCATAGAAAGAGTATGAAATTTAAACTGAAATGAAAAAACCCCAAACAATAAAAGTGCCAGAGATTTACATTCTGTAAATCTGTTACTCTCAACTCAAGCAGAAGCTTCAGTCCTGAGGTTTCTTTATCTAGGATGTAACCCATGTTTTTTTGACCCGTGGTCACTTACACTGATCTTCAGTACTTGGATTAATTTACAGGGGGGCTGAGATGATGCCACCACAGAGTGTAGGAAGGGACTTTTTCCTGGGACAGATCTCTCCAAGTGCATAGAGAAGTGTTTCTAGGTATGAAACACGAATCTTTAAATGACAACAAACCTGGAGCATTAGAAGAGTTTCGGTATAAACAACAACTGGGAATTTAGAACAAGATCTGAAACCTTTTCAATTAAGTTATGACTTTCTAATACTGCTTGCACAAAATGTGTGTTATTTAAGCCTATAATGATCTCTGCTGAATTGGTCAGTACATCTCAAAAAGATGTTTTGTTCAAAAGGGACAAAAAAAAAATAATAAAAAAAGACAAGAAAGCATTTCATTTCAGCAGTTTGACCATGGGTGAAAAACAATTGTTGGTTATAAAATAGGAATGTTTTTCTTTTGAAAGAGTAACAAAGAGCTCAGCTATAGCAGTGTACTATTACAGTGCAATGAATACTTAAACCTGTTTGCATTGTAATTATGAAAAAATGTGCAACATTAGCTAACATTTATTTCTGATGCAGTCTTCTATTCTGGAACTGTATTACCTTTAGTATACATCTATCCAAGGTTAACCAAAATAAGTGCATCATATAATGCTCTATTATATACTTCATAAATACAGCCTTGCATAATGTGCACATGGATTTGAATGCAGTCAACAGATTGACAAATATTTTAGCCATACCATAACCAAATTGCTGAGGGTTTGCATTAATCTATATATGAAACCTTGGCTTTTCAGAGCACTAATTTTTATTTAATATTGAATTACTTAGTGCCTTCAAGATCTATTTTTTATGCCTGCTTGTTGCATGGCTATGTACATTAGCAGCAGAAATCAATTGGCAAAATGGAACAGAGTTTGAAAGTGAAGCCATAAAATTACTGTGACCAAAACCACACATCTCCAGGGCTGTCACAGACACCATTTTAATCAAGAGAATTTGACATTGATAGGGCTTCACTGCAGGTAACACTGCAGCATTAAGAATTTTGTCTTTTAGTAACTCCTACAACCCTTTTTATGTAAGTTTCCAGTCTATTTGACTCCAGATCCAAAACTACAGACTCTAACCAATGTATTTCATTCACACAGAAGTAAATCATTAAAACTAGCTTTCCAAATAGGATTAAGTGTCTTTGTTTGGAACATGACCTTACATGCAGGTGTTTTTATTAACCTGAATGTTTATAAGTAGATGACACAGCTGAAATAGTGAGCAATAATCATTATGTATCTGGCTCCTGTATGTCAGCATTCATTGCAGCAAGAGAGAGACTGAAAATTTTGTCAGTCTCCCTGTGTTTGAAAACAATTATTTCCGAGGGAAAAAAAAAAAAAAGCCTGTTCATGAAGAACAATAATAATGTTCACTTAGAACTCCACAATGAGCTGAAGCATACTGTAATAACAAAACCACTGCATTTACTTGCAGGGTCAAAACCAGGCAAATTCAGTCCTTGTGTGCTCAAGGCAATAACATCCTGATGATGAGACTGTGTTAACGAGTATGTGAAAGAGACCTCGTGACCTTTCATTATTTTTTTCTGAAGCTCTTGTACATTTCAGTGTACCAAGGATGCCATTATTTCCTCACTGATTTGGCTATGAGATTGTAGTTCTTAGTAGAAAAGGTAATTTCTTCTAAAATTAGTATTTTATTTTAATCTATACTCTCCTGCTTTACAGCAGTCAACCTTTTCTAGTAAGCAGTTAGTCCAATAATTGCAGCTGAATCTGTAACAACTGTAAGTTCCTGTCACTTCAAAGTTTGGGCTTATTGAAAATAATTAAATTTTAGCATTTACATGTAAGAGCCCATCAATGTACTGTTAAAGCACCTTCCAGTACAGCAGAAAGTACTTTGGCTAACTTGTGTTACTTGTGGTCCCCTTTTTCCTAATCTTGCCTTAGAAAAAAACTGAATATGCAAGCATAGTACCATGCTTTGAGAGCTGGTAGTTTCTTTATAAACATACTGCCATATTGCTATTACTGAAAATAAAACATTTTTGTATTTGGAATAGAAATCCTTGAAATTTCTGGATATCCCGGGTCCTTATGGGCATTTTCTCTGGAGAAAGAGAAACCTGTCTTTTACACAAATCAATCTTCCATTTATAATAAAGAGCTTCAGTATTCAAAACTGAAAATTGGTCTAAAACTCCAAGTCCCTATGCTGGTGTTATAGACAATCATTCAGCCGCTCCGTTCCAAGCTATTCAGTATGAATGTGAGAATGATTCTCCTTGTCCCCGAAAGGAGGAGCCTTTCAAGATGACCTCTTTGGTTAACAGTGCTTCTCTATAAAGTGCATCACATCACTTTTAATTCAAGGATTATCAGACTAGGTTTATTTATTAAATATGAAACAGGATTCAAAGATAGACAGGATGCAATGTTGTATAAATAACTTGGCTAAGAAATGATACATTGCCTGATTACAGCAATATCACACCTTCTTATTTGATGCCTTGCTTTACAAATCCACAATACAGTCTGATTCTACCTGTCCAGTTTCTAGCAGGTGAGAGATTTCTGGGATGGAGGCAGGCTGAGCACCCTCAATTTTTCTACTAACTGCTGAAGTATTTAGTACCTTTCCCAAGAAAAAGGCAGAAGCAGACCACAACAGTAATGTGTTACAGATGGGCCACAGGAAAAGGAGGAGAAGTGTTCCAGTTTAGATGCATTCCTGTAACTATTCTGTTTGTGAATTTGGCCCTGGAAAGACCCTCAGAAGGTCCATTTCCCTACTTTGAGTCTGGTTCAGTGCTTTTGGTTCATTCTTGGCAGACGTCTGGTTCAGGTCTCAAATTTCCAATAAAGGGAATTCTATCATCTGCCTAGGAAATGCATTTAACAAAAAACAAACCTAAAAATGTAATGCAAGAATCTCTTTATGTTCATTAAAATGATAACTTTTTTTAATATTCTATCCAGACTTAAATAACAACTGATAATTTTATTTTTTTAATATTTGGAGGTTTTTAAGTCCTTTTCTTTCTCTTTTTTCTAGACATTAGATATTTCAGTATTTCTCAGTATATCATGTTTTTTAAACTTTGGATCATTTTTATGTCCTTCTCCATGTTGTTTTCTTATAGTGCTGCAGAGCACAGTGCTATCCTAATGGATGCCAGACTACTGACTAAACGAATATGTTCTTACTTGCTAAAAACTTTTGTCTTCATATATGAAATTTAAAGATACAACATTGAATGTACTTGGAAATTTTTTTAAAATGTATTTCTTAACACGAGATAATGGACCCTTTTTTCTAGACTGTGCTTTTGCCAGAACAGTTTGGACCAGATAATCCTTGAGGTCCTTTCCACCCTGGTATTCTATGATTCTATGAACCCCTCAAAATTAATATTATTGTCTAGAATTTACCTTCTTATGTGCAGATCCCGCATGATCAGTACTATCAGTGCAATATGAGTAGTTTACAACAGAAAATATCTGTTTCTTACAGCAGCCTGTCTTTCCTAATGATATCCTTAAGAGATACTTATCAAAGAGCTTTATTTATTGTACAAGTTACAAGTCAGCCACCTACATGGAATAATATATTACAATTTTTTTTTAACGACAAGTACCACAATAACAAGGAAAAAACCAGTTCTCAGTGGTCTAAAACACCTATGGATTAGTAGTTGAAAATACTGGATATGCCCAAATACCAAGATTCGCCAAAAGCAGACTTTAACTCTAGCAAACTCAGGCACCCTGTTGCTTCTTGTACTTTTCCTGTGACAATAATAGCTTCAAAATGACCTTTGCTGACTTTATTAGAGAAGCATTCACACTTAACCTAAACCAGAAGGGCAGAAATAAAACACAGCCTGTTAAATGCGCAATAACGTATTTCAGCGAAGTCTGACGAAACCTATTGCTAGGTTGCCTCAGCCTGACCTCCTTTCTCATGAAGGTGTTTTTGGTGATTCATAAAGAGCTTTCACATTTAGGGCATTTCAAAGCCACAACTCAGCAGGAGTCCAGTTAAGTGCTCCTCAAACAGCTTTGTGAGGCACATGGATACAACTGGAAAAACTGTAGACTACTTCAGAAGAGCTATCAAACTAGGCTACCATTTAACCAGTGATCTTTCCTCCCAGAAAAACTCCGTTTTGGAGTTTCCCAGTTGTTCATACCCTTCGTATCAGATAATTTATTTTTCTTAGTATTGTGTTCATATGTACACTTGTGTTTCCAAGGAGATACTTTTTCTTCATATGAATATTCTGAGAGTTCCTGTATAGCAGCTATATGCAAAGCCTTCTATGCAGTGGGAAGCTCACTCCATGACCCTACTAAATACAGGCTCAAATATTTTTAATGGATGTGTAATAATTCCAGATGGAATTTTTGTTCCTGTGAAAATATTACAGTTCTATCACTACGGTGTACTCTCGGGGAGAACTGAGCTGCAAGGTGGGATAGCTCACAGGCAGCTTGTGTAGCTCTATCATATTATTCAAAAAATTACCTCCAGATGTATGGTTTCATCATTATTGATCAATGTAAATTATCACCAATTTTTACAGGAAAAATTTTTCATATTACAGTTCATAACCATATCAACATCCCTCTAAACTTGTAAGAAGTTCCTGATAATGTTAAGTTCTGGAAAGAAACAAACTGATAAGCCTGGGACCTACATATATATCATAATGATGGCTAGAAAGCTGCAGAATAATTAGCTAAGACTTACTGATAACATGATTTCAATGTGTTTGTGTGTGAGTCCACTTGCAACAGCTGTCTCACAGTAGTAAACTCCTGTGTTTCCAAATATTTTTTGTCCAAAGATGTTCAAAATACGTATGTATATTTCCCAGGCTCTATTTATTTTCCATCCAGTTGTGAGCAGTCATCCTTCCGTATAATTTCTACTCCTCTCTGAAAGAAAAGGCAGATAGAGCCGCATTGATTCCTACCACCTACCTGCTGGCTATTCTTTCTCTCTCTCAATGACAAAACCTTTATAAGTTGCTATTTTCACATTAAAGCAAATTTTGGCTTGAAAGATAGCCTCCTTCATGATGCAAGGCAGACCTCCCCATGCCAGAACTGCCTATTGAGTACTGACACTTGCAGGAATGGTTTCAGAATGGAGACATTTTGGAGCTGCCTAGGTGTAGATTTAACACCAGGAAGGCAAGAATGTAATTAAGCATTTGAGGACCAAAGTGGATACCTACCTATTGCAATTATGAGAGCCTATTATTTCCTATTTTCCTAAAAGTCCTACTGAGACAAGTACATTGTTCTCAGTGGGAGAAAATTACACTCTGAATTAATTACTCACTAATTAGAGAAAGCTTTCTTGCCCCACACATTCTCCCGCTGAATTGTTTAGCATAAAACACTTCATATCTTGCCACATTTGAATGGGTACTCTTTGCATCAGGAACTGTTAGCTTTTCCCTACCTATTCTTGTTGTTTTTTTTTTTTTTTCCTAGACAAACCACTTATATCATCTTGCAGTACTCTGGCACTCAAAAATTTTGCAATCTTTAATGCATTTAGTTTCTTATTTGGGGAAACAGGAATGCAACTACCTTCAAAAATGGATGCATGAGACGTAGATAGCATAGGAGCCAAAGGGGCACAAGGAAAGTTTGTAATGCCTGCATTTCAGCTCCCATGGGGTCCCATAGTGCTGACTTGGTCACCTAACAACTTAAAGTGCATTGCAGAGGGATTTATAGCAGCTGGCATCCTGTGCTGGGAAATGTCTAAGTTAACCCATTGTTAATACCAAGAAGTACAGGTTTCAAATCTGCCCCTCACAGAAGATCTGGTACTTTGTTCAGTTACCAAAGGCATTTCCTCCAGGAAGAACTCTGTCCTGCACCCTGGTTGTTTCTATCTCAAACAAATAAAGGTCAGGGTACTTCTTGGAGCATTTTTAGAGGAAGGAATATTCTTTCTTCACACCTTATCTACCCGATCAAGGTTGCAATATCCATGCTATGTAGGGATAATAATTTCCAGTGCCTCCCTGGGCTTTTTGCTATTTTCATGAGAACAGAGAACACATTATTTGCCTGTGCAGTATTGAATCAAGTTTAAAATCATGAAAACCGCTATAGAAACCTTTCCAGATTTATAAAGGTATAATAGAATTAGCAGTGTATTTTGTAGATAAGAGAAAATTATTTTATGTAAATCTTGGAATGCTGCTATTACATGGAGTATTATTTACATTCATTGCTGATAATAATGTCTCATGTATGTCCCACTCATGAGCACCAAGTCTGTATTTGGTAGCCTCTTAGGGAGCAAGCAGAAAAGCAAAGAGTCCTCCAGTCTCAATGGAATAAAGATCACTAATACAACTCTGGGAATCACAAGGTGCTGCTTTGATCTGAAAGCAACACACAGTAGTGTGTTCTGTTTCAGAGTCTTCAGGATTTCCACTGAAGGTCAAACCTTCCTTAGTATCATTTTAAGTTTACCTTGCCTATAACCACAGGGCTCCTGAACCTGAGGTTTAAAAAATAGCTAATTAAATACATAAATAATCTTGCCCTGTGAAATTCAAGCAACCAGTGTTAAGACTTTGTTAACAAAATAAGGAGACCTTGAGGTGATATCTTTCTGGTAAGAGCTAATAGCAAAGTTTGAAAGAAGCACTGAGTGTTTCAGTCTCCTGACAGAAAGCACCATATAAGTTTCTCACTGCTAAGATAATTTTATTAATACCTCCTTTAACAATTTTAAGGTTTGTAGAACAGAAATATCTTATATCAATTTGTCACCACAGTAATGCAGCTTAGAACTCCCTTGCTTAGTTCCTATATGTTCACATACACTGTGTCAAAGGCTAAGTATCACTCAGAATATATGACCTTGAAATCATTCAGAACATTTAGCCTGTAATACTTCAGAGCTATGCATATTTTCCTTATTGCAGCTGTGGGAAATTTGTCATAGTCCTATAGCAGACTCTGCTCCTTAAATAAGAAAAAAATCTGTCATTTCCTTCAAATCTTCAAAAATAGGCTGCTTATAATTATGCCACACCACTGAGTTGTCTGTCTTTGCCCATAGAAAACAAGTCTTTTCTTTCTTGTGTGAAAAATGCTTTCTGTGCATGAATTGTCTCCACAATGATGCTACGATTTAAGAAGATGGAACATGCAGTACCAAGAAAAGAAAAAAAAGCAGCTATGTTTACTGAGAGCGTGACAGCTTTCAAAGAGAAAAAAAGGAATGTTGTTCTCTTCCTTCCTGACTTTCTTTTCTGTTGAGGGCAGCTTGAATTCGCCCTAGATTCTTGCAAATATTTTCCATCCCTATTAGTCACTATCTGCAAAGGTTCTCAGCAGTGCCTATTACTGTGGAGAGTTTAATGACTCTCAAGCCATTCTCGGTTTGGAATTTCATTGTTAACTTGTAAATCTTTACCAATTTCTGTTGACAGTTATAAGTGACATGAAGACTTCTATGTTTTGCATGGTGTTTTAGACAATAATTAGCCTAAATATTTCTAAAGCTATATGGCCTAATTAAGGACTCTAGATTAGTTCTATTTTTAGGTGTCTATCAGATTTTAAGCTTCCTCCCCATGGCACATGAAAGAATCAATACGGTAATAGGTTACATTGCATTATCCAGGTGCAATACTTCAGAGATCCCCAAATGTGACATTTTTTTGAACCATGTAAAATTGCATCATTGGGCTTCATTAGTTGTGGCTGTGTTCTGGGATTTCTCCAGGGTATCTGGAGTGTTTTAACTGTAGCTATCTGAAACACTTCAGTTCTTTTCTGTCTGAGTTGTTCCAGGTACTGACTGAGTGCATTACCAGTGTCCAATTCTGGTTTCTTTTTACTATACTTTAGAATTATTTTCTGCCAACTCTATTTAAAAATAGATGAATATTTTGTTTTAGTGTCATTATAATTTCTTCATCGCTGCGTTACAATTTATTTTAATATTGTTTTTTTCATGATATGAACTATATATACATATCCTACATTTAAAATTTAAGAAAAGTTGCAATCCCTTGCACAGAGTAAATTATTAGTGTATACAAAATAAAATGAGGTAAACTAATAAAATAAGGAACACTAAGGTTTAAAGCATATTGTCCTTGGTGTTTATGGATTTTCGTTGAGTCTGGATTTAACATCATTCTAGATAAAATTGTACCTTGTGTATGATAAAATTGTACCTTGTGTATGAAAATATGTTCTTGATAAAATCCCATGAAATGCCCTGTGCTACTATCATTTTGGAAAAATCCTGAGGTCTTTGGTAAATCAGTAGGGTATAAGAGTATGCTTTTTGCTTGATTTTCAAATACTAGTTTTGCAGTTAGGCATAACTTAATGATGAAAGAAAATTGGCATATTTTACTCCGCTGCCTTTAAACTTACTATTTGTGCTCAGAGTAGCTTTTTATTGATTTTTCAGCAGAGCTGACTTATACTAAGCTTAGGTGACAGCTACCCCATATGCCATAGCATATGAGAAGTGGCTGTGCAGGATCATGGCTGCTACCTGTGCAGGTGCAGAAGCAGTGGGAAAATAGAGGATGGAGATATTTTCTCTTGACATATTGGATATTTAAGTCATGGTGCAGAGGCTATCAAAGCTGCAGTAGCTTAAATGGAAGAACAAATTTCTTTGGATAGACTGTTTAGAGCTCAAAGAAAGCACAGTGTCTGAGTCACAACTCAAGGCAGCCTTTTTGATGGAGGGAACTGCATGGTGACAGTTTAAAGTGGGCCACCTACAGAGAGATAATACTTAGTTCTATTTAATTGAATGGATCTATTCCAACACCTCTAGCAGAGTTTCATCACTAGACAACAAAAGTCAGTTTTTGTGATTTTGAATGCATCATTCTGTTTATATGCCATTTATGCGTATTTGTATGCCTCACCAACCCCACACAGGCACACTCAGAAGGACCTTGCTTATCTGGAAAAGAAATCTGAAGCACAGAGCAGAAGACCACAAGGAACCATTTTTTTTGTGTTGAATTGCCTCACCAGACCTTGTGACTGTTGTAAATTGCTGGTTTGATGTCATTGCCCATAGACCAAGGAATGAACTGATGCAGTTCTGCTGCATCATCTCAGTGGTCTCGGAAAAGTTGTCTGTAATGATACTTTATATGACATTTTCCACTGAAGAAGAAAAAATTTTAAAAAACTCTAAAAGACCTAAAAGACCAAATGCTAAAAGAATTGCGGAAACCCACTAAAATTTTGTCAGAGACTGGGATACAGTATGCTGGAGGAGGTGGGGACATTATTATGGAAAGAACTGATCAGCAGAAATATTCATGAGGTGGAGAAGAGAAAGCAAGATAAACGGTGATCCTAGAAATGGGTACTGGTAGTATTAGAGCATCAGATGTCTTGAAAGGGAGATGGCACAGACCCTTCATCAAAAGTGTATGTGAAGATTGTCAGTACATCCTTAAAATGCAAAGGATGAGAGTCAGAAAGAAGTGTGTGTGCTTAGTGTGAAAAATTAGGAGACAGCGGGATACAGGCAACCCCTGGTGGATCCAATCAGTTCACTCCATGGAGGTGACAAGGCCTTTTGATCCTTTTTTGGCAACGTAGTGAAATTTGCTGAGTGCAGGTGAACAGACAGTGTTATATACACACTTTCTTAATTAATTAGTGTAGGCCATCTTAGATATCCAATTTCTTCTTCATGACCAGTGAGGATCTCATACAGTCCCTCTGAACTCCTTAAAACTTTGTGCCAATACGTGTGTGCAGTCACAGGAAATTTGTTTGCAGAATTAGACCTTTTTTCAGAAGTTCAAATCTAAACTTCACTCTCATACCCAATAGAAATTCAAATAATCTTAGCTACTGGTAAGCCAATTATCTGCATAGTAACAGGAAGGAAACACTAAAAACTGGTTTGGTCCATGTTAGTGCAATATATTATGAACTGTATTCAGTTTTCAGGCCATCTAATAGCTTCCAGTGCTGTTTTTCTTTCCGCCCTTCCCCTCTTTTTTGTTTAATTTTCTTTTTTTTTCTTATTTTCTCTATTTATTTTGACTATGATTTAATACTACTTTTCCTTTGCTTTTCTTTCCTCCTGAATCCATTTTCAAGTCTCTCCTAGGCAATATCTGACCTTGCTGTTAATTATTTGTCCACAGTTGTGGAGGTGTAGCATAATGTTAACAGTACTGAACAGGGCCATCCATCTTCAGCCTCTTAAACTATGAAATCTCATCTACAAATAATGAAAATCATCTATGCCCTACAGGTTCTAGATTCAGATTTGATTCTTGACTTGCAGCTGAGCCCTAGCAAGTGCACAGAAAGAGACCTGCCTCTTTTGTCAGTGCAATCATTTTTATGTCAAAGATACTGAGAAAAGTGTTAGTTATGAAAATAATACTTATTATCTCAGTCTATGTTAGAATTTATTCTAAGACCTAGACAAAAATACCTAAGAAACTTCTCACTATCTGGGGAATTACAGACTTATTTTACCAGTCTTTTATTTACTTGTGTGTTTTGTTTGCTTTATTTACCCTTTTTTCTCTTCTGTTTTATTTTACTGTGTTATGAGTTACACCCAATACAAACTGGGTTTTTTTTGTCTGAGAAACAAGCTATAAACCATGTGCTCTCTATTTTTCCTCTAGCTGTAACAAATGCGGTGCAATATTTACTCCTAAGCATAGGTGGTACTTGAAATCAAAAGGCAGGGTGAGCAGTGAGAATGCTGGATGCTCACACACACCTTGCCAGGATGCTGAAGCTCAAACCTTGCAAGGTGCTTTGCTGCCACCATCTGATACAACCTTCAACTGCATTTGCTCATGTATCTGTAAGGAGAACTTTGGCGGGTAAGAAAGCCTGGATTTGTGAAGGAATCTATGGATGATTTGTAATTACAAATGTATCTGGAAATGAGATTCAAAAATATAATTTGTAATAAATTAATTTCCAAGTTAGATCCCGTTACAACTAACAGCCCAGTTTGTCAGAAAGGGAACCTAGAACAACATGCTAAAATTGACTTTTGGTCCTGAAGTTGTCAGGAGAGAATGAGTCTTTCATGAGGCCAGTTGCAGCAAGAACTTGATTGCAATGGTTGAAGCAATTTACATAATTTTTGTTAAATCTTCAGGGACAAGCTTCAGGTACTTCACCAACTCTTCAAGTCACATCTTTTAATACGGCCTGTCATCTTTGCAAGTCAGGGTTAAAATAAGCTCTTGAATTATTGTCTAGGTATGCAAAGAATTTTTCAGGGGTATTGGACACGTAAGAAATTCCATGGTAGGAAACAGATAAGTCTTCAGCAGTCAAGTATAACAGCCAGAGATCATCACGCATTCCACAGTAGATTTTGCTTTTTTAATTCCAAATAAGAATAGTTTGTCACTTTAAAGCATTAACGCAATCTTACTATTATAAGACAGATGACTTTTCCCCTAAGTCATGTGTCCTTTCCTTATACTCTGTGTGACATGAAAGCAGACATTTATATTGATCTTTGCTGTCTCAGCATCTCAGCCAAACCCATTCTTGCATCTCCTCTATTTCCTAGGCTGTGTAGGGGCCAAATCTGAAGTTCCAGTTCTACTTACATTCTGCTTAAAAAATGGATATTTGTCCCAACTCTATTTTGAACTATGTTTTTTGGTTGTAATGGGTAAAAGTGAAAGAGGAAATAAAATTCAAGAGGGGGGATAAAAGAAAAGGAACAGAGAAAATAACAGGATGAAAAAGAGCAGTGAAGCAGATGTTTGGCATCTGGCCATAGTGGAATGAACTCTCTCCACACTGAATTCTGTATTTGTCTTACACTGAAAAATAATTAACTTGTAGAGCAGCAGGTTCAGAGAGCCGTGAATGCGGTGATCGAGGCAATTAGCCCCTATCAGAACCATTGTTTCAGGCTCTCTGAAAAGTCAACTGAGTATTATTAGCTAGCCCTCTGCAGTTAGATGAGTCAGACAACTTCTTTTTAAAAACAAAGTTGACATTCCAGAGCACTTGTATGTGACAGGGTGAATTCAGTAGCAAATTCCAGCCATGGCATGTGTAAGCTCATAATTATGATATTTACAAAGCTGGGAGAGGAGGAAAAGTAAGGTTTTTTCCCTATTATTTATTGGATCAATTTTATGCATTGCTGACCACCCTCTCCAGTAATTGTTATTTGAGATTCTCCTTTTCTTGCCATCTTTTCCTCCATTGCTCTTGTTGTGGCAGGTTTGGTGCTGCACAGTGACACCCATTAACTGTGCTGAGGATCTTTTGCATTCTTTTCACAGGCTCTTTAACAATGATACTCAAAACGTATGTAGGATATTGTTTAAAGGAAGAACAGATGACTTAATTTCCATCAGGTCAGCAGAATTTAAAATATTGACACTGTCTGTCCACATGCAATGGCTTTAAACTAAAAGAGGGTAGACTTAAATTAGATGTTAGGAGGAAATTTTATACTGTGAAGGTGATGAGACACTGGAATAAGTTGTCCAGAGAAGTGTTCAAATCACCATCCCTGGAAGTGTTCAAGGCCAGGTTGGATGAGGCTTTGAGCAACCTGGTTTAGTGGAAGGTGTCCCTGCCCATGGCAGGGGAGTCGGAACTACAGGATCTTTAAGGTCACCTACCAAAACCATCCTATGAATCTATGTAATCCTCGGATTCCATCCTTCAAAACTTAATAAAACAGGCAATCCTTTCCCTCTGTTCTGAAGCTTTACCTCTTTCAGAGGACATTAAAGGGACATTTAATTGAGAAAAGCCTCAGCACCATAAAAACGCAGAAGATGGTGTCCTAGAACTGAAATTTTTCAGCTCTTTTTGTTGTTTATATGTTCCCACGCTGAGGCAAAGTTTACAGAGAATTGAATTGGTGGAAGCATGAAGATCTGTCTGATGGCTGAATCTCTTTCAGTTCTTCAGTTTTACTTTCCTGTCAGCCACAAACTTGATTTTTTTGTACAGAGGCTTGCAGCTGTCTGTGTTTGGTCTACCTTTATGTACTCCCATACATAAAATTAAGCTCTGTAGATGTTCACCCTGCATCATTGCAGCAAGGGACTGGGCAAGCATTTTGGAAATCTATGTATAGAAGAACCCTGAAGTGTACAGAGATATATGTAAAAGCAGAATACTTATGGTTGCTATGAAGAAACTCTTGAATGAGGAATATTGTTCATTCTGGTGATTGTATTTTAGATTGCTTCACTGTATATTGCCCAAGTGACTTCCTCCCGATGATCAAGTATCTTAACTGCATTTTAAGGTTACTTTACAGAAAGCACATAGACTTAATCAAAAGTTTCTATTAGTAGTGTTTTGCTCAAATTCCATGTTCTACTCCAAGATAGTGAGCTTCTTAAGATACTGCAGTATTCTGCAGCATATACTATAAAATAAGGAGTAAATTTTTCCACAAATATTTAATGGTAACATGTCAATTTTTAGATCATCAGAATTCAGATTTTACTTTCCTTGTGCTCAAGCAACTTTGTCCTATGTAATATTCATGAAAATTTTCTGAGTCGGCATTAAATGCATTTCTTTAAGGACACATTTCTTTTTCCTCTTAGCAGCAAACAAAACTCTTTCTAGCCTAACAGACAGACATTATTCTGTTTAAAGAACTGTAAGTTATTCATGTGGCAACACAGTTTTTTAGTTACTGAAAATAGTCTTTGAATAAAAACTTCATAAAATATGTTGAGACTAGTGGAAATAAAGAATTTTTCTCAATTTTTTGGCAGGAGTAATTGTGCCTAGGTATATAGTCAAAAGCCATCTTCGGGCTATGCTGTGGGTCTGTATATGGTCTAGGCAAGTTCCATGGCTTGCTTGTTATTTCACGATGATCCTAATCATTGAAATAGCAAACCTGATGGAATGTGTCAGGAAATATTTCTGTACCACAATTAGATTTTTTTCAGATGAAAACTTGGGGACCTAATCTTTTCCTATGGTTAAGAACCTGTTACAACACATGCCTTGAACAGAGATTTTGCATCCATACTTCTGGCATACACTGCTGCAAATCCTTTAGCTTCCACGATAAATGGGCACTAAGCTGCTCCCTAGGGACAGAATAATTTAAAATTAGTACATGCCTGATGCTCTATGGAGTCCCTGGGAACCCCGTGAGGTAAGGCAGAGGAGGGGTCCAGATCCATACTGAGTTCTTTGCTGTTCCGCCTACCCTGCTCTGTTCCAGGCATGCAGAAGCCTGGCAGAACCTGTCATCATCTTTATCAATACTTTCCATGATAAAATTCTTTTTCAACAGCCAAGACCACAGGGACTTTGCTGGGAGATACTGTCTGAACCTCTCAGGCTGCTTTTTATATGCAGCAAAAAATAGCTATAAAGGAGTCATAAATAAATATACTTCTATTTATACTTCTGTTCATGGTTGTTACGATCTTCATTTTTTTTTTTTTTTAAGAAATTAAGAATTCTTCACATATGTCACTGGTGAAGCAGCTAAGACAGGTTTTGAAGCTTGACTATTACTGCATAGGTTCAGTTTGTCTAACTCTTAATATTCATGCAGAGAAGTTAATTGTTAAGATGGACATTAAATTAAACCTTCAATTCAAAGATAACTCTTGTCATCCTTACTTATGACTTGCTTAATTTATAATGATTGCTTCCCCTGATTGCAAACAAATAGCCTATACTTCAGTTTCAACACTGTGCTTTTAATTTGGTAAGAGAATTTTCATTAATCATGTACATATCCTAGAAAATAATCTGCTGTCTTGCCCTTCATACCATTGCCTCCAGGTAGGGTAGAATGGATCTTGATTTTATTGTGAAGCATTTCAACATTTTAATGACATTGTGTTTTTTCTTTTTTTAATGATATAGAAGTTCTCTATTGTTAGCAAACATGGAGTTTTAATCTTTTTTTTCTATCTCACCCGCGCAGAACTCAAATGTTGCATATCAAGTTTAGGCTTTCATGTCCTATTTTTAGCTACAGTGCTATGATAAACATTAAGGCAAGGGAAATAGAAAGAGAATTAGAAATAGAAACAGAAATGGAAATGGAAATACAAATAGAAGTAACAGAAATAATAGAAATAGAAATAATGGAAATATAAAAAACCTTCCCAGAACCCTTTGAGCCATGCCACATGTACATTTATTTTCCTAATTCAATAGAACTTGAATTCTCTTGAATTCTCCAGAAATTCTCCTCAGCCATTTTTTCTCTTCTTCAAGTAGGTAACAGAGAACAAGTAGAATTTTTTTGTTGTTGTTTTAGACAGAAACTACATCACAATTAATGAGCATAATGTGCTTTTTATGAATAAGAGAATAATTCATAACTCAGTCTTTGCCTTCAGGATTCAGAGCAAAATCCACTTTTATAAAATGGAGCTAAAAATGTTTGGCCACACCTAATGGTAATTAAACTGAACCAGGGAATGTTCCCAAGCTCAGGATCTAAATCATCCAGAGAACAAGTTTTTTGAATCATCCTGAGATGGTTTAGGCTTATCACTTATCTGGCAACACAAAGGCATATTTTGAAAAAAATCTTGAGTCAAGGACCATTTTTATAAGCACTCTGATTGCAACTACCTTTTGTTGGTATAAAAGTGCTTAATTGTATTGACATGGGCTGTTCCACGATAGTCTTTGATGCAAGAGAAAATTCTTAAGTCGGTTTCATTTTCAGGTACCCTCTATGACTTGTTAAGGGGTCTTCAACATCTAGAAATTCTCAATTACATATCACTGCCAGTAAACCTCAATATTCCAAGGGCTTGGATGAGAGCTTGTCATTTGAAGAGCTTAAAAAAATAGCAAATTTTTTTTGAGAATTTTTCTCTCTTAACAGAACAGTGACAATAACTACATGGGTTTGTATGCAAAACCCCACTGAAATTTGTTGCAAGTTTTGGGGGAAAAAAATTGCAAGATCATAGCAGTGGAGAAAACTTGAACTTCTTCGAGCAAAAAAAGAACTATATATAAGTCACGTGACTCTGAATTTATGTGTCTGTCTTTATTGTATTGGCCAGGGGAATATAAGACTGGCTGCTGGCATAAATTAGACAGATGATTTTGACTAACTTTTTTAGCAGACACAAATCACCACTGCACAGATATAGCTTTTTTATCTGTTCACTGTGGTAAGTGGAAAGGCAGAGAGAGGATCCCCTTGATCAAATGTGCACCAGCTGGACATTTTCTCTCCTTGGGGACCACTCTTAAGGCAGAGAGGTGGCCACCACAACTTGACCATATCTTGTGGGAAGCACCTGTGCAAGCAAAATCTGCTGCCTGTATCTTCTGTGTTCCCCATTGAAGCTGCAACTTTTAAAAACATTTCATGTTTGGGCTTTCAGGCAAAATGATATTTTGCTGATCCATAGCAGATGAAACAGATTTTTGTAGTTCATCTAAGGTTAAACATTTGATGAAAGCTTGTGAATTTGATCATAGGATTTCTTAGCAAATGTCAATTATTTGTCAAAAGAAAGTATTCATTGTATCTCTTCTGGTTAACAGAGCTTGTCAGCTGAATTTAAAAAAATGTACATCTCACCCTATCATATTCTTTCTTGCTCTGAGCCATTTCTATTCTTGTAGTCTCTAAAAAACTGGCAAAAGTGTATTACATTTTCTTTGAACTTAACAATTTTGTTCATTTCTGTTTTTTTTTTCCTTAAATCCACTGAATTTGAAGCTCTCCACATGGTGACCACTATAGTATTTGACAGTATAGTCTGTTTTTGTTAGACTAATAACTATCATTGACCACAAGATGGCAAGGTTTCTTCACTTTTCTGTGACGAGAAGACAGCAAAAGGAAAAGGGGGAGGGTTGCAACAATAGAAACAACAGTGGAAAGAGGGTCAAAGGAAGAAACACACATAAGGACTGATTTCTCTTACATCAGTATTTCCAATTTCATGAATAAGCACATAAAAATCAGATCATTGTTAAAATTCTGGTGAGATGCCTTAGAGTTTGAACAAAAGTAATAGATTTGCTAGTTTTTTCCTGATGTTTGCCAGACACATTCTTTTTCCAGTAAGTGTTTTCTATTTTTTCATACTGGAAAATTCAGTATTTGCATTTTATGCTCTTCCCCTTTGAGATGCCACCTTAAGAAGATAAACCACTTAACTGCAGTGGGATTAAAAGTCAAGATCGTTCTTGGGTGTAAAGGGTTTTCAGACAAACAAGAAGTATCTTAACTAACAACCATCAGATCAAATAATTACAATGTCAAATTAAAATTTCAGGGCATAATTTGGTCATATTCATTTGAAGTTAAGCAACCTGATTGTTCTGTGTTTGGAGTAGTTTTAAGATTTTCACATAGCTCCTCTTTTTCCTCATTTCAACGCATTAAGAATCAGAATCTTCTAAACATGTCCATTTGTAATGTGTGATGGCAATACAGATACAGTAGATCTGCTGAAAACTTCCACATGCCCACAAAGAATAGAACATCTTTAAAGTAAGTGAAACTAATCACTTCGAAAAGAAATTTCTGGTAACATCAACTACTGCAGGCACTAAACAACAGAATTCTCGTCTGGAGGAAACTTTTTCTTTGAGAATTGCAATGGAAGCTTGTGTCAGCAGATGGCACTGGAGACAAAGCTGTGAGACTGAACTAGTCCTCTGAACAAGGCCCAGAGCCTTAAATATTTTATCTTTTTTTTTCCTTTGATAAAATGCCATAACTCAAGGGCACCCCTTCTGCCTTGTGTTATAAATCTTTTTACTAAGTCTGTGCCATCACTTGTGTAAAAGTCACTCATGCAGCCCCATGATCTCTTTTCCATACACTCAGTTCAGGCAGGTTGCAAAAGCAGACTGTTTTGTCACATTTTGATCTGTTAAAGTGTGCTCTATGGGAAATCAAGACATTTCCTCTAAGAAAGGAGAGGTTCTTTGATGAGGTGGGAGGCAAGAAAAATAAGGAATTCAAGTTTTACATTTGGCTACATGAAAATTTTTCCCAAAATTCTTACCAAAAAAGAGGAGCAATAGGCAACTAGTGATCAGTAATATTAAAAATGGACTAGGAATTCCTTATTGAAAACTATAATGATGAAAACATGACGTTTATATGAAAAGATTTAGATTCACAACATTACTGAGAAAAAAAAAAGAAAAAGATCAAATTTGCTGTGCAGTTACCAGATAAATACTTAGAGTTATTCTATGATGGGCAAACTGACCAAATAGCCTTTTGGATCAATTTTCACTTTGATAATAGAAACAAGTGGAGGGTAAAAAAGATAATTTTGAAAATTCTATGGGGGAAAAAGTGAAATTGAATCACTGAGAAAACAGGTACAGGTATGAATGACAGTTCCATGTAAAAACTGGGAAAAATAAACTCACTTACTGAACACAAATGGACTCATCTATCTTGCCCATTCTGGCGAATTGGTGTAATGAGAAGAAATGACACCATAATGTAAAGAAGCAAGAAATTTCTTTGGTGTTAGAGTGGAAAAGAAGACTCAACTTGCAGAAGAATGAGCACAATATATTATCTCTGGGAAGAGGGGCCAAACACTGTGGAAAAGAATCTGCTGCAGAGCACTTATTGTTGAAAATGCCTGGGTGGTTTTGTACAACTGGCCATGAGCCACAGCTTAAAAAAGACATTATAAATCAAGTCCAAGCAAAATATCAGTGGTCAACAGCCTATTATTTGAAAGAAAATCACCTTTCATCCTTACTTTCCTTTTGGTGGATTTGTCTCAGGTTGCTTTTAACATGATCAGAACACAGATTTCTCATATTCCAGATGTTGAGGCTCATTGGAGTGCAATTAATCACTAATTTGGGTAGGAAATTATGAATATGTTGGTGATAAGCCTCTATATTTGTCTGCAATCTCTCAATGTACAGAACTAAAAATTTAAGGGAAGAACATTATCGTCTTTGTCATGACTGAGTTTTAATTTGCAATTCATGTCTCCATTTCAAATACAGTCCCATTTTTCTTATAAATGTTGAATTACCTTTTGAATCTTACATCCAGTTGTGTAAAGGAATTTGTTCATTCATTATCAAAGAACAGGTTATAATAAATGGGCCTATCCCACTTATGTTTTCTAGTTTCTTTGTCTAAATCAAATCAGTTATACACAGGATAGTTTAGCATAGGCTAGCTCTCTGTGTCTTCCAGTTTTTTACAGAGTAGGTCCTACTGATATGTAGAATCAAGTTTGAAAGGGAAGCTTGGAGATTGGAAGAAGCATGTATTTTTTTATGCAGCATCTGGTTCTGATACTTGTCTGTTACAAGTAACTTTGTTATAAAAAAAGGATAATTTTAAAATAATAAACTATCCATTTATTTAAATTACTTAACATTTACTAGAAGAGATGAACTTTATCTGTTCAGCCTGTTGGAATTTTTTTTATTTTAATGGTGCCTTTGTAGACAAATTCATGTATTTGTTTTAAATTGCTGTATTTTTAAATTGGATTGTTATGAAATGCTGCCAAGACTTCTTGTGAGGTGAGCCTTTAAAATGCAATGACAATTTTGTTCTGGTGGAGTGGAGCAATATCAGTGTATAATAAGCTGAGATAATGACATTTCAATACGTGTGATTTATTTTTGCAAGTTAAAGGCATTATTTTCATAATCTATGACTTTAGATTGCAAGAAAATATGCCTGCATTGTGAATTGAATTTTTAAAAATGTATTTATCATTAAGACAAGTTAATTCTGATTTCTTTTGTAGTATTTTATTTTGCTTAACACATGATGCCATATATTTGTTAGTATCTCAGGACAGATCCTAGATGGAAGTTTAAGGGTAGGTCACTTTTTAGGTGCAATTACTAAATAAACTCCTAAAAGCTTCTTTGTTTACATTTAGACACCAATTTCCAGCATTTTTCTGAAGGTCTGCATTAGTATATTCTAGTTCAGTTATCGTTAGAAATATTGAGGCCATTGAAAACTTCAAGACTACTTCCAGTATGATGATTTTACCAAAAGAGAAGAAATTGGGCAGTGAAATGTCATGATTAGTCATGTGTTCAGCCAGAGATACCATTTACAGATCAAATTCCTACTTCTATTGGAAAGATTAGGTTATTAAGTTCACTGAATTGGAAAGTTAAGAATTGTGAGCCAAATATTCAGTTAATTTAAATTAAAATAATCTTGATTGTTTCCCTGGATTTATTTTTTGCATAACATAGAACCTCCCGCATCATGAAACTCAGTCATCCATGAATCCAGGCAACAAGTTTGTGTAGTAACTTCCAATTTACAACACCTAAAAATTTTATTATTTTCTTCATATTGAACTCAGTGATAAAAAATACCGCATTCTTGAACTGCACTGTATGTTCTCTGCATGATAAATTAGAAGAAACATAATCCTATTTCTCCTTCCCCGAGGTCAGGTGTTTTAAATGCTATTAATTTGGTATTATTCAGAAGCAATGCTTCAGTGCTTCCATTAACATTTGAAAAAGTATTTCACTAACATTTATTATCCTGAATGAGGGTTACTGAATAGATCTGTGTCTTGTTAGACTCTTTAAAAATCTTAATCTCTTTAATAACAATCATCACATGTTCTGCTGCTGTCAGAACTTTGAGGGGTTTGTGGCACTGTTCTACAGTGGGGGTATATAACTTAGAAAATTTGTCAAAAATCCTCTTGACAGGACTATATTTCTACACTGAAGCCTTCCACCCAGTGTATTGATTTCCAACACTTTCTCTTCCCATTTAGTCAAATCTGGTGTATTTTGACTGCTGTTCAAAATATTCAGCTGTAGTGTTGGCAGAAGCCACATGAAACTCTCAGAAGAGAAAACTCTCTTCACAGTATAGCTCAGAGAAAGTGCAATGCTTTCTGCAATAACTTTATATCAGTTAAACCTGCCTCAGTTTTTCATATGGTTTTATTTTTATATTTACTGGAAGTTGTTGAAAATGTCAATCATAATTTTCATAGTGTGTGTTTTACATTAAAATTGGAACAAGTTTATTTCATCATATGCTTGATATGATCTTGGTTTTTTCTGTTTTGCCTTTTGCAAGCACCTATGAATCTTTGCCAGGTTCAATAAATCTGCTGGCTTCCTTGGAATATATGAAAGCATCACTATTTTTCATTTAGTCAAAAAAACATAGAATCACAGAATAATTTAGTTTGAAAAAGACCTTTAATATCATAAAGTTCAACTCTAAATCTAACACTGCCAAGTCCTTCACCCAGATGAAGCCAGTAAAACCACAGTGAAAATGTCAAACCACCACCAAATGTGACTGGGTCTAAGTTCAATGTCATCAGCAAATCAAATCAAAATATTCTCATTTTCTCTTTTTAGTAGCATTTGATTCCAAGTACAGCAGGATGTTTACTCTTCAAACCTCATATTTTAAAATATTTGGGCCATGAGTATAGTGTCCTTCCACAAAAAATAATAATCTGGACCCATCACTTTAATTTTCTTAGTGGAATTTTCCAGATGTTGGATTTAAAAGATTTCAAAATTGCATGGTACTGGTAAAGTAAATTGAATCTGGACTGGTTGGGGTTGGTTCCAAACAATAATGTGTAAGTGGCCTTAAATGAGAGATGTGGACTCAGTGTAAAATGTGGACTAGTCATAGCATTTTTTTATGGTGTGCAAAAACCTGATAGATTAATGTTTTGTCTGATATTAATTAGCTTCCCACAAAGTTTAATGTTCCTGTCATACTTCAGAGCAAATTTTCTCATTTTAAGGTATTCTATTTGTAATTCTCCTTTCTATAAATTAGCTGCAGAAAACCACAGGCAGTGCAGGGCTGAACCTTCCCTCCAGGGAATCAGTAACTCTTATGACATCCTCAGTACATTTAGTTCCTACTGGAGTGTGGGGACCCCTTGGTAATGACATCCATGCTTTGCTAATGGGGCATTGCTCTGCCACTAAATTGGGACTTTTTGTACTACCTGGAGTCATTGATTTGGATTATGAAGGCGAAATACAAATTATGCTATGGACTCCTGTGCCACCCTGCTTTTGTACCTGCAGGTGAATATATAGCACAGCTTATTTCTTTTGCCAACAAAACGCTTAATGGCAAGTGTAAACATGGCACAAATAACTTTGGTAGCACAGGTCAACCAGAGGTTTTCTGGACTAGCTCTATTTCAACAGCTCTGCCAACCTTAACACGCAGTATAGATGGCAAAAAATTTAAAGGGCTTGTTGATAGTGGAGCTGATGTCTCTATTATTAAAAGTAATGAATGGTCTAGTAATTGACCCACAATCAACCCTAATTGGTGTGAGAGGGACGCAGCACCCTAGACAAAGCACTCACCTTCGGCTTGTCCTTTTGGCCCTGATGTGCAAACATTCGTTGCAATCGACAGGAGGGAGCTGCAGGAGAGAGGAAACACTTTTTGAAAGGACTTGGAACATTTCTTACCTTTATTGTTTAGATGCCAGTATAGACAACACTCATGACCAGCCTTGTGCAAGCTGCTAAAGGCGCCTTACTCTTTCAGTAATTGCAGGAGGGACCTACATGCTCAGTGCAGCATCAGTTAAACTGAATCCTATGAATATTAGTTTCAAAATAATCCACTACAACTTTTATATGCTAAGACATGAGCAGGAATTTCAGTTTAGAGATTAAAGGTCAGTAGTTACACTGCCTTTCTTAAATCCCTCTCTTATTTTGCTGCAGCACCACAAAGGGATTTTTTCTTATCTGTAAAATTTAAACTTCATTTAAAAATATCAGCATATTTCATCTGGTATAGCTGAACCAAGAACAAAAACTTCAAGAATAATAGTGATCTGGGGAAAATTACTCTAGATATCCCTATAATTTTGGTATCTTCTCTGAACAGACTACCTACAGAAGCTGCTAGTTTCATAGTATCAAAAATGGTTTTACCTTTCCAAGGTGTTATAGAACAGGGAATAGAAAACTTGTACATTAATTTTTCATTGTCTATGATTTTAGAGTACAGTTTAATAAAACATCCTGGATACTTTAGCTTCACATTTTCACTTAGCTTCTTAACTCTTTACCTGGATGAGAAAGCATTTTTCCTGCTAAATCCACAAGGGAATAAAAGCATTCTTTATCTCCTCTACTGTACAGACATCTCTTTTTAATTAGTTTTCAGGTCATTGAGAACACAATTCTGTTTTGTGGGTTTGAACATTGAACAGTGTTGTTATGTGCATTTGCAGTTAATTCAAAATATTATGTGATATTTAGTAGTAAAACCTCAAGATGAGAAGTAGTAATCTTTCCAATTTCCTTTTCTTGTGATTTTGAAACATTCCTTACTGAACAATGTGTTTCATCTGGCAGTACCTTATCATGCAAAGGCATATTCTGATTACCTCTACAATTAACCATGGTTTTTTTTTCTTATTTCTGTAAAATATTGTAGGTATTAGCCAGATTTTTTTTCTTTTTAATGCAAAATGTGTTTCAAATTTTTGATACCCTTACCAAAAACAGATGAACGTATTTAATGCATTACAGTGGAAGAATGTTAATGCTATATAGCACTATCATGTTATTATGCCAGCCTTGATTTGAGCTTAAAACAAAACCCAATAATCTGCTTGCTATAAGCATAGTGGAAAAAATCGTGTTTCCATTTAGGATTCAATTGTCTCATAAATTGTCTTTGAATCAGTTGTAATTATTAAAGAAGTTGATATATAGCTGGCATATTCTAAAATCTGAATTCACGAATTCAGCACACTCAAAATGTACATAATCCCACCAAAGACATGCAGTCTAATTTAGACTATGAAAAAAGTGTCTCCTCCCTTGCCATTCACCAATCTAACGAAGACATTAAATAAGATGCATTAATAACTTTAATTTAACAACCCCTTGTTAGCCCTTTCCCCACATTGTCACCCCACACAGACACATACAGGTGAACCCTTAAAAAAAAACCACAACAAAATATTTGAGTAGTTGTGGAGGTGGAGTCATTCTGGTATTTTGCAATTCCCTCTAATTCAAAAGATGTTGTCTTATCTGTGCCAATAGTACATCTTTTAGCATGGCCTGGTGGTGAATTGCTACAATACAGCTTTTTCCATCACTCCAAAAATCAATCTTCTTCTCATCTCTTTTAAAGGCCTCATTCGCCCTCTCAAGCCAGCGATTGAACTGATTGATTATGACTAAAATTGTCCTGAGTCTCCCACATTGAGAAGATGTCATACAAAGAGAAGAGAAAGCAGAACATTTTCATCTTTCTCTTGATTGCTGTAAAAAAAGCATTAGTCTGAAATGAAAGGTTGAAGCAGCAACTGTTTATTGGCTGTGCCATAAAGCATCATCAGTTTGCATTGCTGTGAGCCCTAAATTGACATTTTAAGGGCCTCATTTATTCACAAGAGGCTCTTTCTCAAACTCCCTGTTCTGTTTTGGACACAGAGGGAGACAACATCCACTGCACTGAAGAACTCAAATGCATTTTGAATGTGAGTTAAATCTGTTTCAATGAACATATAAAAACTTTAAAATAAGATGTCATAGTGCAATGGTGATGACAGCAAATGGTTTCTTCAAATGGTTATTCCTGAAAAACCTGTTTGAAGTATTCAAGTACTTAGTGCTTGAACAGAATCAAGGGACATGAATTTTAGGTGTATTTTTGAAATATTCTTGGGTTATTCAAGAGTGGATTCTGTTCTGAAAGTTTGTCCCATTAAATTTAGTATGGTGAAGTGTTTCATCAGTGCAATAACTAAAACCAGTGTGAAAGGGAAAACAGGGCAGCGTTTCATTGCGTGGCCCTCCAATCAAAAACAGGTATCATCTGTTTGGAGAATATGACACTGTGGGTGTAATTCCCATTAAAAACAACTTTTTATTTTGGACTGATTTTGTAACTTAAGCAGAATGAAGACAGATTGATAGTCAGAACTTTCTTAAATTTCTCATGAAAATTAATCAATATTCAGCACTTGTGTGCTCTAGAAATCATATGTATGCATGTTTTATATTAAATCCACAATTAAGTGCTTAATACACAATTAAGCACTTGGTAGTCTGTTAAAAGCCTAAATTTTTTTAATTGAGTACAGCTGCTTTGGCCCCACATCTGGTGTTTGTCTACTGTTCTATGTTTGCAATATCCTGAGATGATAGAAATTGGTCCCTGTTAGAGGCACCATTACTTATTTCAGATTTAACAAGGAAGAAAAAATTCTAACACTTAGTGTCTTTCTGACAGTTTTTCACAAGAACTAACAAGTTGCCAAGTGAATAAAAAGTATTATATTTTGAAATGCTAATTCTAGACACATTAGGATTGTTTCAAAGACCTACTTAAATTCTTAGTGTGCTTGTAATTAAACTGATAAAATTGTTAATTGTCAATTGATAATTGATAAAAATTGTTCTCTTATATGCAATAGACTTTTTCTAAATTTCAATATTTAATAATATGGCTCCAACTACAGGGTTATGTTTGTCACCTACTTAGGAAATTCCGTGAACTCCAACTTTGGCATGTTGTTGTAATATATTAAAGATTATGATCATTTAAATGATTACTGTGAGGTAAAATGTAAGGAATTTTTAATAGTATTATGCTCATAAATTGAATTCCTAATACACAGTTTAGTGATCAGAAAAATTGACATCACTTCTTTATACATAATTTGCATTCTTTATTATAATAATGTAAATTCTAAAGACAATATGGTTTCATGTGGAATCGGTTATATTTGGACAAAAATTCTGAATACAAACCTAACTCTTTTTAATGGAAAGGAGGTGTGCTTAGTCCATAGTCTGTGAAATTTGAAGCAGACCACCACTTAAGACTGTCTCAATTGTTAAACAGAGGTTTAGAAATAACTTAGAAAGTAACTAAGTATTGTTACTGGATGGTGAAAACCTCATCAAGATCAAACACAAGATAATGAAAGTCCCAGCCAAACTAGCAAGCAAAGCATTTAGAAGAACAAATTGAAACTTATCAGGGCTAGTTAAAATGGATAAAATAAAAATAATGTGGATAAAATAAAATTAAAGCTAAGATGAAAAGAAGCTTGGACCTAGGGGAAAAAAAAAAAAAAAACAAAACATTAAAATTGCTCAAAACCAAAAGGAAACTGGCCAAGAACAAACCTGTCTAGAACTGAGATGGATTAGGAAAGAAACTACTGTAAAATGGGAGGAACACACTTGTATCTAAGGAAGGTATAAAGTAAGTGAAATGAGTTAGAACACCATTCATCTGAGATTGATTTACCTTCATTTCCACTTGCCAAAGCAGAAGGGGAGATATTTTTCCACTCTAGAAACTACTTTATAGAATATCTAACTCTGAGCCTGAAGTTTAATTGATTTTTTCAGACATTTCAGAGAGGAATATCTTACTGTACCTGGTTTAAAATAGCAGCTAAATATTCCTCAGATGAAGGAACAGAAAGCTTAATGCTATTGTTACCAGTCTAAAGGGACCTGTCCTTACTGTGTACAGTACTTTTTTGAGAAAAGGAAGAACTATCAGGCATTCATAACTGTATTACTTGCTTTTGGAATAGAGGAAATAATAGAATTGGCCAAGTTTCACTTAAGGGTTATATAAGGACAATGTGGACAATAAGGTGTGGGTTAAAGCTGTGAAAGTATCAAGCTAAAGAGCCCCTGTCAATCTTTGGAACTGGTGAGAATGCTGTGGGGCAACTCCTGGTGCAAAACCATCATTCTGAATTGTAAAGTGAAGGTTCAGGATTACAGCATATAGATGCATTGTAGCTGCTCTGAATTTGTGTGGAAGTTACTCAAATGTGATTGAGGACACATTGTAATTCTGAAAGATGTTCATAATGTGTATCTATAGGTGCCTGAGTTATCAAACCAGAGTCTGTAGCTCAAAAGGTAGAGTTTTGACTCCTTAATGAAGGGATGGAACTACTGTTGGGCTAAAAATGATTTATTACTCAGATAAACATCAGCTTCAAAGGCTGTGTGATTTTAGAGGAGCTAGAAGTTGGCCATAGCTCAGTAGTCACAAGGTAGTTACAAGGCAATATATAACATTCTAATCCAATGGAAAGTTGCCACAAAGTTTATTTTGTTTTTGTAACCTATTGCCTTTACTTAATTCTGCTGCACTGCGTATACTTTTATGCAATGGGCTACTATTACACGTAATATGCTTCTATTATAACATCTAAACTCTTAGCTTACTCTATACAATTACATTACTACACTATAAAACTATTCACTATCTTACTCAATACAGTTTCTTACTTACTTAAGGCATATTCTTACTTACAGCTATAGAAAATTATAATTTTTCTGCTTAATGTCTGTGTACTTTTATTTTTGCATCAATCCAAGCTTATTCCAAGGCTGCAAATCAAACCCTTCAGTATTTGTGGAAGTATCTGCAAATCAAACCCTTCAGTATCTGTGGAAGTTTCTATCTTTTCATTTCCTACACAGAGCAGGGTTCATCCACTGGTGATCTCATTCATTCCCAGATGAAAAAGCTGCTCCAGCATTAAGAGCACTGGTTCGTTTTTAAGGATTCCTTAAAAGTAGCTACAAGACATTACATGCTTCACATTTGCTGGTGTTAAGCACCCCATGACATACCAGTCTCCCCCTGCCTGAAATATTCTGTTAGGGAGGCTGAAGGATTAACATGGACCAAATCTTGGCCAGTGCTGAATCTTATGACAATTGATATTTAATCTGGGCATATTTGACCACAAATAAGGCTTGGAAAAAACTACAAGTTGTCATCTTATCCATCTCCTATTAAGGTTCCTCTGAGATATCTAATCTGTTATAAATCCTTTAGCCAGCCTTCTTATGCTTACCTTTAACAAACTTGGTTTCGAAAAAACTGATTTAAATCTCTGTTGTTACAGTGTATGTCCGTGACTCTATTAATATCTAGACAGAGAAAATGGCTTATTCATGGCTTTTTTCCATCAAATTTTTGTTCAAGGACAGTTATAAAGTAACTCTACTTGGTTGATTTAGGGTTTTTTCCTCTAAACTTTTTTCATGTTTTGAAACTCCTCTCTTTAATAATATATGACAATTTTACTTTTAGACAAGCACATGTTGATTCCAATGTTATATTTGTAGGAAGTGACTGCATTAAACCTTGGGAAATTATGAGTCACAGAAAAATATCAAATGTATTTCTAGTGTTCTTGTTGGAGGAATGAGAACATGCTGGGAACTGGGCAAGGGCCATGAGGAACAGCCAGTTTGAGCTCCTACCTGAGAAAGAAGGTGTCAGGCTTTGTTTAATACCTCTGTGATCATATTGTTAAATTCTTATAGTGACATCTGATAAAAAGAGCAATAATGAGGGAAGCTTGACAGTGAATTTCTTAAAGACTAAAGATAAATGCTACTATAACAATGAGACAAATGAAATTCTAGTGAAAAAGCTTCATTGAATAAGAAAAAATTACCCATGGTGAAAGTAGGACCAGTACCATAGGGGCTTTCTCCTGCTATCTAAAAAGGAATCTTTTGTGGTGAAGTGTCATTACTTTCTGATAGTGCTGAAGAAAAGTAAAACAGGTCAGCAAAATTGTAGAAGATAATAGAGAAAAGAAGCAGCCAAAGTTTTCTTAAAATCAAACAGCTCCAGAAAAAAAATTCTTTTTATTTTTTTCCTAAATTACTGGATGATGCAAATGCTGTGAATGTAGCAAATTTTATTCTAATGCAGCATTTGATAAATGCATGAGATCTTTGCAAAATCTTGCAAACTGTATATTCTTCTGGATACAAACACTGGAGCAGAGTAAAAAGCAACAGAAATAATGGAAGACTTATGAAACACTTTAACTGCATTTTGTCTTTAGCAAAGAGAAGGATTGCTGATTTGAAAGTGTTATGATAAGTTGTTTCTCTTTTATCCAGACGATTTCTTAATACACACAGCTGTGATTATGTACTAACAAATAGTGGCCTCTTTGAGCATATTTACAAATTCAGTCACACATCATTTTCTCTCTCCATATAATTCCTCCTACAGTCAATCGCTGTCTTGCAGGGTGAAGACCTGAGAGTTAAAGATGGGAACACTTAGAAACAATGACCCTAAATATAAAAATGCTACAGAATAATGGCAGTCATCAGAGAGAGGTCTGAATATAAACACTTTAGGCAGGGTTTACTTGCCTAGATATTTGCCTAGGGCCACATAAGACAGTCTTGGCTTCGGGAGGGTGCTCCAGAAGGTTGTAGGCTTCCCACAGGTGGTGTGCCATATTTTCTGGCACTGTGTGAATGTCTCAGATGCTATAAATCATAGAAGTAGTGCTAGACATGAACGTTTAGGCAATGGAATTTAGCCCTTTAATCTACAGCTAACCTATTAATAAACCTTTTCATTCTTTGGCACTGTCAATGGTCTTTATTTCTGATATGTTTCAGGAATGCTAGACAGCTTTCTTGTGTCCTGAAAACATTTTTGTAACTCCTTGATTTTAACTTACAGTTGTAGGCATGAGATGTATAAATTTTACTCTTTCTCATCCGACTTGCCACTGTTTGTGCAGTATTTTACCAGTGGTAGGCAGGGTTGGTTTAGCCAATAATTTAAGCTCTGTCCTCGTTACATCATAAAAAGAATATCTTATCATAAATCTGCCTTATTAGCTAAGTGACATTTCTTGCTAAAGTAGATTTTATTTATCTAATATTGTAACACATTATAAAGCAATATTATCAGATATCTGTATAAATATTTATCAGTAAAAGGTGCACATACATGATTTTAATACATCAATAATTTTATCAAGGAGGGGTTATTACCTGGAGGAGGTTAAACATTGATGCTTACATATATCCTTTATCCAAAGAAAAATTAATTCATATTCATAGATGTAATATTTTCTTAGATGATGTCATAAAAAGAGCTGTAGCGAAAGCTATAAAAGATTATTATCTGAAAAGACTCTTTGGGTGCATTAAATTAGACAATGAAAGAGAGAACAGACTTTAAGCTTCCTCCACCTTCCTTTTCTGCCTAAGATCTGTTCAGTAAAAGTAAAATTGAGCATTCCACCCAGTCAAAGTGTTTATTGATGAGTAATATGTGAAAATCATGTCAGTAGTTATATTTTTAAAATATTTGCATTTTGTTTCTTTTCTTCTTCTTTAAAAAAAGAGAGTTTGAGAAATTTATTGCAGTATTCAAAGAAAATATTGGGACCTTATTATTGGGACCTATAGGGTGGGGAGGAGAGAAAGGCAAGAGGTGTTATGAGATGTGCAGATGTGGACATGAGATGTGCAGATGTGGACATTATCAATTCTTTTACCACCAGCAACAATGACTGACAAAATTCATTCCAACATACTGTTTAAATACCATTTTAAGCTGTTTCAATCATGTAAGATGCATTCTTGTAGAAAAGCAATAAGTTTAATGTGACCAGGTGATTTTTTTATTGCTCATATGTTCCATTCATTTCTTCCCACCTCACTAAGCTGGTTACATTTAACCAGCCATATGCCAGATTCTTTTTTCAAGGTGTAACACTGTGAAAGTGAATTTTAAACTGTCGTAATAGGAAACAGTAATGCAGAAAAACAGGAGGATGCTGTGCCCACTCAAAGCTAGCCAGCACATTCAAGGTGTGGGGTTCTTTGCAGTATTTTCTCATGAAGAGACCTACAATGATTTGCCAGACAGATTATATTTGTGTTATTTTTAGCAAATGCCTTTCACTGCACTGAAGAATCAGAGTTCCAATTAACACAAAGAAAAACCAATAAAGGCTGTGCTCTCAGGGATCATTGATTTAAAATAAATTAATCCCTATCCCATGAAATTTCCATTTAGTTTAATTTTTTATATTATACCATTGCCAAAATATTTCCATGTAAATACATGTTGTAATAGAATAATGCATGAAAGACAAGTGGAAAAAATATGCATGTTTTTGTAGGTGCTGTACATAGTACAACACGGAGAGTTAGTAATACATGGCTAGGTTAAACTCAGGTTAAAAAATGGGGGAAAAATAGACATTCATGACAAGCAAAAGAAGTGAGCTTTTTAATTATGATCTAATGTGGGCTGAGGAAAAAAATTGAAGACATCTTGCCAAATCAATGAAATAAGGAAAATTCGAACTGAATAATATGGTTGAGAGCCTTGAGATAAAAGAAGGAAGAGAGCAGGAAAAGAAAAGATTGCTATATGAAGCAGTAAATTTAAAGGGAGACCACAGATCTCTGTAGTTTAACCCAGATCACAGATCTGATTCAGTTTCAAATTTACTCAGAGGGAAAATAGAGCAGAGCAACTGTGGAATTATCCTCAGTTCATATAAATTGGTGCAAAAATATTGACCCCCATGGATATTAACAACACAATGATATTTGAATATAAGGTCTCCAGGGTCTTTCTATATGGTACAGATATTTTGTCTGATTCTATGCTTAGCAATTATCCTAATTTTTTCCTTCCTGTCACTTTTGATTTGTTTTGCAATCTCCCACCTTTCTGCTGACCTCAACAATAGATATGGTGTAATCTCAAGTGTAGTATTTTGAGACAACTGTAGATGAAATACTAAAGAAATCTAAAAAAATTATCCATTGCTTTTACTTTCTTCAGGCTACACTTTATCCTCAGCTTTGCTGATACAAATCCAAAGCAAATTAAAAGTATGTGGTCAGATTTTGACAGAAGGAGGAAATTAGATTAATAGAGCAATATAAAATAAAGATTTCACTTCAGTAACTAGAGGTGTGTCAATATTCGTGACTACTGAACAACTGAAAGGAGAATTAAATGGGGCACAAATCTAAACATGGTTATACTGGAGATATAAAAATATATCTGATATATCTGAGAGGTGAAAAAGTGATGAAAAAATATAAATTTAGGGTGGGCAGATTGAAAGAGACATTTCTTTTAATTTCTTTTAATTGTTTTTCATTAGGAAAGTAACTGTAGGTCAATGTTTTAGATGAATGCTACCAAATTGTTCCTCTTTGACTGAAACATGAATGATCCATGAACATCAGATGTTACTGTTTTCTATGTAAGCCAAAGATATTATTTTTTTATTTCTTTGACTAGTTTAGAGAGCTGCTGTCTAAATATGTATTTTAAGCAGGAGCAAGGGTACTATCACCAGTTTTCAAGACACTTCAGCCATTCTACTTATTTTTTTTTCCTTTGACGCTTCTGTGTTTGTGGTATCTGGGTTTAAGATGGCAGGCAGCTCAAAATATTAATTTCTTAAAACTTGAAAAGTATTTTCATGCAATTTTATTAAAGGCAAAATTATTGCTGAATGACCTGGAATTTCTACTTCTTTTCAACTCCATTATTGCCACTGGCATCTCCTTGACTGTCACCTACCCAGCATGGCAAATACCAACTCCCATCTCCTCAACATGGCAAAAATTTCCTCCCCCTTCTCCTGTTCCCTTTAGGAAGATATTTGGATTCTTTGAAAGGGTGATATACATATATGTGGATTATCATAAAATGCTGTCACTTTATCCCCATGACCTTGTGACTCAAAAGTCTAGAGAGCAGTGAAGTAGCTATAAAAATGAGCCATCAGCAAAATGTTATTTAAATAGCTTTCCCCAAATTAAATCATTGAAAGGTAATGCAGAANATTTTATATATGAATAATATATAAATTATATATTTATAAAACAATCTATTCATGAGCTCAAACATCCAGTCAGGATTTAATTGATCAACATGTGTTTATTTTCTTTTAATAGTAATTTGAAAATGTAATTGAAATTTTAAAATGTAACCCAAAATATTTTAACATACTCATATGCATAATTCTAAGACCTCTCAATGGGAAGTTAGTTTTTGTTAGTTTGAGGTCATTTATACAATTTTGGTTATGTCAGGGCTTTTTCAAGGAATCTTGATTTCAGACCATTGCATAGCATATTACCCCACTTTGTCTGCTTACATGATTCTATCTGTATTCTGGATTTTTATTAGCTGGTATCAAACACATTTGAAAAAAAGTATGAAAATAAATGCGTTTTGTCTCTGAGCCTTGTAATAGAGAAAATAGCTAGAGCCAGTAGCAGCTCCCCTGGATTTTAGGAGAATGGTATTACCCTGCCTTTCTCCGAGAGATTGCTGGTTACCTTCTGTCAGTGAGCGACTGTCTCACTGCAAAGCAGGAGCACGATCTCTTTTGTCTGTGATCCAGGCAATTATTTCTTAGAAAGTGGAATTTCTTCACAATGACTATGTACAAGAGCAAACGCAGAAACCAAAGATGTAAGTAAATTATAGTTTTTTTAATATTCTTACAGAGGAGGGAAAATAAATCTCCAGTTGCTTAGAAAACCATGTTTTACTTTACCCTGCTTTGCTTGAATTATACCAGGAAAACAGGAACAGTATTCCAGGCCAATTATCCCACTGTTTCTCTGTATCAGGTGCAGGAAAGAGCTTTAAAATGAAAAAAAAAAAAAAAAAAAAAAAAAAAAAAGAA